>VZSE01013822.1:0-27124 GCA_013398275.1 Promerops cafer
CTGTTTTTCTGTCACTTTCTTGCCGAATTTCAACTTCCTGTGTAGGCAGCTGTTCCCTCCGGCCTTTAAAGGGTTCTCAGTTATAAGGAAACACCCAGGTCTTCTGGTGATTCGGTACTAAGGATCTGTGATGGGATGTTGATTCTGCCAGCCAAAGGGATTGTCAGAATTTATGGATAATAGGACAAATTTTTCAATTTGTATAATGAGCGGTCTCAATGGGATATCTCAGACAACCTTTAAACACTTTGCTTGCTCCAAAGCCCGGCTCTGATGCCTGGAGCAGGTCTGATTTGACACATCCACAGCTTGACTGGCAATGAGGGATAAGCTGCAGTCTTGTGAACGATACCAGCCAGGCAAATATGCCGTGTGCTTGGGTTCCCTGGGATGGTGAGAACAGCCTTGGGCACAGTTCCTCCTGGAGAGCCTCCTCTGCTGCTCCAGTGGTGAGCCTGGGAAGTTGGGTGAGTTCTTTTGCTGCCCTGGCTTTCTCTTCATTCATATTCCTTAGGATTTGTGTGGTGTAGGGTGGGATCACAAAACCGCTGTGGCTATTCCACCCATCCCCAAGTGTGGAGGTGGCTGTGACATCTGACAGACATCCCCATGCACATTGGGTTTGCCCACGTGAGCATTCACACAACTCCACCACTGCTGGACACCATTGGTGCTTTGTCAGTGACCAAAACAAAGCCAGAATTAGGCCCTGAATTGTTCTGTGAGAAATTCCCCTCAAAAAGTGCTCAATTAATGCCTGCTGAAACCTCTCAGCTCACAAAGCCAAGCCCTGTATGCCCTAAAGCAGGTCTGGGGCACTGGAAGTGCTGCTTGATGTGGGTCACATGTCCTGCAGAAACCAGGCATCATCCTTCATCTTCTCTGTCTTTGTGGTCTAGAAACCATCTTGAAAGAGCTGTTCCACAGCTGCTGTGTGGTCTGACTCCTATAGATGAGTTTTCCAAGAGAGAGAGGGAGAGGGAACAGACCTTGCCTGGGGGAAAGGAGAAGCCTCTGCTGGTCCGAAGGGTGATGTGCATGTGACACATCTCCTCAACATGCAGAAGGTCCAGCCAGATGGAAGGAACCAAAGTGCAGTCCCCAAGCCACACCTGCCTCCTTCCTGGGGCACTCTTTACTGTTCCTCTGATAGATGGGAGATATCTAGTGATTCTACGGACTTGGCAGGAGTTCAGTGCCTGTTCTGCAGCCTTTAATCATATCAGGGATTACATATTTACCACACAGCAAATAAAACAGAGATCCAAATGTGGGCTATGCCACAGATCACTTGAAAGTGTGGAGCGGGTGCCAGTGCTCCGGTGCTGCCGCGGGGTTTTCCTTTCTTGGATGCACTCACCTGATCCCTGCAGGAATGGCCCCGGGGCTCAGTGCTTCTCCAGCAGCTGTGGTTCTGCTCCTGTCCCTGCTGGGTCTGGCTGCTGCTGGGAAGCTCCTGGTGGTGCCGGTGGATGGGAGCCACTGGCTCAGCATGCGGGAGGTGCTGGACACACTCCAGCAGAAGGGACACGAGGTGGTCGTGGTGGCACCTGAAGTCTCCTTGCACATCAAACCATCAAAGAACTTTGTCATGAAAATGTACTCGGTCCCCATCACACAGGAAGAGATGGAGAAAGATTTCAAGGCATTTCTACACACTTCATTTGAAGAAGGATCTTTTCTGGAAAGATTTCTGAAAGTGTACGAACATATGAAAAGACTCGGTAATTTGTCAGTCAGCACCTGTGAACATCTCCTGCAAAACAAAGAGCTCATGAGCTATCTCGAGGAGAGCAAGTTCGATGCCCTTCTTACAGACCCTGTAGTACCTTGTGGGGTGATCCTGGCTGAGCACCTTTCACTTCCTTCTGTGTATTTCTTACGAGGAATCCCCTGTGGGTTAGATTTTGAAGCCACTCAGTGTCCCAATCCTCCTTCCTATGTGCCCAGGGCATTTTCACAACTTACAGACCGCATGACCTTTCTCCAGCGGGTGAAGAATCTGCTCTTTGAAACCCAAAACCTTTTCCTCTGTGATTTTGCCTTCGACCCATTCTCAAAACTGGCTTCCGAGTTCCTGCAGAGGGAGGTGACTGTGCTGGATCTCTTACGCAAGGGCTCAGTTTGGCTCCTGAGGTTAGATTTTGTGCTCGACTATCCAAGGCCTTTGATGCCCAACATCATTCCAATTGGAGGAGTAAACTGTGCTCACAAGGAGCTGCCTCAGGTGGGTCGCACTCTGTTTTTAATTTGTGCTCTGATGGGTTTCTGTGTTTAGGAGGCTTGAATCGTGTGTTGCAGATGGGAATCAAGTTCCCATGTCGGGTGGTTGGATGAATGTTCATGAATTCTTCTCTCCATTTCCATGTGTAGGCAGCTATGCCGGACTTTCTCACCCATAAAGTGTGCTTTGCATTTGCTGTTTTCATTGCACGTATTCAGTGCCTTTTTGTGTAAGTTTGTTTAACTTACTGTCTTAGTGAGTGATGAACAAGTCTGTGGGGCTGTCAAAGCCTTGCAGTCAGGTGTAATCCCTAATTAGCAAATTGTTGTAGCTGGGTCTGGTGTTTACTGAGAAATGCACCTCAGGCTTCTGTCCTTGTTGCCTCACTATGTCTTTCTTTGCTGGTGAATTTTTGTGCTTCTTCACCCGGGTATTTCCAAAGCTGGAATCTGGAGAAATGTGGCAGGCTGGGGGCTCTCAGGTTGAGAAGCAGTCTCTCTGTTTGCAGGCAGATCTCAGAAAACTCTGGCTTGGAGATGGTTGTGTGAGGTGTAACAGCAAATTTCAGAGGTCTCAAGGGGCTACAGTGGCTTGGCAGGTGGCGCTCAAAGGGGACAGAGCTTCCAGGATTTTTTTAAGAGAAACACAAGGCCTATCTGGTGCATCCCCCACATTTATCAGCTGCCTGAACTCTGCTGCTGGTTATGCAGCCTTTTATCACACCAGTGATTACACATTTACCACACAGCAGATAAAGCAAGGATACAAAGTTGGGCTGTGGCAGAGACTGATTAAAAGCGTGGAGCGGGTGCTGGTGCTCCAGTGCTGTTGGGGATTTCCTTTCTTGGATGCACTCACCTGATCCCTGCAGGAATGGCCCCGGGGCTCAGTGCTTCTCCAGCAGCTGTGGTTCTGCTCCTGTCCCTGCTGGGTCTGGCTGCTGCTGGGAAGCTCCTGGTGGTGCCGGTGGATGGGAGCCACTGGCTCAGCATGCGGGAGGTGCTGGACACGCTCCAGCAGAAGGGACACGAGGTGGTCGTGGTGGCACCTGAAGTCTCCTTGCACATCAAACCATCAAAGAACTTTGTCATGAAAATGTACCCAGTGCCTTTCACTCAGGAAGAGATGGAGGAAGTTTTCAAGGGGTCAGTAATGAACTTCTTTGAAGGAGGATATTTTCTGGAAAGATTTATTAGACAGTATCAACAGGCAAAGAAGACCTCTGCTCTATTCCTGACTACCTGCACACACTTAATCCACAACAAGGAGCTTATCAGGTACCTTGAGGAGAGCAAATTTGATGCCATCCTCACAGACCCTATCCTACCCTGTGGGGCCATACTGGCAGAGTATCTTTCCCTGCCTTCCATGTATTTCCTGCAGCAAATTCCATGTGGTTTGGAGTATCAAGCCACCCAGTGCCCCAATCCCCCTTCCTATGTCCCCAGAGTATTTTCAGACCTTACAGACCGCATGACCTTTCTCCAGCGGGTGAAGAACATGCTCTATGACATCCCAAATTTTTTCCTCTGTGATTTTGTCTTCCAACCTTACGCAGAACTGGCTTCAGAATTCCTCAAGCAGGAGGTGACTGTGCCGGATCTCCTGCGCCAGGCTTCCATTTGGCTCATGAAGCTGGACTTTGTCTTGCACTTCCCAAAACCCTTGATGCCCAACATGGTTTTGATTAGTGGAGTAAATTGTGCTTACAAGAAGCTAAATCAGGTGGGTCACGCTCTGTTTTCTCTTGTTGTTCTTGCAGGCTTTGAAAATCTCTGGGAAGCTGAAACACAGCTTTTGTTAGAAAGGTGGATTTCAAACTGCTTGTGCTTTGCAGGGAGGTGCTGATTCTGGTATCTGTGAAGGATTACCAGAGTAGAAAGGTGAAGAAAGTGTTGTATATGGAATTAGCCCTGGAAGACTCCCCGTTGGCTCTGTGCCCCCTGCATCAAGGCGGTTTTGGCTTTGGAGTAGGCTGTTGGTGTGATGCAAGACACACTTTGATTTGAGGAGGTCTTCATTTATCCTCTGTCTGATTTCCTCTACAATTCTGTCTTTTCTTTTTTTTTCTTTTCCTTAAAGAAGGATTCTCTGTGCTTTGAATTGTCTGAGGCTTATAAAACAGTTTCATCTGGAAGGTCATTAGAGGCCTCTCTGAGAACCTCCTGTCAGACTATGGTCCAGGTCAGGTTGTTCTTTTCTCTGTCTTGTCAAATTTTAAGTATCTTCTATAGCAAACACACCTTAATATATCCAATTAATCCCCGTGTCCAGTTTGAATTTTCCATGTTGCAGCTTGTCCCGTCACTGTCAATCTCATTTTTTTTTTTAACTTCTCATCATCTCCTGCAGTCAAGCTGTAGTGCACCTGTCTTGTGGCATGGGATTATCCCATTGCAGAGGCAGAACTTTGCATTTGCCTTTGCTGACCTTCATGAGGCTTTTATAGGCTCATTTTTCCAGCTTGTCTATCCCAGGCCAGTGATGCTTCTTAGTTAAATTTATATCCAGCATTGAAAAAACAAAGTATAAGTTACTTTATTCTTCTAAAATGAATGTTGGATTCATGTCAGCCTTTTTTTTAATGTGTTTTCAAATAGATTTTGTGGTTTGCAGAGTATTGTCATATATTCTATTTTTAATAATAACTATTCCTATTGGGTTTTTCAGATATTTGCTTTACAAAATGCTGAGATAAGGCTGATATTTCAGAAAAAGCCCAATCTCACACAGTAAAAATGGAGGATTTTTAAGAGGATTCAAACTTGGCCCTCAGGCTAGAAAAGCAGAGGTGGAATAAGTGCACAGCTAAACCTATGAAAATAATTACAGCAGAGGTCTGTAAAATCTGGAAAATTATAGCTAAAGGCTCAAGGGAACTGATAATTTCTCCCAATATTTGTCCTATGACTAACGCTGAAATGCAGCAAGCTTAGAGCAAAAAAAGGGGTGTTATTTTTTCACATCATGGCCCAAAAAACCCCAAATCAGCCTCTCAAAAGGTGCAGATTTTCTTTTTTGTAGACAAACCCTCTGAATTTAAAAGGGATTTAGAGGGTTAATAAGAGGTACAGGCTGCCTGCCAGGATTTGTAGGCTTACAGGAGAGATAATCGTGGATTCCCTTAGCTCGGATATTTGCTGTACTGTTTCCAGCTTACAATCTTGGCACTCAGTTCTGTACTTTTGCTTGACTTTCTCTTGCTATCTCACCTTTGGAATGGGTTGAACTTGTGGACTTCAGTCTCTGCACTCGTAAACACTTGGAGGGTGTTCGTGTGCTGCTCAAAATCCAGTGTCACAACTTCTATGAACTTTTGCTGAACTTCTCTGAACTTTTTTTTTTTCCTCAAACTTTTCTGAGCTTGGCCTCAAGGGTTTGGGTTGAGAGGTTTTTTTTACCTCTTTGGTGTTGTTTTATAGGGTTTTCTTTTGGTGTCTCACAAATGATACACGCTTGGCTGAAATGTTAGCAGAACTTAACTAGGTGGGAGTGATTATGTACCAAATATGAGATTTGAGAGGCCTTTATGCAGGGTAAGAGTGTTTCTGCAACTCTGAGTTTACCACCTGAGTACGTACTGCCACCTTAAGGCTTGTTTAATGCTGCTTCACCTCATTATTTGAGATCTTTTTACCACAGAAATGTGGAAATGCAGCCCTGGCAGGTGAGAATCCCTTCCCTCCACCTCCTGTAGTTTTTGGTCTTTCAATGCTACCCCACTGCCAGCTAGAGCCACAGTTCTGCTTCACCAGCTGCAGAATGGGACTGCATCAAATCATGGAACTGTTAAGGTTGGAAAAGCCCTCTAAAATCAGAGTCCAACCATTAATGCAGCATTGCCAGGTCTACCACTAAACCGTGTCCCCAAGTGCCACATCCACACATTTTTTGAATGTGGCGACCACTGCCCTGGACAGCCCCTTCCAGTGCTTGACAACCCTTTCCATGAAGAAACTTTTCGTAATGTCCAATCTAAACTTCCCCACTGATGTCTGAAATTCCTTCCTATTCAGTGCATTTTCCATAAACATTACAGTCCTTCTTGCTGGCTTTTAAGAACCCCTTTTCTTTAACAGGCCACATGGAGGACCTCCTCTCCGACTAAACATTTTAGGACACACTTAGTCTTAATCTTAGAATAACAGTTAGGATTAGCCTTGGAGTGTATTTATCACACTCAGGTGCCTTTGGCAAAGGTAGCCATTTAATGGATCAGATTTCCCATCATCCTACCTGCTCCAAGAGAACTCTTCCAGGCCTGGAGAAACTGCTCAGAGTTCACTCTGTTCAGGAGTGCCTGGTTGGGGGGTCTAAAAGAATCTGTCTTCTCCAGCCAGCTCTTGTCCAGGTACCATTCCCCTATTTTGTATTGCTTTTGTAAACTTGCAAACTTTTGGCATCCAGCTTTTCCCTATCCTTGTGAAACATGCCTTAATGGCAGGTGAGATCTGCTTAGCCAGGCCCTTCTGCCCAGGAGTGTGGACTTCCACATACCACAGCCAAGCCTTCTGAAATTTGGGAAAGGGAGTGTTATTAAGAACTTTCAAACCCATTTGTCCCGTAGCCTCTCACTCTGAACTCCCATGGCCCCTCTTGAGCAAGAGCCACATATTCTGCTGCATCATTGCTTTTCAAAGAGATATTTAGCCTGGAGCCATTCACCAATGAACTCTGATGGCCCCTCTTGAGCACAAACTGTGCTTTCTGCTGTATCACTGTTTTGCTAAAAAGGTGAGAGGTGGTTGGTTAATGTGTTACCCAAACTTTGGTGACTCCGCTGCTCCACTTGCCAGCTCCTGCTTGCCATGGAGAGCATTCTCTGTGAACTCCAGCCACCTTCCTGAGCAAAGGTTGGGGGCTTAGGTCTTGCATGTCAGCAGTGCAACACAACATAAGCTTGTCACATAAGCTCTGTGGAGTGGCCATAAATTGATTCTTGACTTGAATCTGGCCCAGGACAGTTGAGTGCACAGTGAGTCACTTGAAACAACCCTGACACAGCAAAACCCCTCCACAAACAACTTCTTTTTCTGCTGATTGGTTGGAACAATTCGAGATAACTTAAATGCATAGAAAAGCGTAAGTGCTTTGATAGTGCTTTAATCAAGACTTTTATCAGCAATGTGGTCTTTGAACTCCAACAACCTGTATCACTTTGTGGAGATAAACATTAAAGTCCACCACGATATAAATGAGGTACAAGGAGATTTTTTTCTTCATATGCTGCTGAATAACATAAGGAGGAGCGGGTCGTTTCTTTTCCTGCCCCATGACAGTTATGTGGAGGCACCAGGTACATGCTGGGATTGTGCTTTTCCTTGCTTTCTGGAGCCTGGCAGACGGTGGGAAGCTCTTGGTGGTGCCTCAGGATGGAAGTCACTGGCTGAGCATGCGCATGGTCCTGGAGAAACTCTGGGAGAAGGGGCACGAAATTGTGGCCGTGGTTCCTGATGCTGCCTTGCTCTTGAAAAGCTCCCAGTCCTTCACCATCAAAACATACTCAGTGCCTTACACCCAGGAGTTTGTGGACCAATACTACCAGGAGATTGGGGAAAAGAGCTTTGAGATCTTAACGCTCTCATTTTTACTCAGCAACATCTCAGAGCTCACCAACGTGTTCTCTTCTACTTGTCGGCATCTCTTATCTGACAAAGAACTCATGAAGTACCTCCAGGACAGCAAATTCGATGCCATCATGGTGGACCCTGTGCTGCCCTGTGGGCCAATCCTGGCTGAGTATCTCTCCCTCCCCTCTGTGTACTTCATGCGTGGCCTTCCTTGTACTTTAGACTACAAAGCCACGCAGTCTCCCAGCCCTGTATCCTACGTGCCCAAGACTTTCTCATCCACTTCTGACCACATGACATTCCCAGAGCGTGTGAAGAACTTCCTGATTGGGCTCTCAGAGCCTTTACTTTGCCACCTGTTTTATTTGAACTACGAGAGCTTGGCCTCCGAGTTCCTGCAGAGGGATGTAACAATGCAGGAGCTGTTCAGCCAAGCATCAGTTTGGCTGATGAGATATGACTTTGTTTTTGAGTATCCACGCCCCATCATGCCCAACATGGTCTATATTGGAGGCATCAACTGTCAGCAAAAGAAGCCACTCTCAAAGGTTTGTCACTGCTTACCCTGAGGGTGGTGTTGGTGCTTGTTCAAGATGTGCTTTTTTTAAGTGTTTCCTGTAGTGATATTTGTGCTTGAGGCAGGGTGTGATCAAATCCCAGGATGGCATGGGAGTGGGAATCTTAGGCTTTGAGATGATCACAAGGCTTGCTGAAGGGTTTCTGTCCAGGAGAGCTTAGGTCGAGTTGTCACCATCACTCCTGGCATGTTCTATATCCAGGTAAACGACAAAATAATTCTAGGTCAGAGGATTTAATACCCCTAAGGTATATGGAATGCTAGTTAATTGCAGGAGACTTGATTGGACAAAAATTGGAAATATAGAATTAACTCTGGATATATCCAGGCACTTTTGCTGTGCCCCTGAACATGAAGCTGGGTGAAGCACAACATCAGGAGAGGGAGTCAGGCTGGGTTGTAGGAAAAGGGTTCTTCCCCCCAAGGGTGCTGGCGCACTGCCCAGGCTCCCTCGGGAATGGGCACAACCCTGAGGCTGCCAGAGCTCCAGGAGCCTTTGGACAGTGCTCTCAGGGTGGGATTTTGGGGTGTCTGTGCAGGGCCAGGGGCTGGATAATTTATCCTTGTGGGTCAGGATATTCTAACTGAGGATATTCCATGATTCCATGTGTGCCAACAGCCCAGAACCAGGTGTGTGCAAAGACGGCAGAGGGAGCTCTGTTGCCTCTGGATTTGTGCAAGCAGCAGCGCAAGATAGCAAATAAGAGGATGGTTGGGAAAGGAAGCCTTCAGGACTGTAACTATTGTCCCTTGTTCAGATTCCCCACGTGCTGTGCAAATTGTGCAGATATCCCCAGTTTATTCTGCTTTCAGACCATTGTGGTGTTGCAGCAGCAGGACTTACTGCCCAGCTTACAACACGTTTACTACTGTAAACTCACGGCTTTCACTTTGATAACTGCTGTGATAGAGCAACAGATCTGGAGATAACCCTTTACAACCCACTCTGTATCAAACCTCTGTCAATCCTTGCTTCTTGGTTACACTCTGGGGGCACAAAGCAATCCAAAGGTCAGATTTGTGCCAAGTTCCCTGTCCAATCAGTGCAGTGGACTGAAGGCAGGGGGTTGATAATTAACTGGATGTTAATGATGTAGTGACTGCTATGTCAGCCCCATTCATGACACTCATTTAGCCTCTCAGCCCCACAGGCTGTTGGTCACTCCTCCCTCCTGGTGTCAATCCAAACATTCAACTTCACCTCACGGCACCCACTCACTGAAAGCCTTCCCTGTGCACAGATGATAAACCCACTATTTACCCACAGTTAAAAATTACCCCAATTTCTACCTGTTAAAAATTAAAAACCCACCTTAGTTAAAATTCAAGTGGAAAGCACCCCGCGATTTATTCCTTGTCCCCAGCCGCAGTTTCACCGCTGTTTATAACTTTGCTAGCGGCAAAGGGAAATGGTTTCTCCAAAGCCAGGATCTCTTTCTCTTGCCTCTTGGGCTGTGTTTTTCCTGCTGCTGTGGACCTCTGGTGAAGGTGGGAAGCTCTTGGTCATACCCATCGATGGCAGCCACTGGCTCAGCATGCGCCCGGTCTTAGAGAAGCTCAGGGACAAGGGACACGAAATCGTGGTGGTTGCGCCGGAGATAAATTTGCGGATCCATCCATCCCCAATTTACACCTTGAAAACTTACCCCGTGTCCTACACCAAGGAGTTTGTGGAGGCAGAGTTTAAACAGATGGGCCACAGGAGTTTTATACCTCAGCCCTTCTTGGAAAAACTCTCCAAAATTGCCAATTTTACAAGCATGTTCTTGGATTCCTGCAAGCGTCTCCTGTCTGAGAAAGAGTTGATCCAATACCTCGAGGGAAGCGAATTCGATGCCATCTTTATGGATCCCTTCTTCCCGTGTGGGCAGATACTGGCGGAACATCTGTCCCTGCCCTCCGTGTACTTCCTGCGGGGGCTGCCGTGCAGTCTGGAATTACAGGCCACGATGTGTCCCAGCCCTCCTTCCTACGTCCCGCGGTTCTTCACGCGCTCCACGGACCGCATGTCCTTCCGGCAGCGCCTGGGCAACCTCCTGGCCACCCTGGGCAGCTCCCTGGCCTGCTCTGTCCTTTATTCCCCCTACGATCCCTTGATCCGGGAGTTCTTGCGGCGGGAGGCGACCGTGCCTGAGCTGTTCGGCCACGCCGCTGTTTGGCTCATGAAATACGACTTTGTCTTTGAGTACCCCAGGCCCCTCATGCCCAACATGGTCTTGGTCGGAGGCATAGGCTGCACTCGGGAAAACAAATTATCCCAGGTTAGTTCCCATTTTTTCCCCGAGTTTAGCAGTGGGTGCGCTGTGAGCTCCCTCCAGGAGATGGAGCTCTCAGGCTGGAATAAACGATGCCAGGTGAAAGTGGCTGGGAATGCATTTTGCACTGCTGCATCCCTTCAGCAATGAGGGAAGTTACTTTGTGGGATGCCTCTGCATTCCCAGTCAAATCTGCACCAAAAAAAAAAAAAAAAGGCCTTTTTCTTTCCCAATTTTTCCTGTCTGTTTCCATTCCCTTTTCCTTTTTTCTGTCTACAGCTTCCCTAAGAGGGGCAGTGGAGGGACAGCTCCCATCTCTGCTCTCTGTGGCCAGGGACAGCAGCTGAGGGAGTGGCTGGAGCTGTGTCAGGGGAGGGTGAGGCTGGATATCCGGAAAGGTTCTTCCCCAGAGGGTGCTGGCACTGCCCAGGCTCCCCAGGGAATGGGCACAGCCCCGAGGCTGCCAGAGCTCCAGGAGCCTTTGGACAGCGCTGCCAGGGGTGCCCAGGGTGGGATTGCTGGGATGTCTGTGCAGGGCCAGGGGTTGGACTGGATGATCCCTGTGGATCTCTTCCAACTGAGGATGTTCCATGAACTTCAGACAGTTCAGGCAGGCTCGAATGAAATCCTTGCCAGCAGTGAAGCAGCACTTCTGCCACTTTTGTGTAAAATACTCTGCACTGTAACTGTAATTTGCTTCAACTGTGCCAAAATTCCTCAGTATGGGATATCTCCCGCTTTCCATTAAGAAGTCCTCCTAATTCTCTTATTTTTCCATGAGTCTCCACTGCAGATATTTCGTAAAAGTATGAGCATGTGCTGATTAAAACCACTACTAAAATAATCTGTGTATCCCCAAAGCAGGGCTGCAAAGAGTTTCCCCATAGCAGGAGAACTTCTCAGCAGAAAGTTGGACCTTGGAACTCAAAAACATCTAAAAAACAAAGTAAAACTGATGTCCCACGGAATTTAAATAGGATTAAATACGCCTCGAGACAGCCACAAAAATATGGAAAAGAGCATAAACTGACAGTCAGTCTTTGTTGTCCCTGCCTATGGCAGGGGGTTGAGAGATGATCTTTAAAGTCCCTTCCAACCCAAAGCATTCCATGGTTCTCTGGTTATCCCCTCAGAGCCCAGAGATAACATGGCAATTGCCAGACTTACAGGAACATTTAATTCATTGTATTCTCCTCATTTAACTCTGATGCCTGCAACAATTTCCTCCAGTTTTGCCTTTCCTTCCTTGGCTCGACCAAACATTTTTCTATTTCAAAGAATTTTTGCTCCAGCCTTGGGCTGTTTTTTTCTGCTTCACTGGAATCCTTTTGTTCCTGGATTCCAGTGCTAGATCTCCTTCTATTATTTAAATCACTCAAACAAAAGAGAGACAAAATTGGCAGCAGTTCAGTGTTATCACACCCAAAGCAGATACAATAAATCCAGATATTAGAAACTCGAGTTACCTGCTGTCAGAACCCTCTTCCAGGATTTTAATTCTCTCTTGTATTTGCATAGCCTGAGTAGAAGAACGTCAGCTCTGAATCCAGGCTTGGGTTAAATGTACCCATTTTTACTTCCCAAAGACTCATTTTCTTTAGGATCATAGAACAGGCTGGGGACAGAAGGGACATTAAAGCCCATCCAGTCCAATGCCTGCCATGGGCAGGGACACCTTCCACTATCCCAGGCTGCTCCAAGCCGCATCCATCCTCCCCTTCGACACTTCCAGGGATCCAGGGACAGCCACAGCTTCTCTGGGCACCCTGTGCCTCCCCACCCTCACAGAGGATTTCTTCCTGATTTCTAACACAAATTTCCCCTCTTTTGGTTTGAGCCCATTACTCCCTGTCCCATCACTCCATTTCCTCATGAAGAGTCCTTCTCCAGCTTCCTTCTGGGCCTCTTCAGGCACTGGAAAGGGGCTCTGAGGTCTCCACAGAAAAATCTTCTCTGCTCCAGGCTGAACAGTCCTGATGTCCCAGCCTGTCCCCATAGGGGAGGTGCTCCTGTCTCCTTGCCATCTCCATGGTTCTCCTCTGGACTTGCTCCAACAGTCCCATGTCCTTCTCATGTTGATGACCCCAGGGCTGGATACAGGATTCCAGGTGTGGTCTCACAAGAGGGGGAGAATCCCCTCCCTGGACCTGCTGGCTGTGCTGCTTTGGATGCAGGACTGTCAATAACAACTTGTTTTCCTGGTCCCGATTTTGTTGTGCTCACTGGTTGTTCTGTTGCCTTTCCAGAGAGTTGTGTGGGTACGTGGCAGCAATTCCAGCCTCTGACAAGAGAAATGGCTTTGACTAAAAGCTTGCTTTCCTTTGGCAGGAATTTGAAGCCATGGTGAACGCCTCCGGAGAACACGGCATCGTTGTCTTCTCACTGGGCTCCATGGTGTCCGAGATTCCCATGAAGAAAGCCATGGAAATCGCGGAGGCCTTGGGAACAGTCCCTCAGACGGTACCAGTTCCCTCCTCCCCTTCCAGCAGAGCAGCTCCACGCTGTTCTCAGGTCCTCCCTCCCTTCTCCTGCTGGGATCTGATGTGGCCTTTGCTTCCCTTGCCAGGTCTTCTGGCGCTACACCGGCAAGGCACCCCCCAACCTGCCCAAGAACGTGAGGCTCGTCAAGTGGCTGCCTCAGAATGACCTCCTGGGTAGGTCTGACACACCTGGGCTGGCACCAGGGTGGTGCTGGTGCTCCTGGGCTACTGGTGTGAGGCCCCAAGGGCATCATCTGTGAGTCAGGTGTGAGTTACCATGCCCTGACCCAGCACTGTGGGGCACAAACCTTCCTTGCAGCCTTTGCTGTTGGAGCCAGAGCTTGTCCTTTAGGAACTTAGCTGGGAATCGCCAAATTATGAAACAGCTCTGTTTGAAAAGGTTTTCCAACACTTCAGTACCAGTCAAAGATGAGAGTCTTTATGTCTGACTGAGCAGTCTCAACACCCAGCTGTGTTTCTGTCCTGTCTTCTGTCCTGAAAAGAAACTTCATGGTCCTCAAGGGAACGCTTCCAGACAGGTCTTTGGGGTTTTAAAGTGGTGGAATTGTTGCCAGGAGAGCATTTGTTGGTAACAGAACACGTTCAGCTGTGAGAGACCATCACTACCAAGGAAGAGATGGTGAAAAACTAATTGATCCTTTTTAACCTCTCCTGGCTCTGGTTTAATCCCAAAGTTGGAGGATTACCCAAAACCAAGACAGAGGTCTACAACGCTCCAATCCCTAAGTCTGGCCATGAGGGATGATGCTCAGAACAGCCCCAAACCCTTGATTTATCCCAACCATGGCCCTTTTTTGTGCATGTTTTTGCCCCGGGACGTGTTGCTGGGAGTCAGTAATTCCAGGAACTAAGCAAGCCTGTGTTTCCCTCCACAGCCCACCCCAAGACTCGTGCCTTCATCACCCACGGAGGCTCCCATGGTGTTTATGAGGGAATATGCAATGCAGTGCCCATGGTGCTGATGCCTCTGTTTGGGGACCAGATGGACAACGCCAAGCGAGTGGAGTCCCGGGGAGCAGGGCTGACCCTGAACATCCTGGAGATGACTTCCAACGACATTTCCAACGCCCTGAAAGCAGTGATCAACGACAAAAAGTCAGTACCAGAGGCACAGCCTTCCCCCCTCTTACTGTGTAGCCCCAGCACGTTCACTTCCAGCTCAACATGGTGTTTTTCTCTTCCTAAATGGCTTCTTTTATCAGAAGTTTGGATTTGATAGCAGCTGCTTCCATGGAGAAGCTTGCCCTGGGTTAACTTCAGGCTGGTCCCTTTAGGGGACAAGAAGTGGCTGAGAAGGGAGGATGCAGGGAGCAGGGGAGATGGGCTGTGAATGCAATGGAAGGAATCAAGTTGCCAAAAAAATGTGTCACCTTCTTAAAGCCAAGGCAGTGACAGAGAGGGCTTTGACGCAAGTGGCAAACAGCTTTTGTTGCCAAAAAAGGGTTTATCAAACATATTTATCACTCATTTATCTTACAGGTAAGTTTTCTCAGGCATTTTCCCCCGCCTCAGTGCTCCTGAGGAATTCTGTGAGCACACAGAGCTGCTGCCTGGCTCAGCAAGGCTGGACAGTCCCAGCACAGAGCAGGAGGAGCGCGCAGGGATGCACTGAGGAAGCCCAGGGAACAGCACAGTGCTGCAGTCAGCATGCCCAAGGGTTCAAAGGCAGCACAGAGATTTCTTTCAGACATAAGAGCTCTTCCCTGCTCCCATTCGAGGGTGCCAACGACTAAGAAACTCCACCACATTCCTGAGAAATAGCAGCTTATTGACATTGTTTCCTACCCAATTTTTATGGCAATAATAGCAATAACACTACCACTAACAGAAACAGTAATACTGCAGCTGGAAAAGCTGGCCAGCTTTTCTACCCCCAGTCTCCCCTTTCAGCCAGAGACCTTCACCCCAGAGATTTTGCTGAGAGCTCAAACTAAGCTTTCCCTCTTTTTTTTTCTTTTTTTTTTTTTTGTCATTGGAACCAGCACTTCCTGGGCCTGTAAATTTGCCACTGTCCTTTTCAAGGGGGTCAGTAGCACAAGAGCCCAGAGAAGCTACGGCTGCCCCATCCCTGGAAGTGTCTTAGATGGGGTTTGGAGCAACCTGGCCTGGTGGAAGGTGTCCCTGAGCTTTAAGGTCCTTCCAACCCACCCTACCCTGTGATCCTGATGCCTTGGAGTGGCTACTTAGAACAGAGGCTAGACAAGATTAAGAGAATACAGTGGGTATTTAAAAAAAACTGGATTTTTCTCTGGTCCAAGGGTTTTCCAGAAGCCTTTCTTGTCCCATCTGGGGTGCCAGAAAACTGCTGCCTTGGAGTCGCTACCTAGAACAGAGGCTAGACGAGGTTAAGAGAATAAAGTGGGTATTTATTAAAGGCCTTCAATAGCTACACCTTGGGCAGTCAGATGAGACGAGATGGGCAGTGGTCACGAGTTTTTCAGACAATTACAAGTTTGGCCCATTTACATATCGGGGTTAATATTCCAACTACAGCTTCAGGTAATGAAGTCACATATCCCCGCTTTGCTCCCCCACAATTCACTGCTGTTTACATTTTTGGGGGCCTGAGGCAGTAGGGTGTCCTTGAGTTCCAGGCCTAGAGGGATTGTTTTGTCTGAGTAAAATGGGAGCACAGCAGCTGACAGGCTGTGGAGCTTTCGAGTTGCACCCTAGAGCAGCACAGGATTTAGAAAACACAAAAGCTGAAATCCTAAAGGCATCAACTCCACGTTGGAACCCCCCCCACCGCCTTCTCTCGGCAGGTACAAGGAGAACATCCAGCGCCTCTCCGACCTGCACCTGGACAGACCCATCCACCCCCTGGACCTGGCCGTGCACTGGGTGGAGTTTGTGATGAGGCACAAGGGGGCCCCTCACCTGCGCCCCGCTGCCCACGACCTCAGCTGGGTGCAGTACCACTCGCTGGACGTCATCGCCTTCCTGGCTGCCGTCACGCTCCTCGCCCTCTTCGTCTCCTTCAAGTGCTGCCTCTGCTGCTGCCGCAGGTGCTTCTGCAAGAGGGGCAGGACGGGGAAGGCCACCAAAGCCAAGTCCCACTAGCACCTGGGAACGGCGGCAGGTGACAAAGCTCCTGCTCCAGATCCAGCCGTGGGGTCAGGGAACAGCTCGAGTTTCACTGCAATAAATAAAACACTACGATTTTCAGTCAAGGAACAAGAGAGATCTTTTGAAATAGCAGCACCAGAAGGGTTGCTCCACTGAGCTATTTTGGGCATTTTAATTAAGAATGGGTTGTTAAAAATGGCTTGTGTAGGAGTGCTGCAGTCACTTGGGAAGGTCTGAGTGTGAAATTCCCAGCCCCTGGCTTCCACCTGTCAGTGTGCAGAGGACTCTCAGTGACTTTCTCTTTTAACCTCTACCTGCAGCAGAGATATGTAGGGATTTTGGAGGACTTCAGGAGAACCATCTGGTCAGATTTCTGTTTGAAATCTCTGTGTGGCTGCTGTTGTAGGAGAGGCAAATGTTATACACTCACAATTCCTGTCATGCAAAGCAAGCTTGATGCACATCTTCATGGATGTTTACAAGACCCTGAACAAAACCAAGCTGCTGGAAAACCACTGGTGTTTCCCCCAAATGGCCCATCAGGCAGATGTGCTGTACCTGGAGCTCACCTGCTGTTGAGGAGATCTTTGTAAGCATTGCTTATAAACCCCCACAACTGATTTTCTCTTTGTAAATGATGCTCAGGGAAAGACCCCAAACCCCAGCCCTATAAGTAAACCCTGAATGCCAAAAATAAAGGCTGCTGTGTTTTCTGTCTTGAGAGTTATGGGGGGGATGCTGTTTGTTCATGGAAAAAGCAAAAACAGAGCTGGAGAAGGGACAGATTCAGTCCCCCATGGTGTAAAAGCCACATTGATGCACAAACCCCCTTCTCAGCATTCCTGCCCCGCTGCCTGGTGACTTGGTCCTTGCTGAGAGGTGACATCCTGAGGCTGCCACAGCTCCCAGGTGAATATTCCAGGCTCTGAACTGGGGGATCCCAGTACATCAGGGCAGCACAGGTGTCCTGCTGAGTACCTGCTGCTGCCCTTTTCTCTGGCTGTTTGGAAAAGCAGGGATTTCAGAGGAAGCTGCGTGAAGCTCAAGGCAGTCTCTGTCCTTGGCCTGTCCCCACTGCAGTACCCAAATCTCCTGGACACCCACCCCGCCCACAACCTGCCCAGCACTTTCCTTCCCCTGCTCCTGCCCACGACGAACAGAAGAAACCTTTCTTTGGGATGTGCAGGCTCCCCACGGTGGGCGAGGGCTGACCTGCTTGGAAAATGCAGCTCCTGCAGCTCCACACGTTCCTGAGGCGACAGCTCTGGCTGTCCCCAGGGTTCTGGTGACAGCAGTGCGGCTGGAAAGGAGACCCTGTGAGACCTCTCAGGGCTGTCACAGCACAGCCACGGTGGCCCCAGTCCTCTCTGAGCATCCCTGGCTCCCAGCAGTGGCCAATGCAAAAAAAAAACCCCACTTCAAAATGTCTTTGAGGAGAAGTTCTCCGAGTGCCCTGCTGCAAACTGGCTCTGGACCAACCCAGTGACTTTCTCTGCATGGACAAGGGGAAAACTCTCTGATTTCAGATCAGAGGAGCACGCCTGAGAAAAAAATATAAAAATGCCCCAATTGCAGCTCCAACCCCTTTGTGCAGGGGAAGTAAAACTGAAAGGAGGGAAGTATCAAAATGCCCATCCCATGACTTAATTAATTTCAGAAATATTTCTAACACAGCCAAAGAAAAACAACAGCAGAATCCAGGTATCCTCTCCCTCCCTTCGCCCTCCTCATCCTCACTGCTTTATCCTGCTCTTTATTTTCCCTTGGAGAAAGAATGTGCAGGGCCAGGACTGGCCAAGCATCGCCGTGCCCAGCAGAGGACACTCTGGGATCACCAGCAGGCAGGAGCAGGGAAAAGGCCACCCTTCCCACCGAGGCAGCCCAGGCTGGTGGCTGGAACCCCACAGGGACTTGTTTATCCCCCCGTGCTCCAGGAATAAGGACACTGCTGCCAGGAGAGGATTTCCAGAGCCAATTAGGAGCCAAAACACTTGGGACAAGTGGCTCTGGTGCAGGGGAAGGAGCTGGATCATCAGCACAGCTGGGGCCCCCCAAACCTTCCCAGGGGAAGGGTTAATCAGGGGATGATGTCCCCTCTTATTGCCCCTTAATTGGGGGCCATACAGAGCCAAAAAACAGGGCAGAGCCTCCAGCCCAGCTTCCCTTACTGGGAGAAATCCACAGCCCAGTTCAAAGCACCAGAGCTGAGACTGGGGCACTTCCCAAAAGGGGAAACTGAGGCATGGCCAACCATTGCTCCTCTCCCCGAGCTCCTCAGAGCCCCAGGCACTGCAGCCTGAGTTTTTCCAGCAAATCCTTCAAATCTCTGGGAAAAGGCAGCAGCCAAAAAGCCCTCACTGCCCTTGGAGAACGGGGCTACAAACACTTCCCACCTCAGCAGCTTCCCCCGCAGAGCTGATGATTTCTGCTCCCACCCAGGGACCTTGTGAGTGTTCATCTTATTTTTCCCTGGCTTTTAACATCCAGCAAGTCTGGGAAAGAGACAGTGCTGCTTCCCAGCTCTTCTGGATTGCCCAGACCCACCCCAGCTGCAAAATCTGGCCACGAAGCTCTTTGGTTTTGGGATGGGGTGTCCTGGGGGACATAGCAGCCCTGGCTCTGGTGGGAGGATGCAGCCGGCATCTCTCCCTGCTTCCCACCAGCCAGACCACGGGAAATGACAGGAATTGCTGGCATTTTTCTGCAGCCACAGGGTGTCTCAGCCTCAGCCTAGTCCTCAAGGGCAACAGTGAGGTTTTTCCACTGCCATGGGAGCTCCGGATGGATCTCGGGCTCCTCCAACTCCCCGCTGTGGGCATCCATGGAGACCCCTGCCCCACAGGGACACACCAGCGTGTCCAAGCCCTGTCCAACCTGGCCTTGGACGTTTCCAGGGCTCTAGGGGCAGCCACAACTTCCCTGGGCAACCTCACCACCCTCAGAGGGAAGAATTTCTTCCTATTATTTCATCTAAACCTGTTCTCTGTCAGCTGAAAGCCATTGCCCCATAGAAGCATGTCCTTATAAATAAATATCCTGGTTATTCACAGGCACAGAACACTCCCTCTTCCTTACCTGTGCAGGGCTCTACCCGCAGGTGGGTCTCTTGCCCTGGACACTCTCACTAGGATGCTCACTCTCAGACCTGCAATTAATCATTTAATTCATTTATTTGATAACCTGCCTTTTGGGTGGCTTTGTAAAAAGCAAATACTGCTGCTGCTACCCAGCCACGACTCCAGTTTGGGGAGGTTTTCCAGGAGCTCATTTCCCACTGTGGGAAATCATGGAAGCACGGCTTGAGAAGATGAGGAGTGCATCCCACTTCCCTGAGGAGTGTGGATGAGGGAAGCCAAGCTGCCAGCAGCAGCACCAGCCTCATTTAACAAAAACCACCCAAACTCACCCCAAGCCCACAAAAAAAAAGTGGCTTTGGGATTGCAGTTGTGATGGTCCAGCCTGGGGAGCAGTGCAGGGACAATGCTGTGGGAACAACCATGGCAAGTGGCCCAGAACATGCCTTGGCCCCTGCAGCATCCCCCAGAGTTATCCTTGCAGCATTCCAGGGGGTTTGGCACTGGAGATGTCCCACCCACAGCACTCTGGATCCCTGGCACTGCCTGAGGGTGACAGCTGGCACCAGCAAGCCCAGGCAATTTTAGCTGGAGCAGCCACAGAGGCCTTGGATTAATTATCACCTCCAGAGGTGTTTTCAGGAGTTATTTATAGGTGGGATGAAACCCGGGGATAAGGGGTTGCCCCACAAAGGGCAGGACAGACTCTCCCTCCACGGGAGGGGGCTTCCATTCCCTTTCTTTTAAGGAAGGGTGAAAGGTCTCCTGTGCCAGATCTGATTGCTCAGGATGATAAAAATGAGTCCTCGAGCAAATCCCAAATCCCCCCAGCCAGCTCCTGCCTGGCTTATTGAACCTGTCCTCAAAACCCAGCCTGAACTAAAGCAGCAGGTTTCTTCCCAGGAATGCTACCAGCCTGGATTATTTTTGGGAAGGCAGGATCCCTGCTTCACTGGGGCAGATCCCAGCATCTCTCTGCGGTTCAGTCCCAGGGACTCAGTTTGTGCTGGACAATGCCACAGAGCTGGAAGGTTTAATTAATTAATTGGGGGGGTAATCAAGGCAGGGCAGGAACCCACAGTTACATCCCAGAGGCTGCTGAAGGGGTGCTGGGGCCGTCCTTGGGGGCTGGCTTGGTCCCAACCCCTTGGAGATGATCTCAGCAGAGCAGGAGAGTGATTCAGAGCTGGGATGACTCAGGGAGGGGCAAGGGAGGAAGGAAAAACCACAACCAGTGTCAGTCCCAACATGCCAACACTGCTGTGAGGCTGTTAAACAGCAAAAAAATGACACATTCCTCCCCCCAGCCAGAGCCCTCTTCCTTTTCACTTGGACATCAGGGTCCTTCCACCCCAAATCCTGCAATCAGCCACCCCTTGGGAAAAACATACCTTGACATCCTTCTTTTTTCCCCCTCATTATAATAAACTTTTTTTAAAAAGCCCAAAGGTGCCATTTGTTGCTCAGAAGCCCCCGAATTCCAGCAATGGATTAAACCTGCTGAGCTGTGAAGAGGGGAGCCCCAGGGGATGCTTTGGGTAAAGAAAAAAAAGGGCTTTGAAAGGAGGCTTGTGTGGGTCGTGCTGGGAACATGGAATGGGAGTTGCATTTCCCGGGATGGTCATCATCATCTCCCTTAATTTCCAGCCATGCAAGCCCTTTTTCTGTGAGGGATCAGGCCTGATTAAGTCACCTCGGGCTATTAAGGTAGAAAAAAATTAAGGATCCAGCAAACAAGGAAACCCAAACTTGGAACAGGACTGCTGAGCCGGCTGTGCTCAGAGCACCAGCAAATCCCAGCCCGCGGGGCAGAATTCCAAGGAATCCGTTGTGATCCTCGCTGAGGCTGTTTCTACCACGGTTTTCCACCAAACAAACCATCGAGGCATGGGAATATGGCCCTCAGAGGAGGCTGGATGCAGGGGACAGCCCTGGAAAGGGAGGGATTTGGTGGCAAAAGAAAAACCTGAGGAAGACTTGGGAGCAACCCTGCTCCTCTGAGCACTCACAACCAGCTCCTCACATCGTGTCCTATTAATCCACAGCAGGCTTTTAATGAAGAGCTGGGGAGGAAGCAAATCCAGTGATTTTCAGCAGGGATTTCTAGGGATGAAAACAAATGCCCGCAGAGCTCCAGGGCCTTTCATCACAGGCTCCAGATTTCCCCGCAAACCACGCTTTGTGCGGAGACCCCGATAACCACGGGGTGACTCTCCTCTCCCTTCCCCTCCTGACACCTCTCCCTCAGCCTTTTGGTGCTGGATGAGCCCACGGAAGATGATCTTGTGATGGCTGAAGCAGAGGAGAAAATGCTGTGGTGAAAATGCTGAGGAGAAAATGCAAGGTGGAAACCTTGCAAGGTGACCCGCGCTGAAGCACTTTGTTCCCTGAGGAATAAAAAGTGGAATCCTTTCTTTCCCTGAAGCTGAAATATTCCAGGGAGCCAGGCAGCAGGGAAGAAGCCAAGGGGGAACTCCCCAGATCATCAGGCTGGTCTCCCTGTTTCCCAGGGCAGGGTATCCATGGTGGGGCATCACCTGTGTCCACCCCACAGAGCTGGGGCAGGGCAGGAGGGGCCCTGAGAGCCCCAGCAGGAACCAGAATATTTCCCTTCCCTGGCTGGGGATCCGACCTCCGTTGGGATTGGGAGCACCACAACAGCCCTGGCTGAACACAAGGGTGTTTTCTCCAGCCAGAAAACTGTTTTCCAGAGGAAAACTCCTCCGTGCCAAAACAAATCCTGCAGCCCCATCTTGTCCCACGTCAGGAAGCTCCTTACCTAAAGCTTGAGCATGAGCAGCAGTTTGGGAGGTGAGATCGCTTCCAGCCACTTTTCCCCTGGAGACAGTGGCATGGAAAGGCTGAGGGAGGAGATGAGGTTCAGGAGCACTGGCTCTGGGTGTTGGCACAGTGAAAACCCCACTAAATTAATCCCACCCTGCTTTGGGATGAAGAGACAACAGCAGGTGACATCTAACAGGGAGCACTGGAGAGTAACAGCTTTAATCAGAATTTCTTTTCCCCAAAAACTCCTTTTCCTTTAAAAAAAGGACCATTAACAATAAGAACAGAAACCAGTTACTGCACAAGGGTGCCAATGCAAAGCCCAGACAGATTTTTAGGAGAAGGCCTTGACATTTAGTTCAGAAGGCATCTGGGGGACACATTCCCAGTCCCAGCATGGGAGGAAGGACTGGATTTCAGAACAAAAATGGGGAGGAATTAATGCAGCCTCATCCCACAGGCCCCAAAACGTGCTGGCCACGGTCCCAAGGGTCTGGGGAGGGCACAGGGTGGTGAGGAGCTGTTGGAGGCAGCCAAGGTGGGCATTCAGAGTACCTGAGGTAGATGGAAAAACCAAGGAGGGGGGGTTAAAAAAAAAAAGGTGGGATAACTCACAGATCACGGGAGGCTCAAACTGCTGCCCTCACCTGCTGCTGCCACTCTCCCAGCACAGCCTTCTGCAGAGCTCTGGAGCTGCCAGGAGAAGGGGGAAAGCCCAGATTTGGGTAACACCCCAGGGGAAAGGCATCCTGCTGCCTGCACCTGGAGGTCGCCCTCATGGTGACAGGGATTTTAGCTCCTGCATGGGAACACAGGTGCCTCAGGGAGAGGGAAAGGGGCTGGGCTGCTGACAGACCCTCTGTGCTGTGGGGAGTTGCACAGGAAACCCCTTAAAGCCCCTGAGGAGAAATTCAAGGTGCTGTTGTGGGGTCCCTGGGGAGGGATCGCTCCTGGGGATGGGATTTTGGGAAAAGACACCACTCCCTCCACCAGATGCCTTTCCTACTCTTTTTCTTCCATTGTTCTTTTTAATTAACCTGAAAAGAAAAGAAACATCCTTTAAGAACCTTTACACATCCTCTAGTAGCAGCTTTTCACTAAGAGGAGCCTTTGCACTTAAAATAATCTTTCTGTGCAAAAATATTTCCCTCCTAGGTGAAACATCTGAAAGCTGGGGAGCAGGAGGAGGAAAGGATGCCATTCAAAAAACTCAGATTTAAAAGGAAGAGGAGAAAAAATAATACGGGCACTGAGTGACACAAATACTGAGTTTTTTGGCACCAGGTTTATAGCAAAGATTACTTATAAGTTAAACTGGATTTGAGGAGCCCTGAAGAATTAGAAATCAATGGCAAAGAGCACCTGGAACATCCCCAGTGCCCTCAGATTTCGAATTAGGAGAGAGAGTCTCTCTTTTCCCTCTTTTTTTTTTTTTTTTTTTTTTGGTTTGGGTTTTTTTTGGCCTGTAGAGGGCTTATCTGGATGGCAACAATTTCCTCCCCCTTTCTGGCCTCTTCCCCAGAGCAGGAGCACCTGGGGAGTTTGATTCCCCCTCACCACCCTCCCGATCTATCTCCTGAGGTCTCTGGCAAGCCCCAAACCTCCAGCTTCTTCCAGAGGTGTCCTGGGCCACATGCAGGTGGGAAGAAATTCCTGCTGGTTAAAAAACAGGAACAGGCAACTCCCTGGCCACAAACAAGAAAATCCACGTCTGCAGAGGCATGAAAATAACCCAAAATTCACCCGAAATGCTCACAAGGCCTGTGAATAAAATAAAATTATTAAACAAGGTCTTTTTTGGTGCAAGGTGCTGCTTGGGCTGAACACATCCCAAATTTGGGGACAGCCCAAGTTCCTGTGGTGATTTAGTCACACCTGGTAGCCCAAAACCTTCCTGTGGTGGGGGGAAAGGGCATTTACTGTGCTTCCTCTTAAAATATGTTACAGGTTTTCTCAAACCCCATCATTTCGAAGCAGTTTCTACAACCCTAAACCAGCCACAGCTTCCCCAACCCCCCCCAAAGTGGTTACAACTTTTACTGCTCGTTACAAAAATTAGACTTTTATTTGTAAATGCCTAGAAAACGTGATCTCTTTTGGGATCCCTCCCCACCCTGTGCCCTCTTGGAAGTTTTTTTTTTAGTAAGAAATAGTTTGACTGGATGAAAAGCCATCCCCTTCCAGATGAATTCCCATCAAGGTGGGATATCTCCTGCTGATTTCCAGTCCTGGTGGAGAACTTGCAAACTTTGGCCTCTTCAAACCCAGGGGAGAGCAACCTCCACTTCTCCTCCTTAAAGTCAGCTGCTTAAGAAAGGCAGGGGCCAGTGGGGGAAGCACAGGAAAAACATTCCCAGCCAAGGAGAAGTGGACAAACACGGGCTAGATGGCAAAATCCTCGTGGTCCTGGGGGCTGAAGGCAGCTGCCCGCAGCATGTCCAAGGAGTTGACGAGGATCAGGGTGCCCGTGAGGTGCTTCCAGCGCTTGGTGATGGGGTTCTTCATCTTGTCCAGCCCCGTGTGCAGCTCCTGGATGACATCCCTGTAGCTGTCCCCCATCTGGCTGCTCCAGGTGAGCAGGAAGTCGTACGCCGGCTTCCACATGGCCTGGGGAGAGGGGGGACAGGTGGGAGGGGATCAGAGCTCAGCCAGCATCCCAGAACAAGCACATTCCCCGGAAAGCAGCCCCCAGCACCCTCAGATCCCTGTGATCCTCCAAGAGGAGTGTGCTCTGGAGGAATCTCCAGAGAAACATGGAGTCGTTTGGGCTGGAAAGGCCTTTAAGACCATTGGGCCCAACCATTAACCCGGTGGGCCTGGCAGCGCTGGCTCAAAAGCTGGACTCAAACATCCTGAAGGTCTTTTCCAGCCGAAAGAACTCCGAGATCTGCAGCCCTGTGGAGACCCAGACGGGCTGCTCTCACCTCGCTGTCCACCGTGCCCGTCTTGTCGCGGTGCGGGGCCTCGTAGGCGTCCATCTGCTGCTTGGACACCTTGGCCAGCTTCTCGGCCAGCTCCCGCCAGCGCTGGGCCACCTCCACGGCAGTGGTCAGCAGCACGAAGTCCTGGATCAGCCGCACCACCAGCCCCTGGCAGTCCATCTTCAGCAGGGCCTGGAGGACACGGGGAAAAGCAAGCAGGGAGTCAAGGCCGGGGATGGGTGGCCGCCGAACTGCCCCCAGGAGCATCCCAAAAATCCTCCTGCCTCCTTCCTAGTGACAGCTGGGGAAATTAGGCCACCAGGCTTGGGAAGGGAATAATCTCGTTAACTGAACACAGCGCTCGACCCCTCTGGGCTGGGGTTTGCAGCCTCATTCTCCAGGCAACCCCTCCCGAGATGTCCAGGCCCCACCTTAAGCAGTTTAAAGCATCCCAGGGGCTGAGCACAACAGATGCTTTTAATCAAGAGAACTAATCCAGACTCCATCCCAGGGCTGCAGGATCCTTCAGAGCCGTGGGCAAGGGACAACCAGGACATTCTGGGATGGGACCTGGACATCAGCCCTGTGAGGGGGCAGACTGGGGTGAGACCCAGGTGAAGACTCCGACACTACGGGACCATCGCGCAGCTTGGGATGTTCTTCCTCTTCTCCTCCTCCTCTTCCTGCATCATTTATTGTCCTAAAAGCTGAGATTTTCCACAAATGGTTTTGAAGTGGAAAGAGCAACTGCATCAGTCCAGGTTTTCTAGGTAGGAATGACTTAGCCAGGCAAAAAAGGATGGAGGAGGGTTAGCTCCTGCCTTAAAGTGTCAGATCACATTAAAATCCCCTCAAGTGGGGTGGAGCTGCAGTAGGGGACAACCCCCAGTGCAGCCTGGAAAAGGAAGGGTTTAATGGCAGTGTCCAGTCTCAGAGGATGGGATCTGACTGCCAGGATCATCATCCCACTCCCCAGGACTCCCACAGCCTCTGGACCACAACAGTCCCAGCAGCAGCAACCCCAGACCTTGGACAAATCCCATCCTGAACCTCAGGAGGGGGTTTGATTTAATTAAAAATGGAAATCAGGCAAACAGACCCCACCCACTCCTTCACAGCAGCACAGGGATGGTTCTTACAGAAATCATAAGGATAAGGTTGTTCCCCACGTGGCCAGAACCCACCTTTCTGCCCCTCTGGGTCCTGACATCCTCTCCCAACAGAGGGGTCTGGGCAAATCCAGGTTTGGCTCTGGGGCAAAGAAGGGTTAAATCCTCCCACTGGAGATTGCAGGGGACAGTTGGGGGAGGGAGGATGGGAACATCTGAAACCACTCCATCGATTTGCAAAGCAAATGCACGTTGATTTTCCCCTTATCTGCTCCCAGCTCAAAGCTGAGCTGGGTTCTAATCACAGCTGCAGCCCAGCACGCGCCTGCTCCTCCAAAGTGCTGACACCGGCTTCCTGTGGGAGCCAGGGAGGCCATAAACCCCCTTGTCAAACAAGCAAGGAAAATCCATCGAAAAGAGCACTCATTTGGTTTTGCAAAAAGACCTCAAGAAGCGTTTAGATCTCACGCACCTGCGCCAGAACCGCCTCCTCTCCCACAGCCCACGGAACCAGCTCCCTCTCTGGATCCAGCTCCCTCTCTGGATCCAGCACCCTTCTCTGGATCCAGCTCCCTCTCTGGATCCACCATTCTCTCTGGATCCACCATTCTCTCTGGATCCAGCACCCTGCTCTGGATCCAGCTCCCTCTCTGGATCCAGCCCCCTCTCTGGATCCACCATTCTCTCTGGATCCAGCTCCCTTCTCTTGATCCAGCTTCCACTCTGGATCCAGCACTCTCTCTGGATCCAGCTCCCTCTCTGGATACAGCACCCTTCTCTGGATCCAGCTCCCTTCTCTGGATCCAGCTCCCTTCTCTGGATCCAGGATCCACTCTGGATCCAACACCCTCTCTGGATCCACCATTCTCTTTGGATCCAGCTCCCCTCTCTTGATCCAGCTCCCTCTCTGGATCCACAACTCTCTGGATCCAGCTCCCTCTCTGGATCCAACACCCTCTCTGGATCCACCATTCTCTTTGGATCCAGCTCCCCTCTCTTGATCCAGCTCCCTCTCTGGATCCAGCTCCCTCTCTGGATCCAGC
>VZSE01013822.1:27147-51383 GCA_013398275.1 Promerops cafer
GATCCAGCTCCCTCTCTGGATCCAGCTCCCTCTCTGGATCCAGCACTCCCTCTGGATCCAGCTCCCTCTCTGGATCCACCCGTCTCTGGATCCAGCTCCCTCTCTGGATCCAGCACTCTCTCTGGATCCAGCACTCCCTCTCTGGATCCAGCTCCCTCTCTGGATCCAGCTCCCTCTCTGGATCCACCACTCTCTGGATCCAGCCCTCCCTCTGGATCCAGCTCCCTCTCCACAGGTGAGGGACCTGGAGGGTCCTGAGGAAGGGGCACACTGGACATGCCCAAACGTGCCTTTCCAGGCAGCTGGATCCCAGTCCCGTGCACGAGCTGGCATTCAGGAGAGCAGGATGAAGGAGCTGCTCTCATCTCCTGCCCGAGGTCAGAGGCAGCGGAAGCGTTCGCCCGGAGCGCTGCAGGGTTAAGAAGGATGGAGCTGCAGGAGATGAATTCTCCTGCTCCTTCTGCTGCTCCAGGTGAACAACAGAAACAGCACCAAGGAAAACGCCCGGGAGGCCACCTCATCAAGAACTGCAAAATCACTCAAAGGAACAACTCTGGGAGAGATGGGTCGGTCTGGAGCACTGCACAAACTCTGAAACCTACCAATGGCCACAGCAGCACCTGCTGTGCCCTGGAGCTCCAAGCACACGGGCAGAGGGGCCAGGACACGGGGACAGCACCAGAGCCACGTGGGGATGGGGTGCAAGGCATCATGGACACCGAGGTGGCAGCCAGAGGGGGAATATTACTGGAAATGGCGAGGCACTGGGATTAGCTCAGCAGACTTAATCCTCCAGTGGGATTGTGCTACAATTTTCTCCATCCTCCTCCCTTGGCCTGGACAAGCCTCCCGGGACGGCTGGGTCCACTCACTGCATCTCCATCCCTCATCACCCAGGTGTGACCTGGGCTGTGCTTTGCCAGAGCCCTCAGAAATATTTATAAATATTTATTATTTATTCCCCTGGGAGCAGCTGGGAACCGGCTCCGCCAGCCCAGCAAAGAGCAAAGAGGGTGTTTGATATTCAAATCCCAGTTCAAAGCAGAAACACCTCAACTTAAAAGGCATCCAGAGGAGGCTGAATTTACATCCCAGCTTTGAAATGCAGAATCCCATTTCCTAATGAAGGAAAGCAGCATTGTGGAGGAAAACAGCTCCCCCCTGGGACTTCCTCAAACACGGGGGGATAAAGTGGTCTCAAGGAGACCATGAGACCCACGGGGTGAGAGGATGCTGGTACACAGGCTCCTGGCTCATCATCCTCTCTAGGATACAGGTCAGGTTTTGACCCAAAAAAGTTGGCTCTGTACAAGTGTTCCCCAAAATAACCCTTGCTTAGGCATCAAACATCTCTTTCACTCACTGTTTTGGCTGTCACCCCCTCCAAAATAATCTCACACATTTAAAATACACACTCTCAGCCTTAAATACGGATTTCTTTTTCTTTTACCTCATATGGTCATGCACTGCCTCCATGGGGTAATTCCCTTGGACATGATGCCCAGCTGGATCTCAGCACGCTGAGGGTGAGGAGGCCCTGGCACAGCTTGCTCAGAGATGTGGCTTCACATCCCTGGAATTGTCCCAGGCCAGGCTGGATGGGGCTTGGAGCAACCTGGGATAGTGGGAGGTGTCCCTGGCTGTGGCAGGGGGTGGAATGAGATGGGCTTTAATGTCCCTTCCAACCCAAAGCCATGGACACCCTGACCTGCAGGACTTTAGGACAGCTCCAGGCCCCCCAGCAGCTCTTTGAAGCCTGCACACACCAGGGACAAGCAGAAACTCTTGGCAGGAGACAGGCAGCACATGGATACCTGTGGATACTGGGAATCAGAGCAAACAAAACAATGGGAGGGGAAAAAAAATATCCCAACCTCATCTCCTGTGTGACCTTTACAAGTAGCCTGGAGAAGAACAAGCTCATAGTTTCCTCTGCACAGCTCCCTGCTGCTGTGCCAGGGGCCATTCCCAGCAGACACGTGTTTTTCCCAACAGCAGTGTCTGCTGGAAGGATGATAAACGAGAGTCTCTCTGACAGCCAGAGAGGGAGCAATGCTGTGTCTCAGGGCAGGTCTAACCCCACGGGCCAGGCACCAGGGGCAATGAAATCTTCATGAATCCACGCCCAGCTTTTTTATCCAAACCATCCACGTGCTGCACGCTTCCAACGGGCAGAGAGGAGGGAGGGGAGAGCTTTCCTCCTCTGCCGAGTAATTCCCGAGCCACATCCCCCCCCCCGAGTTACCTTCACACTCCAGTGCTAGTGCCTGATTAGAGACATAATAATTAAAGGCAGATTACTGATTAACCAGTCATCATGACCAGGCTTTTCCTTGCTTGGCTGCTGGTGCACGACTCTGCCACTGGCGTTTTGTGTACTCAACACTGATAAACCTGGTTCTACTTCTCACTTCCCAGTCCTTTGGAGGGGAGACAACCAACTTTCAGCTGAAATGGCCACGCTGGAGCTTAGTGCAGCTGGTTCCTCTTGCCAGAAAGCCAGTCCATTTGTTACAAATAAAATCAGATTTAAACACAATAAAATCCATTACTGCTCCATTGCCATCCCCTGAAACATCATTACTTTCTTCTTTCAACGGGCTCAATCTAATTTCTCCATAGGCTAAGGAGGATTTGACGGCAGGCAGGGGTTTGGAAGCAGCATTAGAGAAACAAGGAGAATAAAACCTGCCCTGGGACTCTGCTCTCCAGGCAGCCACAGGAGAGCAGGATGTTTTCCTGCAGCTCCCAGCCCTCCCCTTGAGTCAGCAGCTCCCCGAGCCTTATCTTTCCTATTGTCTCCCCATGAGGATTCTCCATGACCTACAGACTGTCTGGGATCCCTGAAAACAATGGGGATAGATAAAAGCAGCACCTACGGGGTTTGCAAAAACAGGTGAAGCAAACAGCACAAAGCTCCCGGAAGCATCCAGCAAGAGCAGCACAGATTTCAGCCCAACAGTCATTGAGCCTGATGATTAAAGGAGCACACCCTCCCCTGGGGGAAACTGGGGGGCCAGAGGGGGGATTTTCCAATCCTGGATGAGTAAAGGGTCACTCATGGCCAGGAGAACCCTGCAGCAGAAGCAGCGTTGGTGGCATGACCTGAAAGCTGAAAGTCAGAGATAAAATGTCGCCCCAGAGGCCCCAAAGTGGTACCCAGGCACAGGGGAGCCTCCAGATTTTCATGAATAACAGTGGATTCCACACTCTTCATAACACCTCCTACTCAATCCTTAAATTCCCCCCTTCTCCCTAAAAGGACTGTGGGAACTGAACTCCTTCATTCAGCTCCAGTCCCCTTTTGCCATAATTTCGTTTTGCCAAGCAAGGCCGCCGCTATTCCTTAATCCAATTGACATTTTAAACCATGCTGTTCTCCACAACTCAGTTATTCTGCTCCTGTGGGAGAGCATGGAACGGGAGAGAGCTGCAAATCTCTTCCGGATATTTTGCCCTCTATTTTCTTTGGCTCATTTCCTATGAAATGCTAGAAATGATCATGGAGATGATATCTTGCGAGGGATTTACTTGCTAACGGTATCCTAGAAATACTGGCAGGCAGCACTCCTCCCAGATTCCTTTCAGGATGAGGAGCAAGCCACACATTTCCAATTGCAATGTATAAAACACCCCAGCTCAGAGGGGCCCTTGGTTTAGCTGCCACTCAAAAAAAAAAAAGGCTCCCCATCCCTGGAAGTGTTCCAGGCCAGGTTGGACAGCGCTTGGAGCGTGTGGAAGGTGTCCCTGCCCATGGCAGGGGGTGGGACTGGATGAGCTTTGAGGTTTCTTTCAACCCAAGCCTTTGTGTGATTCTGGAATTCCAAGTACCTCAGTGCGTCCCTCATTATTGCCATGATCCCAACTAAACCAACAGCCCACCAACCACAGGGCTGGACTCCCCCCTGGCAGTGCCCAGCAGTCTTCAAAAGACCTTCAAGATGGACCTCACTCTCTAAAGACAGAACTAAGAAGCTGCCACCTCCCCTGAACCCTCTGCAGAGCTAGGAACGAAGCACCCCTTGCCAGGCCTCAGACTCACCGTCATCAGCTCCTTCTGGAAGGATTTCCTCTCCTTGTTCTCCACGCTGTTGCAGTCTTCCTTCAGCTTCTCCAGGACGGAGGCCACTCGCTCCGGCTCGCTGTCCAGCTCCGCCCGGCAGAAGAACGTGAGCGGCAAGTTCAGGTAGCCCAGGGCGTCGGCGAAGGAGCGCCAACTGCTGAGGTTCTCCATCAGCAGAGTCCTCACTGAGGCATAGATGTAGGTCAGGAACTTGCAGGGCCTCAGGATCTGCTCCAGCAGCAGGCTGGTGGTGAGATCCGGCCCGGAGAAGTAGCTGGGTCTGACCTTCCCGACCACCAGCACATTTTTGGTGTGCACAAGCCCGACTTTCCCCTGGTAGTAGCCAATGTACCACTCCTTGGTCCACAGCTGGCCTTTCAACCTGATCTTCTCCTCACTGAGGAGGGCTATGACGTCTCCCTTCTTGTACTCCAGCAAATAGTGGTTCTTGCTCTGCCTCACCACAGTCTTCAGCAGCTTCCCGTACTTCAGGCTCAGCACCGGCCGGTCCTGAAAAACTGGATACTTGGTGGTGGCAGCCAGAGGGGAGAGGATGATCTTCCCCACCTCGTTCTTCTTGAGGAACCGCCTCTGCCCCGTGGGCTTGATGGCGCTTTTTGGAGGCGGCTGCGGCGTCTGGACGCAGAACTGGGTCAGAATGGCATCCTGGTCATCCTTGACTTGTATCCTCAGCGTAAAGTCCGAGAGCTCGTTGGGGTCGTGGGACGCGATCGGGAAGATGAGGCGGCTGACCTTGCCCAGCTTCATCTGGAAGCCGCGGACGATCTTGGCTTGCTCGCTGGCCTTCACCTCGTAGTTGGTCATGTTGGAGAACATGCAGAGCTTGAGGTCCTGGGGCCGGGACAGGGCAAACTGGTGCTTCCCCCAGAGCTGGAGGGCGACGGGAGCCGGGCTGTGGGACTGCCGGGTGACCTCGTTGACCAGCAGGGTCTTGGGCGCGCACTCGTGGCCGAACATGGCCACCACGGTCTTGAAGGACGGGTGGATGTGCTTGGGGCCGTAGACGCCCACTGTGATCTTCTTGCTGATGTAATCCCACACGGTGTAAGGGTAGAGGATGTTCTGGCCCTGTGCCACAGCCGCGATGTACATGCAGGGCTCCAGGTTCTCCAGCTGCACCTGGATCGTGTCCCCGTAGGAATAGCTCAGCTGCATCGGCGTGTACGGCCCCTCCTTCATGTCACTGCGCAGGCACTGCAGCCCCACCAGGCTCTTGCTCATGATGTCGTTCTTGACCTCCGCCGACACCTTCATCTCCAGGATGATGAAGGTCTTCACCTCCATGTTGCTGAGTTTGATCTGCAGGACGGGGCTGATGGTGCTGCACTTGTCGCTGTTCAGCTCCAGCGGCGGGTCCAGCATGGCTTTCATGGAGATCTGCTGCGTCTCCCCGGGGCACACGTGGCCCTCGGGCACGTGGATGCTGATGTTGGTGTCCGGCAGCTGGACGGCCCCGCCGGAGCTGTCCAGCTTGCACACAATGTTGGTCTCCACTGGTTGCGTCTGACCCCAGCCAGGATTTTGGCCAAGCAAATCCAAGTCATGGCAAGACCGAGCCAGCTTCCTGTGGTTCAGCCACGCTGTCCTAAAATCCTCCCTGCTCTGGAACTGCTCGGGGGTGGGAGACTTCAAACCAGTGAAGAAACCTGACGATGCCGGCGCGTCCGACTTGGCCTGGAGGACAGACAGCTCGGACAAGCTGTAGGAACGCTTACTTCGGAAGAAGGGGTTGTCCCTTCTCACGGGCTGTTCCACATCCAGCCTGTTTGTGGAGGGAAACTCATCGAAAAGGTTCCCCAGGCTGCTGTTGGCGGCCGAACTGGGAAGAGCCGGCGTGGGAGCCCCCGTGTCGAACAGCAACAAATCCACGGCGACGCTGGCGTCGGACTCCTTGTCCGAGCCGGGTGCTGCTTGCAAATTCCCGTTCAGGAACGGGTTGGTCTGCACTCCGTTCAGGAAGGGGTTGTTGTGGTAGGATTTGGCAGAGTTTCTCTTCGCATCAGTCCACTCCCCGAGCAGGTCCAACTCCTTGACGCCCTCGTCGGGGCTCTCCAGCAGATTGTCGATGACCCCGCTGTCCGTGAGGGAGGAGTTGCGGTAGTTCACGGGCTGCACGTAGGAGGATGGGATGTAGCCCATCTCCGTGGTGTTGTGGGCGTACCACCACTCCCCTCCCGACGTGTCCAGCACGTACAGGTGGTCCCCCTTGGAGAACTTCAAGGTGGTGAAATTTGTGGGGCAGTAATCCTTGATTGCTACGACTTCCTTCGCGTTCCCGAAGGACGTGGGATTGTCCACCAGCAAGGCACTGGGAGAAGGCACTGCAGAGGCAAGGAGGAGACAGCACTGTGAGAGATGCAAGACAGAGTCACCACTGACTTGGAATCCTTTATTCCAGGTCACCATTCCATGCTGTTTTAAGTGATGAAGGTAGCTTTGGAATCACTGAATCACTGACGTTGGAAAAGGCCTCCAAGACCATCGAGTCCAACCATTAACCCAGCACTGCCAGGTCCACCACTAAGCCATGTCCCCAGGTGCCCCATCTATGTGTTTTCTGAACACTTGCAGGTCCACTAATTCCCTGGGCAACCTCTCAAGCCTGCAGGTTTTTTTCTCCATAACATTTTTTCAAGAAAACTCCATTATTTCTCGTACATTCACACCTCTCTTCCCTAAAGGGTTCATCCAAACCCAAGATAACTCTCCCTAGAGGCTAAAAGCCCTCTTGCTCTGCTGCAACCCCTCTCCTGCACATGTGAAACATGCCCAGAGAAGCTGTGGCTGCCCCTGAATCCCTGGAAGTGTTCCAGGCCAGGTTGGATAGGGCTTGGAGCAACCTGGGCTGGTGGAAGGTGTCCCTGCTTTCAGGTCCCTCCCAAATCAAACCATTCTGTGGTTCTAAAGGTTACCCAGTTTGAACCCTCATAGAATCCCAGCACCCTACTCCCAAACTGCTATTCTGGTCCTGGCAGCATCTCCAACCTCCCTTGCAGAAGTGCCAGTGGAAGAGTTTTCTGCCAGGGGATCCCAATTTACATCCAGGCTGGGTTGAGCCTACACTGCCACCCTATTTATTGGCTTTGCTCTCATTTTCAGGACGTGTTTCTGTAAAAAGCACTAAAAACAAGATGCAGGTATGTTCCATCAATGGTAAATGTGTGCTGTCTCCCTAGACAGACTGAAGAAAACAAGGAAAGCTGGATTTTCACCAACAGGGAGCTGCAAGGGAACTGGGACAGCACCTGCTTCAACAGGCTCGAGAGCTCCCTGGGAGGAAAAGGGAGTTTAGAAAACACAGGAAGCCCTTGAAATCCCAGAGACAAAGGGATGGGAGCTCAGACTGCACATCCCTGCAGTCACCACTCGCAGGCTGGCAGCACTTCTCACCCACAGAAATAACAAGGCAAGGGAAGATACAGCTGAGCAAAGAGAAGCCTTTAAATACGGCCTGGGGATCAAGCATTCAGAGGAGAAGAGTTTTGTACACACCCTGAAAAACTCATCTGCCAGCAGGCAAAGGTGTGAGGACATTCATCCAGAGGGACACTACACATAAACTCTAAATTGGAATTATTTTGGCAGCCTGCTAGGCTGGAAGCCGCTGTTAACTCAGTCATCCTGCAGGATGGAGCATCTTTGGTGTCCGATCAAACAGGCAAGCAGCTCCTCCCATGTCCCTCAAGCTGGGAATGCAGGGGTTAACAGGGATGTGCTGAAACCCCTTGGAGACGAGGAGCAATTCCTATTTTTGCACTAAAACCCATCTAATTTGCAGCAAGTGTTTGATGTTCAGGTGCTACACCTGCAAAAACAATCGCCTTTGTGTGTGTTTACTATCAAGGCCCTCAGTGCTCTCCAGCTTCCACCTGGAGTTTTCCCTTGGGATGCTCTCCTGCCAGGGGAGCAGTAATTCCCCTCCCACCTGACCACGGCTTTTATGCTGGGTAACACAGCATAAAAGGAAAACACAGCAAGGAAAAAAAAAGCAATAAAAGGTGGGGGGAATAAAAAAAAAAAAAAGGGATTATTGGAGGAGCAACCTGCAGGCTCCCAGCGCCGGGGAGAGGGAACCCCTTTGTCACCGCCTTGCTGGCGTCACTGAGCCCTCCCAGGAGGTGAGGATGGGCCTGAAATGAGGAGGGGGACGACCCCCACGCACCTTTGACGTCGCAGAGCATGGTTTCAGCAAAGCCCTCGCCCAGGTCGATGAGCGTCCCCTCGGACTTGCACCGCGGGAGCGCTCCCGAGTTGGCCGCCCGGATCCTCTGCGCTGCCATCTCGGCTCCCGGCGGGCACTACGTGGCCATGGCCTCTCTGCCAGCGACGGGGACCCCAGTGGCACCTCGGGCAACCAGCCTGGGGGAGAGAGACAAAGGCCAGGGTGTTAGAAAGGCTCCGCGTCCCCCCGTGCCACCCACGCGCTGATCCCGTGGTGCTGATACAGGAGAGCCTGCCCTGTTCTCCTTAAACCATCATGGAACATAACCTGGATGCTCCCAGGAACCACAGGGCTGCCTACAAACCCTCGGAGAGCAAGGACAGCCTGGTCTTGTACGATGCTGGACACAACCCTATAGGAAGCAGCCCTCTGGCCTTTAAGAGTTTTTTGGGAATACGCTGCTCCCAGGACCGTAAATTGGTCCTTCTCCCCACTTCCCAAGCATCTGCACATTGCTGTAACATAATTATAAAACCACCAAGCACTGGGCTGCTGTGGGAGCCCGGAGGGCCCACAGGACTGGGCTTTTTCCCTGTTCAAATGGGTCATCCCTCTCTCCCACTGCAGCATCTCCTAAGATGGGGAGTGGCTCTTCCCACTTGCTCCCCGCATCTCTCCCCTCACCCAGCCAACCGGGCAGAGCAACATCCCTTCCTGCACTGAATACCACAAAAATAAAGGGGTTTTTCCTCCTTTTTTTCCAGAAGCACGTGCAAAAACACTTCCAGAACCCCTGTGGAAGAGCAGCTGCATCAGCCCGCTGGAGCCGAGAGGAAAATGAGCCCGTTCCCACCAGACACTCCGACCACCAACGTTGTGGCTGATGCAAGCATGGGCAAGAGCTCCCCTGACGTCACCCGTGTCCTCTGGAGCTGGGACAGTGGCCAGATGGGCCAGGACAAGCAGGGAAGGCTGAAGGCACGGCTGGAGCACAGCCTGAGCCATGAGTTGCTACTCCAGGTTTGCACCAGGGAGCAGGAACGCTGTCCGGCGTAGCCGGGATCATCCTGGAAATTCTGGATTCAGCCCCTGCCTCCTGCTCCCTCAGAGCTGCCACAGAACTCCAGCCTGGCTGCAAAACACCAACAGGTCTTAACCACAGAAGTTTTAATTAAAAGTTCTATCTAAATCCCTTGTTTTACAAAGGGATTTTCATCCACTCCTAATGCTGTTCTTCCTTTCTCCCCCTCCCATGCAATTTTTTTCCTTTTCCTCCCTCTGCTTGAGAATGAAATCAAACAGAAAACAACAGCCAGACCCAAATTCCTTAGGTGGGAATACAGAGCTGATGTCTCCTCCGGCACTGGGAGGGGGAACAGCAAGTCCTGAAGGATTTGGTGCCCTTTTCTGGAATGCAGCAAGAGGAAATTTGCAGGGGAGAGCCTGAGCAGGAGATATTCCAGCCTGCTTGAAATGCTTCCCAAGCCATCCCCAGGGCTGGTATGCCGGGAATGTGGCTGGCTGGAAGGGATGCACCAGGCTGCAGCCAGAAAAGGGAAGGGAGAACTTGTGTGCAAACATTTCCCCTTCGAGGAGAGCCTCCTGTCGGGTCCTGCTGGGAGCAATCCAAGGGGAAAGGGTTTGGGAGGGAATAACCACAGGGAAACCAGGCTTGGAGTCAAGCTCTGAGCTTATCAGAGCTGGGACAGGTCAGAGAGGGGACCTGGAGCTGCTGCCAGGGGCAAGACAAAGGAATAACCAGGAATAACCAGCAACTGAAGGAGAAGGGAGGAAGGATGCTCCCCTTGGCTGGCGCCCTTCACCATCCACCCAGGTTCCCATTAATGCCATTTGGGATTGCAGCTTTTCTAGGTGGCATGGGAAGACCCCAAACACACAGTGCCTCCCTCTAGAGACCCCACACCTCACCAATTTTGGCAATTCTTATACACAATCTTGTTACCAAAAAANAAAAAAATTTTTAAAAAAAAAAAAAAAAAAAAAAAAAAAATCAAACCGCTGTGGCATCCCAAAATTCATCAAATGAAGTTTGTATTAATTATGGCAGCTACAGCCCTGACAGCTCTCACTGACATATCTACAAGCCTGGAATTTGCAGGGATGCTTCCCCTCCCTGTATTTATATAAGGAGATGGGAAGCTTCCTGCTAAAGGTCTCTGACAGATGTGGCTGTGTGGAGAAACAGCTGGAAAAATCCCCTCTGCATCGAACCCTGAGGCCCCAAAAGGCAGCGAGAATCTACACACAGATGAGGGATAATGGAAAGGTATTTCCTCTCCTGGCAGCAGCATCCTGGAGCTGTCTGTCCCTCCTGGATGTAGGGATGCACACACACACACTGAAGGATGGAGGGCCAGGCCCCCCACGGCTGGATTTGGGATGGAAGCCCTGTTTTGGAGCTGGGGATGGACCCAAAATGTTTCTGAATGCAGAGGTAACCAGCAAACCCTCAAATTCAGGCTGTGTGAGGATAAAAGGGATAAGTGAGGGGAAACAAAGGGTGGAAGGGGCAAGATTTGTTTAGAAATCACCGAGACAATGCTCTGCAAACTCCTCTGAAAGCGCTTTAAATTTAGCCTGGGGTTAAATATAGACCAGGGAAAAGCCCAGCCCCATGTGTTTACCCAAAGCCACAAACAGCATCCCAAATGAATGGTGGGGGGAAGGAAACCAGTGGGTGACCAGAGCACACCCTGACAGCGCCAGCAGCTCCTCAAAGGTACCCACAACCTGCTTTTCACACTGGATTTTCCCTCCTACGAGGAACAGGGAATGCTGCAGAGTCAAATCCAACCCTACAAACCAGGGGGAGCTGCTGCCTGCTCCCCCCATCCCAACAAATCCAGCTGCCTGGATCAGGGCCCCACAGTGGTTACATCTTTCTTTCCCAAATGCTAACCAAGCTTTGCTGGGAGCTGGAGAAAGCTTTAGGGAAGCCCCAGTGAGCAGATTTCCATGGGTGCATCCTCACAGCTTCCTGGCATGGATGGTGCTGCCCCTGGATTTAACTTTCCCTGGGGAGCCTGGTCAGTGCCCCACCACCCTGTGGGGGAAGAACCTTTCCCTAAAATCCAACCTAAACATCTCCTGACACAGCTCCAGCTGCTCCCTCAGCTCCCACCAGGCACGGAGCAGCAGCAGGTCGGGGGCTGGTGGCAGTGTCACATCCATAAAAAAACCACTCACTAAAACTTAACTAAGAAGTAAACCCCCAAGGTAATTTTTCCTGCAGCACTTGAACACACAGCATTCAGCATCCCAGCTGCAGCATTTCCCGGCGTGGAAAAGGTTAAAAATAACTTCTGCAAAATGTCTGGTAGAACTTATCCCAGAAATCCAACTGCAGGCCCAGGGGAGCCCCCCGAGACCTCCTGGCACAGGCAGAGCCCCGTCCTCCCCAGCACTCCCAGCTCCCTCCATCCTTCCAAGCTCATCCTGATGGGATTAAGGATGGACCCACCTCTGGCCGGACACTAAACCATCAAAGACACACCATGGGCATCCAGGTGGGAGAGGACCCTCAGGGAGGGAAAACCCCTGGCTGCCAAGAGTTTGGGCTGGTAAGAGCCAGGAGGGCTGGCAGGGCTGGAGATGGAGCCAGGTGCTTCCAGGTGCAGCCAAGGAGCTGCCACCAGCAAAGGGAGCAGTGCACATCCCTGCCCATCCCACATTCCCAGCCCTCCCTGGAGCTGCAGGGTCCATCCCATGAGGGTCCATCCCATCCCATGTCCATGGGAAGCACGAGGAACAGCAGCCACCGTGACACAAGACTGGTCTACTCTGCCATAACTACCACCCTGCAGCCCTGCTTTCCCTGGAAAATCCATTAAAAGCCTCTCAGGACTGTGGTGCAAGCTCAGGAGAAATCTCCCACCCTACCCTTGGCCACAAATTGAAAACTGGGGAAAAAATAAGGAGCTTCCAATCAATCCCTCATCATCCTCTCCCACCACCAGAGCCAAGATCAACCCCAGGCACTTGTTGCTTTACGGCTTTTAATTTGCTTTTTCTTTCTCTAAAGTCAAGTTCCTCTGGCTCTCCTACAAACATAGAAGTGTTTTTGGAGGTTTCTTTTAAAAACAGTTGGCTTTGCTTGGATATGAGCAAATTTAAACCTTTTCTAGGGAGGAATTCATGTCCCAGAGCCACAGCGCTCCCCACAACACTTGTCCCACACAAGGAATTTACTGAAAATGTTGCTTTTATCAGTCACAAAAGCCCAAGTAACTCAAATCTGTGGAAGCAGATGCAGAAAAGTCCCGTCCACACCCCGGGGACACCCCAGCCCTGAAGGAGTTGCTCAGGGAGTGCCAGATGACACCAATCCACTGCAAGGTGCAATGGCCTACAAAAGAAGCCGTAAAAAGCCTCAAAGTGACCGAAGCTGCCAAATTTTGGCAAACAATCTGATTTAGGAACTTGGTTTTGCCCTGTGAATTCTTCACCTTCAAGATTTCCCTCATGGCCATGACACAAGACAACGCTGGCCCTCGCTCGACACGCTTCCCCCCAGTGCAAAACAATCCCACCACCTCGAGAATTCCTTCCTTTTCCCATGCTTGGACTGGCAGACCTTCAGGCAGGTGAAAAAACACAGGTCCTGGAAACTGGCAACATCAGCACAGCCCCACCCGGGTCCTCTGCAGCCTCCTACAAGGCGGGGATGGCTCTGGAAGCTGCTGGTGGCAAGGAACAGACTGGTGACCTTGTGGCTCATCTCCCAGTGACCCAGGTCTCTTCCAGGGGCCTTGCTGGTAGGGATGGATGGGGAAGAGCTGGCTGCTGTTGAGTTTTTCTCCTCAGAAGCCCGGCCCAAACATTCTCCAAGCCTGATGCCAGCCATGCCGCATATCCCGGAGACTCCTGACCCCGCTGCTTCTCTCTTATCTCCTCCTCCTCCTTCACTGCTTGTGCCTGCCAAGCCAACGCTTTCATCTTCCAAAGAAAAAAGAAAAAAACCCACCCAAGCCAAGCAAAGATAAACCACCCCTTAAGACAACACCAAACACCAGCTCTTTGTACCAGAGAGAACACCCTGGTGTGAACTCACACGTCCGTCCCAGCACGAGCCTCCCGGGAGCTGCCAGGAACACAACACACGGCGCTTTCAGTCCCTTTTCCAGCAGACAGGAACGGACTTGTGGAAGTATCGGGACCTCCCATCCCTCGTGCAGCACCCTCACGTCCCAGGGGCTCGCTCTGGAGCCCATTCCCACCACGTGATGTGGGAATGACTGCACCCGGCGCGGCGGCAGCAGCGCCCGGCCCCGTGCCACGCCGTGCCCTCCGCTCCCTGCCAAGCCCCACGGAAAAATCCTGCCCTCGAGCTCCAGCTTGGCTCGGCTCCTGCTGCCAGGCAAGGGCAAGCCACGTGTGGCCAGTTTGATGGAGGAGGGAGGGGGATGAAGGCAGTTTTGGCTGAGTGTCTGCTGGTGGCTGGTGTCTGTCACGGCCGCCCTGCCGGGGATGTCACCCTTCGCAGGCCAAGCAGGAAGCACGGGAAAGCTTCCTTTGATGGCAGAGACTCTGGAGCACGAGTCCTGCTGGATATCCACCACCAGCTATATGAGACTCAAATAAAAATTAGTCTTGAGGGTGGGAAAAGGGAGTTTTCCCTGCAGGACCTCCTGCTGCTGCCCAGCGCTGATGCCATGGCAGAGGAGGGCCCTGGAGATGCAGGCACCACCCTCGAGCACCCACGGCAACCTCAAAGCCCACCCCAAATCCCTGAAAACGGTGCTGGTTTTTCTTTAAACCTGGCAGAGGTTTAAAGAACCTGGAAGTGCAGGAAGGTGCTGGAGGTGCTGCCCAGGGCAGGAACCCTTGTGGGGGCCACAAAAAAGAGTTTTCCTGGGACAACGGCCCAGGTCCTCCTGCTCCACAGCAATGCTTCCCGGCAACAAAACCACGACACGCACGCCCGTCCTGAAAACACAGGGAAGTGAAGAAAGCCAGACTTGCTTCCACGGTTTCAACACTACCACAGGCTGCAAGACCAGCCACGCCCTCCAGCATCCCCAAAAAAGGCCAAGGCAGAGGGATGTCTCCAGGGGGATGGTCCTCGGTGCAGCGGATGCTGCCGGAATGGCGGCGCGGAGAGCGAGGCACTCCCCAGGAGCAGATTCCTCTGTCCCACAGAGCCCGTGAAAAACCCAGAGGTGGTGTCTGCCCAAACATCCCTTGGTGAAGAGATCACTTTAGCAGTGAGATCGAAGGAGACCTCAGTGGGGACCATTCTGCAGCCTCACCTGGACCTCTTGCCCAGGGGAGGGGCTTGGTCAGTCTTCCCTGGAACCCACAGACATTTTTGCCTCCACAACGTCCTACAGCAAGGAACTCCACAGATGGGCTGGAAGGCAATGGAAAACTCATCTCCGTCAGGAGCAGGCTCTCATCTGATGTCCACCAGCCCTCATATGAGAAGAGGCAGAGTTCAGTCCTGGTCCACCCTGCCCCTGCTGTCTGCTCAATGTTCTTCCAAGAGAAAAAACACTTCCTAATTCAGGCAGGGCACTCCCAAAGGTGTTCTGGCTTTTCAACAGGGAGCTGTGGATGGATGCTCCTCTGGCACGGCAAGGAGTTTAATCCAGACAAGTCCCACAGGGACCAGCAAAAACATGAAAACCCAAAGTCATATCCAGTGCTGTGCTCCCAGAGGAGTTAAACATAAAAGCCGTAAACTCAAGCTTTAAAACCCTTGGATGCAACAAGAGTCCAGGAGAGAACCATCTTCCTCCACAGTTCCTCACAGTCCCTCCAAAGTCCTTCACAAGCCCGAGAGTTTGGCCAACAACCAAAGCAAGACTGTTCCTGAAGAATGCTTAGGACCAAAGCATGGACCAAATGTCTCTCAAAGCAGGGAAACTCAGATTTGAGCTGGATCAGGCAACAGCCCAAGCTCACACAGGCAATCAGTGGTGGAGGAGAAATGCAACCCAGATTTCCAGAGCCACAATAAGACACTTTTAAAGAGAAGATCCTGCCAGCATCACCAGGACAATGCACACAGACACCATGGTCACCCAGGAGATCTCAGGCCAACACCCACAAAGAGCAGAGTAAGGGAAACCATGGAAGTCAAAAGGAGGGGAAACAGCTTCCCACCTTCTGTGGGTGCTGCAAGAACCATCTCAAAATCACCCAAGGGGGGCCACTCAACGCCTCCTCCCCATCTCAAATCAGCCAGATCCATGGAAGCTTGAAGGCAAAAGGCACTAACTGAGAAAATCCTGGAGCAACTCGCTGTCTTCTCACCCTCCAGCTCCCGGCAGCTTCTCCTTCCTCAGATAATTTGGATGCTAATTTGGCCTTCAAGAGCTGTCAAAACCCAAAGTCCCTGAACTGCTGAGCTTCCCCCAAGAGGAGATGATGACAGAGCTTTAACTGCATCAACACTTCAGGGCCCATCACCCTTCACTGATTCTGCCCTTGCCCGACGGAGAGGAGCTGCTGCAATGCCACTGTTCTCCCTGTTCCTGGCTGGAAAACCAGTCCCACCAGTGTGACCAGAGAAGGGCAGGCACAAGGAACTCACTCGTGCTGCTGGCTGGACAGGGTGCCACCACGACTGGTGCAGAGAGGACAACACAAAGCTCCAGAGATGAGCTGCAGACCACCAGAGACGAGGCAGCTCCCAGCAGATCATCACAGACAACTCCATGCAGCTCTCCCAGCCCAAGCACCCCACCAAGACTGACCTATCTCCAGATATCCTCAGTCAGGAGGTCCAATTTTGGGAAGAACAAGGGGTTTTGTTCCCAACTTGCCACCTGGACACCAAGCAATGATGAATGAAACCTCTCTGGATTCCAAGAACTCATTCGAGCTGGGACAAAACTACCCCCTTGGTTTAATTTTCTTGCACACCTTCCTGATTAATCCATCACTGATCTGCTGCTGCATTACAGGACACCCTCAGCTATGCTGAAAATGCTGACAGGAGCCAAAAACCTCCTTTCCTCTCTGAGCAGAAACAAACAGAATCAGCACATTGCAAAGAATTCCCTCAAAACAGCGGGGCTTTTTAAGCTCCTCTTTGGTAAACATTCCCAAACCAGATTGCCCCTGACACCTGGGTTTAAGCAGCTTAACCCTTTCCTGGAGCTGATGGTCTTCTCATGGGAAGGAAAGATGGGGGTTGGTTGCATCATGGGATGCTCCATGTTTGACCCATCTCACAAACCAGGGATTTCGGTGTTAGAAAGAGGGCAGAGATACCTGGAGAGCAAACTCCCAGGTGATGATACAAGTAGGAAGAGGATGTGAGGACAGATCAGAGAATCATGGAATGGTTTAGGTTGGAAAGGACCTTAAAGTTTGTCTCATGGGCAGGGACACCTTCCTCTAGCCCAGGTTGCTCCAAGCCCCATCCAAACTGACCTTGGACACTTCCAGGGATGGGGCAACCAGAGCTTCTCTGGGCAACCTGAGCCAGGGCCTCGCCACCCTCTCAGGGAAGAATTTCTTCTTAATATCTGATCTAGACCAACCAAACAGAGCCTGGATTGGGACCTCAGGTTTGATCTCACCTGCAAATCCAGCCAGCTGCAGACCCATCCCAGACAGGGTTCCTGCTTCCATCCCAGAGCATGCTCTGAACACCACACTCATTATGTGGACACAAAAGACCACGTGGCTCATTTTAGGTGGTTTTCAGCAGCACAGGTCCTCACATTAATTTAGCTCAGAGCTTTTCCAGGGGTGGGAATGAGCTGTCCAGGTGCAGACACCTACCTCTGCCAGCCAGGAGGGTGCCTGAGATACACCAAAACTGGCTGCTGTTTATGCAACATAAGAGCAAACACCACGCCTGCTTGTTTAATTAATTACCCCGAAATTAAAGCCCATCAGACTGCACAGAGACTCCGTGCAACCTGCAAATTAACTCAACCTGGGGGTGAAGGAGGTCAGATAGCATCCAAGCAGTGGCTCCAAGCGTTTTCCACAGCACCAGGAGTGCCATGAAAGGGGAAAAAAACCAAAACAACACCACCCACCCCCATCTGTCAGAGCTCCAGGGGTTTGTTGTTTCGGTCTCGCCAGGTTAAGAGCTGCTCAGTCCCATCACTGTAGGTCAGATGGCTGATAAGAAACCAATTTCATCACTTCTAAGCCCCAAATGTTTATGGGCAGGCTTTATCTGCAAACAAAGCCACGCACTTTGAACAGCAGCTTTACGTCAGTTTAAGAACGCGGTGTGGGGCGAGATCCAAAGTCCTCTCTCTGCAGCCTCCAGCGTGTGTGATGGCAAAGCTGCTCTTCTCTGGGCCAGGACACAACCCTTGGCAAAACGTTTAGCCATTTTGGGGATAGAAGCCCCTTATTTAGCAAGACACTCTGGCACAAAAACGGCGATTTATGCAAATTTGACAAAAATCTTTGCGCAAAATTACTCTCCTTGCTGGACGAAGCAGGGCTGAATCTCAAACACATTTTTTTTGCAGCATTAGTCAGCAGGAAAAATTAAGATGACACCTGAAAGTCATCCTAAAGCCACGGCAGGTTGTTCCCTGCTCAAGGCAGAGCTTTATTGCTTGAGTGGAGTCGTTTCTACAACTCTCTGCCTTGCACTCGTGAGGACAAAACACCTCCCATGTGTGCATCAGACACAGAGCACAAGAGCACCCCTTAAAAAAGGGACAACCTGGAGCCACCACAGAGGGAACATTTCCAGAGGACAAGTTATTCCCTCTCTGCTGGCCCCAAGAAGTCAGCCCCAGGCAAGGCTGGAAGGAAAACAGACCTGCCCTGGCTTCTCATAGGCCAAGAGGAACCTCAGAGCCTCCCTGCTGGAGCCCCAGAGCCACGTGCTCCATTCATTCCCACTGAGATTTCACAGAATCCCAGAAGGGTTTGGGTTGGAAGGGGCCTTAAAGCCCTTCTTTGCCCACCCGTGGGCAAACAAACCTTCCACCAGACCAGGTTGCCTAATTCCCATCTGTAAGACAGCACAGAGCTAAATTTTGGGGATTTGGAGCTTGAATGCATTATCAGCTGTGATAAGGGGTGGTTTTGGGCCAACCAAGTGCCCAAATTAGAGGAATCAAGACAAAGCCACTGAGAGCCACACAGGGGATACAGCAGAGCCCAAAGCTTGTCCCCTGTCTCTACAACACCTCTTTTCAGAAATAAGGACTAAGCAGAGGTTAAAAAGCCCCACGTGCTCAGGGACAGATGCCCTGGGTCAGCAGGCACATTCCCTGTGAGCAGCACAGAACCCGCTCCATTTGTGGATTTCTGTGGAAAACAACTTCAGTCCCACCACCAGCTCTGCTTGGAGGCTGCTTTGACAACCACAGCGATGCGTTTTAATTTCCAGACCCAAAACATGGGGCTGCAAGCAGCAGGCTCCTGGCTAGACAAGACAAATCCATGGCACCTTCACCGACCTGCCCAGACAACACCTCCTGTTCTCAGCATCTTCCACAGCAACATCAACATCCCAGATTTTTTTTTTCCCCTTTTAGGATCGAGCTCTTCCATATCTCGGTGTTGGTCACATCCAGCAGACGTTGGTGCCAGTGATGGGACAGCTCTGCCAGGAGAAGCAGCACTGACTGAAAGCAGCCCTGAGGAAAAGACTTCCAGGGAATGGGAGATGTTTAACAAGGGATAGGATAAGGGGGAATGGCTTTAAACTGACAGAGATGGGGTATTGGGAAGGAATTCCTCCCCGTGAGGGTGGGCAGGCCCTGGCACAGGGTGCCCAGAGCAGCTGTGGCTGCCCCTGGATCCCTGGCAGTGCCCAAGGCCAGGCTGGATGGGGCTTGGAGGAGGCTGGGAATTCAAAGTGTCCCTGCCCTGGCATGAGATGAGCTTTTAGGTCCCTTCCAACCCAAACCATTCCCTGATTCCAAGCAGGACACAGCAAGAACTTTCCAGGAGCTGAGGATGCTCTCCAGCACAACCAGCTGATGGCCACATGCAGCCTGCAGGACTCTGCAGGGTCAGGCTGGAATTAGACACGCTCTTGATGAGGAAAAAAATCCCCTAAATATCAAACCAATGCAGATGGACCTTTTTTTTTTTTTTTCTTAATTAAAACTTGCTTGAAGTGCCACATAAAAGAAGTGAAATCTCAGGTACAGCTGACACATCAGGAGAGATTTATATTTAGAAGAATGACTTAAGTACTCGATCAACAGGAAAAAAAAATGGGAACTTTTTCAGCAGGGTCCAGAAGGAGGAAAGAAAACTAAAAAGGAGACAGTCATCACCACCCATTATTCCTTAGGGCAACACCCACTGGCATTTTAGCCTCCCAACAACCCACTTCTGCAGTAAATTCGGCTTTTTTTTTTGCCATGCATGATCCCAGTAAACAACATTTACAGCCAGAACACATGATGTGCATCACAAGACAACTGGCACCAGTATTATTTTTAAATACCATCAGCTCTGCTCTTAACAGGACGACGGGAAATGTGTTATTACTTGAGCATAAGACAAATATATTGAGGTGATAAAAAGAAAAAAGCCATTCCCAAGTTTTGCAGAGGGAAGATTTAAAGAGAGATAAAACAGAGCACCACCAGAAAAATATAATCCTTCAAAATCTGCCATTCCTCCTGCTGCATTATTCATTTGGGAGCTTTCAGTCCAAAAGTCAGAGCCCTGCTTAGCCGGATATCCGATCCTTTGCTGGACCTCATCCCAAATTTCTCCAGCATTACTCACATTTTTTTTTTGTGTAGGAAGGGGGATGAGGATTTTCTGGTGAAAGGCAAAAGTGAGGCAGAAGTGTTTGCAGCACTATGGAGTGTGGGATTTCCAAGGATAGGCTCTGCCTCCAAATGATTCCCATCCACAGAAGAAGAAAGAAATCAGGGAGATGCTCAGACTCTGCACTGTTGAGGAGCTGGGGATGAGCTGGGAGCTCTCCAGGCAGGAGCACTGGGCACTGGATGCTCATCCCAAAGGAAGATGCTCTGGATCCTGGTAGCTCCCAGCAGCACCACCTCCCCTACCAGCATTCCCACTGGGAATTACCCTCTGTCCCACTTTCACAAGCTCAACTGCCTTAAAGCAGGAATTACCTGCCCTTTCCCAATGCAAAACACCTCCCCTTCCCCTTCCCTCTCCAAGCCACTGGAGCATCTGATGCTGCACCACCACTCTGTGATCACAGTCTCTTAAAAATTAGGCCCAACAGCAGATATTCCCACACTGATTTATTTTCCCACCCCCACCAAAAGCCCTTTTGGAGTGATTTTAGAGGCCATTTTTGGAGACACGGGCACCACGACTGCAAAGACCACGGTTTAACCTTCCCACACTGATGCCCCGTGCCTCGGTTTCCCTGCACCATTTTCCAGTGGGATCCAAACCCTTCAGGACACACATTCCTGAAGGATGCATCTCCACCTGCCTGCACCCAGGCTACCACCACGGCCAGGAAAACCAGCTTCCCTCGGGATGTCTGTAAGGCCAGCCTTTGAAACAGAGCCCAGCACAGGGAGCTGAAGCCGGGATGGAACGGTCCCAGTGCACACAGGGGGTTAAACACTCACCCTTCCCAAAGCCCTGCTCCAGGGCCCTGCATTCCTCTGCTCAAGCAGCGTGCAGGGCTTTCCTCTGCTCACTCTTTCCATGCCTGGCCACGTCCTGGCTGTGGTGGGTGCTTGAGGAGCTGCTGCTGCCAGGCAGAGCAGGGGCTGCAGAGGCACCAGCTGCTCCGACCTGGGAGGAGCCTCAGGGATGTCCCGTGGCAGGGCAAGCTGCACAATCCTGGAATGCTCTGGGCTGGAAACACCTTAAAGCCCATCTCATTCCCCTTGCACTAGCCCAGGTTGCTCCAAGCCCCATCCAACCTCTCCTTAGACACTTCCAGGGATCCAGGGGCAGCCACAGCTTCTCTGGGTGCCAGGGCTTCCCCACCCTCACAGGAACAATCCCTTCCCAATATCCCAATCCCTTCCCCCTATCCCTGCCCTCTAAACCTGTGAGTTTAAAGCAATTCCCCCTTGTCCTGTCACTCCACGCCCTTGTCAAACACCTCCCACTGCAGGTCCAGGAGCAGGGATGCTCTGGAGAGCACAGCACATCCCATGGGGATTTGGATGAGTCCCTGTGTCCTCCCTGTCACCGGGGTGGAGCTGCGACCTCATTCCAGGGACCTCATCAGGCTCTGTGGGATCCCAGATGGACCATCTGGCTAATTGAGTTAATTAAAGCATTTTTCAGCAGCGATTAACTTTGAGGCAGCTCTCCCTGGGGAGCAGGGGCCACAGCTCAGGAGCAGCAGGAGAGATGGGAAGAATGACTTGGAAGCACTGACAGCACCGAGCTGTTGGTCTGCAGCATCTGCTGACCCCAACAACTCTCAGTGAAAAAAACCAACCCCAAACCCCCCCAAAACTTCACCTGTTTTCCAGGCTGAGCCGGATGTGAAGAGCCAGGCAGGGGACAAGAGCCACCACAGTGATGTCCCAAGCCCAGAGCACCCTTCCCAGGCAACCCTTGGAATGATGAGCTGGCCAAGGGCAGCACTGGCAGCACAGGGGCTCTGTTTTGCAATCGAGGTAATTGCCACCCCTCCAGGGACAGCAAATGCTTTGTCCATGGTCCATTCCCAGGAAACCAAGGAATACACTTCCAAAGACTTCAGGAAAGCCTTGTTTTGTGGTCTCACTCCCTGATAAGCTCAGCTGCTGGAAAGGAGACGCTTTCTGGGAAGCTGGTATCAGAAAAAAAGAAGACACAAAACACCCCCAAAATAACCCATCCTGGTGCCGGGGATGCCAGGTTTTCCTGCCCTTTCCCCAAAAACCCCACTTGTCCCATGAGAGCAAGCACAGGATGCATCCCTGCAGAGGCACCACTGCTGGGGAGGCTGCTCCAGGGAAGCTGCAGCCAACAGCACCCACAGGGCAGGAGCAGCTGGAGCAAGGGCAGACAATGCACCCCCCCCTTCTCCTCCTTTCTTTTTCTGGGATGCACTTGGGCATCTTTTTCGTTTTCTGGGATGCACCCCATCCGCCTCCCCTTTTTTGTGGGATTTACTCACATCTCCTCCTTTTGAGGGATATCCTCATCTCCTCATCTTTTTTTGTGGGACACACTCGCACAGCTCCTCTTTTTTCCAGGATGCACCCACGCAAACTCTTCTCCTTCTGTGGGATGCACTTGCACAGCTCTTTTTATCCAGGATCTACCCACACATCCACTCCTCCTGCTTTTTTTTCTGGGATGCACTCATGCACCTCCTCCTCCTTTTTTGTGAGATGCACTCCCCATCTCCTCCTTTTTCTGGGATGCACCCCTACCTCCTCCTCCTTTTCTTTGCAGGATACACTCACACAGGTCCTGCTTTTGTAGGATGGACTCAGGATCTCTTTTTTTTCAGCATGCATTCAAGCATCTCTTTTTTTCCTATCCCCAAACCTTAACCTTTGCAAGGACCAGTTGCTCCCAGGCCCATTGGGAACTATTCCCTGCACTTCCTTAAGAATTCCAACAGCTCAGCCTGCCCCAAAGGCGCAGCCACATGCACCCAAAAACTCCCACTGAGGATGTTTTTGGCAAAATAAGCACGGAGGGCGTTTGGGGGAGAGAGCAGAGCGATTCCCAAGGCTGGCTTTCCACGCAGGCTTCCCAGAGCAACCCCACCCCGGGAGCCCTAATCTGATGGCAGGTTTTCAATGCAGCAGCCAGGACGGGGAGGGAGAAAGGCTGGAGAGGGGGGAAAGAAAGCAAGGAAATGCCTCTGGGGTGAGGAGGGTTTTTTTCCTGGCCGGGGACGCTTTGTTTTGTTTGCCTGCCTCCAGCGCGCTGCCATTTTCCGGAAGCCGGAGCGCTCACAAAAAAATGGGAAGTTTCTTTGTTTAATTTTAGCCGTGGCAGCCTCTGCACCGAGGGACCCAGCAGCTCCCCCCGGCCGCTCTGGGAACGGATGTGAGCCACGAGGACGGAGCAGCAGCAGTGGGGAATGGGGCAGGAATTAGGGATTTAACATCTCCCACAACCACAGGACCCGGGCTGAAGCGCGTGCGAGACCTGGGAGACGTCGGGCTGAGCTCCCTGTGTGACCACTGCCTCTGCTGCTCCAGTCCCTGGGGCTTTCTCCTGCTCTCTTTCTCCACACTTTACCTGTGGAGGTGCTTTCAGATGGATAACGTGAGCACCTTCCCCCCACCACGCCAAGCGAAACGATGCGTGCTGCACCCAGCCCCGGACACACTACCAAGTCCAACCAAACCCACTCCTGGACTTGTCCCAGATTCACAACTTCGGGCAGAAAGGACCTTTAGGATCATTGCTTCCAGCAGCAGTGCCCACAGAACACCTCGTGCCCTGCTCCTCTGCACTGACCCGGCCGGCGCCGCGCCATTGTTCCATTCCCAAAAAGCCTTTTTGTCCCCGTTCCTAAGGAAACGACCCGCGTTGTTCAAACAAGGCCACACACCACGCCGACCCTGCCCCCCAAAAAACGACCTGAAACACTTTATAGGGATGACCTAAAGCACTTTATCGGGGTGGAGTGGCCAGGCACGGCGGGAGAAGGGCGGCAGCTGGATTTGGCCCCGGAGAGAGAGGGAAGCACAGAGCTTGTGCAGCACGGGATGAGCAAGGCAGCTCCACGATCCCACACCACAGGCAGGAGTCTTTGCTGGGTCAGGATTTTCTGGAGTCAGCTAGAAAACATCTGGTTTGGCTCCGTGGCAGTGATTTCCCCTCTTGGAAATGATGGGATGGTCCCCAGGGCGACCCTCCCGCGGTGCAGGAGAGGAAGCAACTCCAGAGAAGGCAGAGAACAGTGAAAAGGAAAGGTTTTCACAACATTATTATTAATATTATTTTTATTACTATTGTTATTATCATTAAAGCTTTCCCCACCATTTAACGGGACTGCAAACCAGATGTGCATCACAATTCCTCAAATTTACACAAAAGCAGCCAGATGGGGAAAAATCACCCAGAATGGTCTGGCTTAGAAGGGACCTTAAAACTCATCCCATTCCACTCCTGCCA
>VZSE01013822.1:57438-92808 GCA_013398275.1 Promerops cafer
GCTACAACCTTTTCCCCGGCGGCCCCGGGAGCCCGCGGGGAGCCGCTCCCATCCCCGGTAGCCCCCGGGCTCGCCCAGCTCCCGTCTCTCACCTGCGCCCGCTCCGACNTTGTGTAAAACACGTGGGGAGGGGGGGAAGGACGGGGAAGCCGGGTTTGGGGAGGGCTCTCGTGTAAGGGGCGAGTGCCCTTGCAAATCACGCCCGCCCAGCCCGGTGGCGAGGGTGGCCACACTCATGGTGGTCACACTCAGACCTTGCGCGCTGGGCAGCTGAGGGTTTATGCTCCCCCCCGCCTTTTTTTTTGTCACGGAAGGGAAGCTGCGAGATCCTGGTAGAGCATAAATGTTGCTCTCCCAGGGTGGGAAAGGCAGGAGGAACACGGAGGAAAACGCTAAACTCTGATTTCTTGGGTTAACCACGGTCGGGAGGGCAGCTTCCAAGCTTCCCACAGCACCCAACACCGGAAAAAAAAAGGGGGTTGTGCTGCCTAAAATCCCATAGTTTGAGGGAGCATCCCACCCTGGGGTTGTGCTGCCTGGCTGGGATGCAGGGTTAGGAAATGGGCTACCAGGAGCATCAATGCAGCAGGACAGGGATGGATACGAAGTGAGCCCTGAGACGGTGGCCACCAACACCTCCACAGTGGCCATCTCCTGTTGGAACACCCTTTGGAAAAGCAGCTGAATGAGAAATATTGGAGCAGATGGGTCTGGGCTACTCGAGCCTCTGCCCTTCCCACCCCCTCCTTGTTTTTTCCTGGGATTAATCAGGATCTGATGATTAAATTTCCTCTTCCTGGTGCTGGCTCCTCCTGTGCCCAGCACAGCAGAAGGAGACGGAGTTTTGGCCGGGCTGAGACAAAAGTGGGGTGGCAACGGGGTGGCTGCGAGTCCTTGTGTGGCCAGACCCCATCCCGGGGCTCAGCTGGGACTTCCCTGCCTCATCCAAGCCTTTTTCTGGCTTCCCAAAATGAGCCACACAGAACCACTTCAAAGCACCCTCGGGGAGCTCTTTTCTGCGGTGTTATTTTGGGAGCTTTGGGGTTTCTCCAAGGCGAGCTCCCTGCAGCCAGATAACCTGGTTCTCTAACTGCAGCGGGGCGCTTCCATCCTGTTTTGCCAGTGGAAAACACTGGGATGGCACCTGGGACGCAGGTGGGCTGGGTGCTGCCCCCACCTGTGCCTTGGCACCAAGCCTGGGGTACTTCTGTCCCTCTGCTCCTGCAAAACTCTCATTAAAATCAGTATCTGAGTTGCTCGTTTATTCTTCTTTTCCACCTCTGGTGTGATTCCCCATCTTTTGGATACTGGAAAGTCCAAAGTTATTCTTGTCTTGGGCTGGCGCCTTGCGTGGCTTTGGGGACAAAAGTGTCTTATCCAATGGGCTGGAGGGGGTGTAGGAGAATCTGCAGCTCCAGCTCAGCATCCTCATGATCCCTTGGGAAAAACCACAACTCCAGGAGCCAAAACTGTGCTTGGGCTCCATTAAAAAACAGCAATTTGTGGGTGACAACAGTTGCTTATCCTGGGAGCAGCCTTCCCAGCGCACAGGATGTGCCTTGGGCACGTTGGTGGTGCCGAGCCCGGGACGGAGGGATGAGCATTCCATCTGCATCCATCCCTCTCTGTTTTCCAAGCAGTTTGCAATGCCCAGGAGCAGCTCAGAGCAAGGAAGCGATACCGGGGAGCAATTAGCCCCGGACAAAATTCCCTAACGAGGCCAGGCTTTTCTGGGGCGCTGGGATTCCGTCTTGCAGGAATTCCGTGGTTCTCAATTCACTTCTCTGTGCGTTCCCCTCTGTGGTGTTTCTCAGGAACAAATCTGGGTGGAAATTGTTGGCCTGAGCAGTTCTTAGGAGCAGGGCTGGTCTGGGATGACATTCCCATGGGTCAAGTATGTGAGCGTAGCCAGATTTTTTTGGGAAGAGAGCAGCTCCTTTTTGCTCTGATGCTGCCTTGGGAATTGTAGACAGGGGCTGGACATCCGGACCTGGGTCTGATGGGCCCCAAACTCAGCAACACCAATCCCCTCCCCAGGGCTGGAGCATGGATCCTCCTCACCAGGAGGATCATGGAATCACAGAACCATGGAATGGTTGAAAGCCCACCTCATTCCAACCCCTGCAGGGGCAGGGATGCTCTCACAGACACAGCAGCAGCTCAGCCATGAACCCTGAGCCCCCGAAACCTTCCAGAAGGGAGTGTTCCCAAACCTGGACCTGATAAAATCCGCTTCCACGTGGAATTACCAGAACACCCCAGCCCTCGGTGGGAGCGCCCAAGCTCCGTGTGTGTTGCTGGGAGCGCTTTTCCGTGATCCTGCAGTTTTGGTAGGAATCCAGTGAACCCCTTAGCCCAGGTGATTCTGTGGATGCCTTTCTTGAGCTGGGGAAGCGCGTGCTTGGCTGCCAAGGTTCGTTTAATAACGCTTGGTTAGTACAGCACTCCCAGCAAACTCCCCGGGGCGAGCTCTTCCCAGGCCAATCTTCCCCTTGCTGCGAATTAATTACAGCCCTGATGGTTAATGACGAAGGAGAGGGATAACTGGCAGGGTTTGATGTGCCTCTTCTCCTACGGAAGCTGAGTTATTGGCTCCTTCCTGGGAAGCAGCAGCTCTTTATTTGCATCCTCAGGCAGGGATCGAGGCTCTGGAGCGTTGCTGCCACAGGCAGCGCTTCCAGGTGTTTGCTCAAAGGTCCTCGGGGTTTAGGAGCTGGGCAAAGCCAATAAATTCCAACAGGATTTATTCTGTAGGTATAACATTCCCGCTTCAAAGCCAATTACCCACAGAAGTGCCTCGTAAACGAGGCTCGCCGCATTTGGAGCTGGCGAACAAAGCGCCATCGTCCCTCTGCCAGGCGCCCCAAAAGGATTATTTCTGCTTCGTTTTCGGAATTCCACCACGCCGGGCTGGAATTAAAGCAGGGCGGATTTACTCCTCCGACACCCATCTCCACAGGCATCCACCCATTTCCTCTTGTAGCTGGAGTCTGGAGGATTTAGTCCCGTTCCATCCCGCGCAACGGCCGAAGGCAGCAGTTCCCTTCAAGATGTTGGCAAGCCTGGCCTCTACTTTTGCCAGAGGGCAGGGATGGATGGGATATTGGGAAGGAATCCTTCCCTGTGAGGGTGGGCAGGCCCTGGCACAGGGTGCCCAGAGCAGCTGTGGCTGCCCCTGGATCCCTGGAAGTGTCCCAGGCCAGGCTGGACACTGGGGCTGGAGCACCTGGGACAGTGGGAGGTGTCCCTGCCATGGCAGGGGTGGGATGGGCTTGAAGGTCCCTTCCCAACCCAAACCATTCCTTGACTCCATGATTCATAAATCTGTGGCCATGTGGGTGCCAAAGGGGAGGGAGAGCTGTGGGAAGGGGGGCTGGTATCACCTGGGGTCACTCCTGCATGGGGCTTGTGAGGTGACAGGAACACCTGGCCAGGTAACAACCGCTTCCTGCTAATAACAGGGATTAGTTTTTTAAGCCTGATGAGGACGTGCACAGGGCAAAGGACAGAGCTTCCGGAGAGGCTTTTAATATCTTTGGCTGCCTGACATCAGCTGAGAGAGTGAACGAACAAAGGACAGCAAAGAGGTGAAGGGGAGAGGTGAAAGAGCTACAGGGACAGGTCTTGCACCTTCTCTGCTCCTCAGGGAAAATCCTGCAGTGTCCTTCCCCAGCTGCCCTCAGATCCTGCCCCCATCACAGCCCTCATCCCTGCCAGGGTACAAATCCCACCTGCTGCTCACCCTGTCCTGTGGGAAGGGATGGGTTTTGGAGAGCTTTGCACCAACCTCCCTCCTCCTGGAAGACTACTCCACGTGGCAAAGTCCTTTATTATAACCAAAATCCTGAATTCTAGAATGGTTTGGGTGGGAAGTGACCTCAAAGCCCATCCCATTCCTCACCCTGCCATGGGCAGGGACACCTTCCACTGTCCCAGGCTGCTCCAAGCCCCAGTGTCCTGCCTTGGGGTCCAGGGGCAGCCCCAGCTGCTCTGGGCACCCTGTGCCAGGGCCTGCCCACCCTCCCAGGGAAGGATTTCTCCCCAGTATCCCATCCATCCCTACCCTCTGGCAGTGGGAAGCCATTCCCTGTGTCCTGTCGCTCGAGGCCTTTGCTCAAAGCCCCTCTCCAGCTGCCTTGGAGCCTCTTTAGGTATTTTTTTTGGTAACCAAAATCCTTCCTTTTAAGCCACCATCCCCGGTAAATCGCCCACTTCATTTTCCCTTAGGAACCCAAGGAATCCCCGTCCTCGCCTCCCACGCTGCCGCTCACAGCAGCAAGACCCACAACCCACGAGTTTACGCTGCCCTTCCCCTTTTTCCCTGTCCTCCCTGGGTCCCGTCCCACGAAATAAAACAGCTTTTGTTCCCGCTGGAGATTCTCCTGGCAGCAGAACCACGGAAGCTGCAACAACAAAAAAACAAATTCCCAGCCTCAATGACAGCTCTATCTAAAACCAGCCACCAGGATGAGGCTGTTTTGTCATCGTTAGCGGAGAGAGCGCCGGGATGATGGGAACAGGGAAATCATTGCTAGTGATGATGGCTCCCCAGATGGAGAAACATCCCTGGCTAGCAGAGGGGCCTGCAAAGCGGGGTGCAGCTGTTGATGAGTCCTTGTGAATCTTGACAGGAGAGCGAGATGGCTCCAACCTTTACCCTCTGTGCACCAACACATTCCAGATTGTGGGATTTCTACAGTCAGCCTCCAGCAGGGTTCTGTGGGCCTGCAAATGGCCCGGGGCTTGCAGGAGGGAGTTAGAGGAGCAGAAAGTCCTGATTTTCAGCCAAGAATACCTTTGTCTTTAGCTAAATATCCCCCAGGCTGCCTTTCCGTGCCCCTCAGAGGCTTGGAGCAGCCCTTTCTCCACCTCTTTTGGGCTGCTGATTCCCAAATTTTCCCTCCACATCCAGAGATTCTCTGGGGCAAAGGCATGGGGAGCAAGAGTCATTTATTGGTGCTGCCAGGGGATGCACCTTTATTTATTATGATCATTTATTCCCTTCCCTCAGATCACTGCCAGAGCCCTTCCACTTTCCAGACAGCTCCGTGATAAAATGGGGGAAAGTTTCCTTTCTTAAGCAGTGTTAAGACACAATAATTCCCCATGTCCTGTGACAAACAGCCTCGTTTATGGCTGTTGCTGAGCTCCTGCATTAATCAGTGGGGTTAATTGAACTGATGACTGTGCTGGCTTGTGTTCAGAGCAGCTGCTTCACATCATTAGCCCTGTTTAACAAGAGGATCTGCCTGTGGTCATTTCCACCTGGATTTCTGCCCTTGGTGTCCTCACTAGACACCAGTGTGGCTTGGGACAGGGACAGGCATTTGGAAGACCCTGGTACAAATACAGGACAAGCTCAAAACAAGCAGCATTTTCTGCAAATTCATCCCAGGAATATGGGGGGGAAGTGTCCCAAGATAAAAGCAGAAAATAAAAATATCAGCACCCTTGGCTACCTGCTATTCACTTTGGAAAATGGCTCAGGACTCAGAAGACAAAGGAGAAAATAAGAATTCCCTGGTGTTTAGAGGCAGAAGAAGGCAGGAGAGAGGAATTAGACTGGGTTGGGCAGGGATTGCAATGACCTGGTCTGGGGGAAGATGTCCCTGCCCATGGCAGGGGGGTGGAAGAAGATGAGCTTTAAGATCCCTTTCCAAACTGTCCTGGGATTCTCTGATCAGCCCCATGTAGCACAGCAAGGGCACAGTGCTGAAATTTGCCAGTGGGCCCATAATTCAAGTTATTTCCAGTGATTTCAGGTGATCTTGAGGGGCTGACAAGTCTTTCAGCCCAAAACTCTGCTGAGATAAAACTGGGGACATTTCTTGCCAGGACCAGGGGGACAAAGCAGTGATGCTGATGCTCAGATTTCCCTCGTTTTCCCTGGCAGGGTTTGAAATCCATAACCACTTTCCCTACTTCAGCAGGCATCCTGGAGCAGCCCCCAAGGACATGGTGGCTGTTTTGCCACACAGGTGCCTGTCCTGGGTGGTTTTTCCACCCTGCTAAGGACGAAGAGCATCCCAAGTGAGTTTTATCATTCTAAAATGATGTTAAATATCAGCTGCCAGGTACAGCCCCACGCACTGCCCTGCCCGTGGCTCTCCCAACAAAGCCTGGCTTGTCCAAAGCTCTGCCTGGCTGAGATTTAAGCCAGTCAGAGATAACCACTTGGCTGTTCCTTCCCTCAATGCCTCCTCTGGCCTGGTGGAACACACTTCCTTTCTGTGCTACCGGATTTGCTTTTCAATGCCCCATTATGTCCCAAGGTCACGGCGGATCGAGGGCTTTGCTCGGCTGCCCTGCAAAGAAACCGAGTCACAAGAATTACACTTTTTTCCCCCCATTAAATAACTGCGTGTGCTGAGCCTGAATTGCTTTCTTTAAGCATGTGAAGGAGAGCAGCGAGCACTCGGCTCCGCGTTTTTCTTGGCACTCCCTCTTTTCTAAGCCCATTATTCGCCCTCCTTTTCTCTGGCAAAGAAATGCCCAGTTCTCTTCTTTTCCAGCTGGCAAGCTTCAGGATCTCCTTTAGTTCCCAGTGCCACGGGATTATTGGCATGGATGACAAGAGACCCTCCCTGCAATAACAGCGACCACCAACCCATAAGCTGAGCTCGCCACCAGCACGAATGGCACGATTCCCATTTTAAAAGTGGGAAAATTGGAGCAAGATAGCATTTACCAGGCTGCCTCTGTTGTGGTGGGCACCCTGTGGAAAAGGCTTGGGATTTGTGTGGTCCATTGGTGCCAGGGATGGAGCAGCAGATGGGAGCAGCAGGGTTTTGGGGCAAAATGTCGTTTTCTTTGAAGGGAGCAGTGAAATGCCTGCTGGCTTTAGCCACCAGCCATGGCACGGCCAGGGCTCTGCAGACCTGCTGACGGCCGGAGCCAGGGCTGGAGCCTGTCTGGTGGCGTCCTTTGCCAGCCTCTTTGTACTATTAATTATGGCCGTGAGTCTGCAGGGTTTCCAAGCTCTTTGGCTCCAGTTTGCCATGTGGGAAGGAGCTGGGATGCAAACTGAATTCCTCCTGCCACGCTTCCCGACAGGTCCCGCATTATTTATGCCTCTGACAATGCTCAGATCCGTCCTGGGTGATGCTGGGCCTCTCACAAAGCATCCTCAGAGCAGCTTTTTTTGTGGGACACAGTGTTTCATGGGGTGCAGAAACCTTCTTCCCCCTGGACATGGCATTCCCATTCCTGCCAAGGCTCCAGCTGCAAAGCCAAGCAGCCTGACCGGTTTTCCACCTGCGAATTTTTTGGCAGATCTCCTGACACAAAGCCGAGGGTGAGCAGTTCTTGGGCACTGGCAGCCCCCAGACATCCCTGGAAACCTCTCTGCAATCTTCCAAAGGTGAGGTTTATGCAATTCCTTCTCCGTTACAAGTCTCACCTCCCTGGCTATGAGTTTTCATCACTTCTCCGTGCCAATGTTTGCTGAAGGTGAGGTCCAAGCCACCACACTTTCTGAGAAGCCTTCGAGGTTGGACTTGAGGATCTTGGAGGTCTTGTCCAGCCTTCATGATTCTGTGGTTCTATTTACAATCAGATCTGACACCAGGATAAATCCATCCTGGCAAAATTTTATATGGAAAAACATCTATAAATGTCTTGGCAAGGAAAAAAAACTGCACGAGGTGCTCATACCTTATTAAACACCAGAAAACCCACATCGAGGGAGATGTAAAAGTTATAAATATCCCCAAATCCATTGCTGGGTGAGTTTTTTGGAGACTTTGAGACATGGAAGGAGCAAGTAAACAAGCTGGGATTTTCCCCTCTTCATGCAGGAACGTCTCCAGCACAGCGGAAAGTGCGATCAATAATTGAGTGAGAAGCCACGTGGCTCAGAGCTCTCACAAAGCACAGCCTGAGCATCCAATATTTATTTTCAAGCCTTAAATAATGCATTTGCAAACTCTTCTAACTGGATATTTTAAGGCAAACAAATTTATGTCATGAAAAGTTAATTGGCGAGAGCATCTCTAAAGGAAAATCACCGGCAACCAAGGGGAACACCCCTCAGCTCCTCATCGCATTGGTCCTGTTCTTCCTCATAAATTAGGGGCCAATTCCATAATTTCTAATTAAGGAATCATTTGCTATCAATTAGCCCATGTAAGTAGATTTCACTCGTTCCCCAAGCTAAATCACTTAAGCCCTGGCATTTCCTCCCGGCTGCTGCAGCACCGGCGGCCAGCGGAGCGGAGGGGGAATGGGAGGCAAGGGGTGCTTCTGAGACCCATTTCCCATGGGAGCTGGGTGGGATGGGTCCATCCCCACAGCTTAATTCACTCTGCAGACGTGTGGCAGCTGCTGTAGGCAAACGGGAAAAGTCACCCTCCGTTGTCCAGGGAGGTGGAATGGGCTGGACTTGGGTGATCCAAGTGGTTCGCTTGCAGCTCGGAATATTCTGCGATTCTGTGGTGGGAGGTGGTGGGATTTGCATGGCATGGAGAGGAGGGATACGTCCAGGACAGTGGTCACAGGGGGCCCTCAGAGGGGTCCTGGGGCTCGGACGGGTGGAGGTATCACCATTAAGGGCAACTTGAGCTGGAGGTGAAGGGAATGAAGCTGCTCCACTGCCTGCTCCCAGGCACTGCTGCGTCCCAAAACACTGCTCAGCGTGGGCAACAGCTCTGGAGGAATGACCTTGGCCAGGGCTGGCCCCTTCCCACAGGTGTTTGCTTCCACCTTGGCAGCAGATGAAGGGTTTGCTGTTAAATCCACCATGGCTCTAGCGCTGACATGTTCCCTCCACACCTTGTCCTTCAGCCCCCCTGTTCCAGAGAATGAGTGAACACGGCCAGGGATGCTTCCAGTTTTCCTGCCCCAGCCTCAGCCCACATTACAAACTCGGGGAGCAGAGCTGGCTGCAGCACCCCCAGCCCCCTGGGTACCCCAGCCCCCAGCTCGGGGATGAGCTGCTGCCACGTCAGGTTTCTCCTTATGAAACCCAAAGAGATAAAGGTGAAATAAGATAAAAAAGGTTCATAACCCCTCATCACAGGATGAGATTTCTCATCTCCAGCCAGGCTCTCCTGCCCCTGATGTTCATTTGCCATTCAAGCCAGCATCCAGCAGGAGATGAATTGCCTCCACTGGAATTTCAACTCGGTCTCATCAGAAGAAATTGGTTTTGACAGCTTTGTGATAGAAACACCTTGGGCCAAACTCACTCCTGGTAGAAGCTCTCTGGGGTCCCTGGGGCTGGATTTGGCTCTGGCTGGCTGGCTGGGAAAATTAAAACCAGGAATGAAAAGCCTGGAAACAGAGTAACCTGGATCCAAAAGCAGGTAGATGGCTGAGCCCACAGCAGCCTTGAGCTGTTGGGAGTTTAGAGGGTAATGGGGGGAGAGCCAGAAGGAGGGAGAGGCTGGCTGTAGCTTCATGGGCTGTGTGACGTTGGTGTTATCCCCTCCAGGGCTTAGGCTGGCAAAAACACAGCCTTAAAAATCATAAACTAATCCCAAATGCTCCCGAGCTGACCTGGAAGAACCAGTGCTACCACTTCTCCAGGAGTTATTTCTTCCTGGGCTTCAGGGAGAACCAGGGTCACGCTGAACATCCAAGTGTTGCTCCTCAATTCCTTTCTCTTGGCAAAACGTTTGGACTGGGGGGAGGTTTCCCCACCCTGCAAGATTTGCAGGAGGTGGGAGGAGTGGGGGAGCACAAATGTGCTTTTCATGCCTCGCTGCCCTCAGTTCAAAAGGCTTCCACCTCCCCGGGAGCACGTTCACCACTCCTATCTAGTCCCAGCAGCTCTTGTGCTCGTCAGGGGCTGGGACAAACAGGAAAGCATGGAATTACTTTGATCCTGGCCTTTAATACCTCATGTTTCTCTTGGATTGTGGGAGCTGGATGCTGTCAACACAATCTCAAGGATTTTTCCTTGGAGCCTGGTTGAGGTGTCAGGCTCATTTGGATCCAACTCCACCAACCCTTTTGATTTGGGTCCAAAACTCTTTTTTCCTCCTTGGAGGGTGGGGAATGGGTGACAGATAAACATTTCTATGGCAAAATTGCTCAGTTTTGCTTCATGGCTTTATTTTCAAGTAGGCTACCACAAGTGCCAGTAGAATCCTGTATCCCTGTATCCATCCCAACCCATCCCAGATGGATAACAGGGCCGTGGTAGTGGCAAAAGTAGCCTGGATGTTGGAGCAGCTGGAATGAGATAGGGTTGTCACAGATACTTTCACAACACAAACTAAATATGGGATGAAAACACCACTTTAAAAAGTTTATCAGGAATTACATCCAAGCATCGTAAAACTTGAGAAAAGCATAAATCTGACAGGAATTTATAGGTTACACAAATACCCTCATCTCACTCTCCTTTTCATCCCTGTTTTTCTGCCCATAATTCACCCACTTGGGCTTCATTAAAGACTCCAGTAAATCATTCCCAGGGTCGGAAGCTCGCCAGTTTGCCTACAGCTTAATGGCACCTTTCACTTGACTCTTGTTTTCTTTATTTGCTTCACACTGCGGGAAAATACTCAAGCCTGACTTAATATCAGTGGGAGGGGCACGGATAATGGGAATGGGAAGTTTAGCCCTGGTCCAGTTTGTAATTACCACACTGAAGGCTCATGGACTTCTAGGACATGCGTATTAAAATGTATATAAACTGGTATTTGTTATATGTCTGTGTATATTATGCCCAGAGAAGCTGTGGATGCTCCATGTGTAGAACTGTTCCAGGCCAGGTTGGACAGGGTTTGGAGCAACCTGGTCTAGTGGAAGGTGTCCCTGTCCATGGCAGGGATGGAACTGGATGAGCTTTGGGGTCCCTTCCCACCCAAACCACTCTGGGATGATTTTTATGATTTTATGACTTACTTTAAAGCACTTTAAATCCTCCCTGTCCCACACCAAACCCAACAACAGAGAACTGAATTTTTGCTCTTTGGGGTCACTGGTCACTCTCCAGATCTCAGCCAACACCTCTAGGTCCTGCTGGGGCACCAGTTCAACAAATACACATCTCCTGGTGGATTTTCCCAGCCCTGGAAAGGAGCTGTGACCCTCATGGACAAGAGAGAACGAGTCCCTTTGACACCTGGCAAAGATCATGATGGGCTTTCAGCTGCCCATATCACTCATTCTGAGACTTCAGGGAAATCCTGAAAAAGCAAATCAGCTCCCCGATTTCCATCCCTACACACCACCTCCTGCTCAAGTGGGATTTCCATTAAGGCTTTGTGAAACGGTCTCAGGAGAGAACCATCAGAGATGTCAAACCCTCTGCAATGCTCAGCCTCCCTCCCTCTGCCGGCTCTGCTGCACCAGCCCGGGGGAGCTGCAAATTGGGGCGATTCAGGGGCAGTCACAGATTTTAAGCAGAGCGTGATCACCTTTCCTGATTAGTGTCACGCTTCACTGGCCCTTCTGACTAATTCACCATTAACACTCCCCTCCTTATCCCGAAAACTCTTCGGTAGGCAGACCTGGTGTATCATTTACTGAGTGCACAAAGCACTCCGGGGTTTTTCCCAACTTTTTGGGGAGTGGGAAGAGGGCTGACTGTGCAGCCCCAAAGGAGATCATGGGCTGACACACAAACAAGGAACAGGAATGGCATCTCCACAGGGTTAAAGGTGTCTTGGTGCAAAGGAGCAGTGGGGTGCTCTTCCTCCACTGGTTTAGGAGAATCTCCTAAGAAAATCAGGGTTGCTCCCCTTCCCTCCGTGGCGACGTGGCTCCAAAACTTTGTGGCCCAAAGGGGAGAAGTTGTGGCTACACCTGGAGGCTGCTTCCCCTCGGCCCTTGTTCCAGGAGCCTGCGTAGCTCCTTATCCATGGATAAGGGCTGCCAGCCTCCATTTCTGCTGCCCCAGTCACTTTCACACGGCTCAAAGGGCAGTTTTCAGTTTACAAACACTCCCTCATCCCCCGAAGGACCCTGAAACGGGGCACATTCATTGTTCAACGCACGTGGGCGGCCACAGGAATGCAGAAGAAATTACAGCGTGGACCCAGGATCACGACAACTCCTTAATTCCTGGCTCCTTTGCAGCTGCACAGTCTGGACGCTTTTTGGCTCAATTTAACCTAATCTGGATTGGAAGAGCTGCCTCCGAGGAGGGGAGGATCATGAACAACTCTTCTCCCAGCTCCGTTTGGATTGTGATGTGATTTCCCAGAGCAGGGAGGGGTGGGATGAGAAGCCTTTTTGAAAGGGCTGTTACAAACGATCGAGGGCGTGAATTTGTGCCCAGCACCTCTGAGCCCTGAGGTGCTCAGGTGGATCTGCTCTGACAGTAAAACTCCTTTTCCCAGAAGGGGCAGGTACTGATGTTGCTTGACAAGCAATAAAGTTTTATAACTTGCTGTAAAAGGAGGCACAGAGGTTGGTTTTTTCCTCCCCAAAAAAATCTCCATTCAGTAGTCAGGGGGAGATATCCCCCTGGGCTCCATCCACATTTGTGCCTTAAAAATACCTGTCCTTGAGGTATAGATTCCCCATCCATCCCCGAGTACCCTGGACATGATCACAGACTCGTTAGGCTTAAATTCCTAATGTGGACCAGAGCCAGGAGAAACAAAAATACTCATTTGGGATAAGGAAAGGAAATTTCAAGGAAAGGGAAAACGGGAAAAAGGGAAAAAGGGAAAAAGGGAAAAAGGGAAAAAGGGAAAAAGGGAAAAAGGGAAAAAGGGAAAAAGGGAAAAAGGGAAAAAGGAAAAAAGGGAAAAAGGGAAAAAGGGAAAAAGGGAAAAAGGGAAAAAGGGAAAAAGGGAAAAAGGGAAAAAGGGAAAAAGGGAAAAAGGGAAAAAGGGAAAAAGGGAAAAAGGGAAAAAGGGAAAAAGGGAAAAAGGGAAAAAGGGAAAAAGGGAAAAAGGGAAAAAGGGAAAAAGGGAAAAAGGGAAAAAGGGAAAAAGGGAAAAAGGGAAAAAGGGAAAAAGGGAAAAAGGGAAAAAGGGAAAAAGGGAAAAAGGGAAAAAGGGAAAAAGGGAAAAAGGGAAAAAGGGAAAAAGGGAAAAAGGGAAAAAGGGAAAAAGGGAAAAAGGGAAAAAGGGAAAAAGGGAAAAAGGGAAAAAGGGAAAAAGGGAAAAAGGGAAAAAGGGAAAAAGGGAAAAAGGGAAAAAGGGAAAAAGGGAAAAAGGGAAAAAGGGAAAAAGGGAAAAAGGGAAAAAGGGAAAAAGGGAAAAAGGGAAAAAGGGAAAAAGGGAAAAAGGGAAAAAGGGAAAAAGGGAAAAAGGGAAAAAGGAAAGGAAAAAAGGAAAGGAAAAAAGGAAAGGAAAAAAGGAAAGGAAAAAAGGAAAGGAAAAAAGGAAAGGAAAAAAGGAAAGGAAAAAAGGAAAAAGGAAAGGTCAGTCTGTTGTTTTGCCTTTGCCAGGAGCCCCTTTCCTACAGGCTCCGGCTTGCACTCTGCCTGCAGAGAAAGGACAAGGAGTTTTGGGATGCTGGGATATTATGGGATATTATCCTGCCAGCTGTCCTCCTCAGGTGGTTTTGGGGAAGGAACTTTTGTGTAGGAATCAAGTGATCCTTAGCCTGTATTAACTGGAAAAGGGCAGAGCCGACCAAGGCTCCCAGAGAGGGTGAACTGAGCCAGCACCAGCCGCATCTGAACTATCCCTGCTCGGCGAGCCCCTTTCTAATGCTAATATCCTGCGGAGAAATCCTGCCAAGGAATTGCTCGCATTCCTCCCTGCAACAGCAAACCCACAGGAGCCAAACCCCCGGCCCCCCACATTCATCCTGAGCCTGTGCTTGCTTCAGGCTCTGCGTTCTGCTGGCCCTGTTCCCTTTCTCTCCCGAGCTCACAGCCTGGCAGCCCGGCTCCCGGGGCAGTTTTTCCATGGAATTCGGTGCAGGCACTGGGTGTGCACACCCATCCTCCCTTCCCACCACATATCCCAGCTCCCCCCCGCCTCCCCTCATCCTGCCTCCACCTCACCTGCAAAGCCTCAGGCTGATACTGGTCTGGAATTCCTGCAAGGAAAAAGGATCTGAGGGGGTTTCAGAGGTCTGAAGCAGAAGGAGGTCTGTGCCCCCCTTTCCCAACGAGGCTGGGTTGATCAGCAAGGGATGGGACCAGCCAAGCAGCAGCCTAGGAGCAGAGCAGAGACCCAGGCAAGCCAGAGCAGTGCAGGGTTAGAATCACAGAATATCCCACACGGGTCATCCAGTCCAACCCCTGGCCCTGCACACAACAATCCCACCCTGTGCATCCCTGAGAGCGTTGTCCAAACTCTCCTGGAGCTCTGGCAGGATTGGAGCTGTGGCCACTTGGATTCGGCCCGGGTGGCAGAGGAGGAAGGTGACCTGCACAGCCCTGCCCTGCCTCCTGCCAGCGTCACCACCCATGGAGACCCTGCTCCTCCTTCAGCTATCACTGCTTCCCACAATCAGCTAGGAAGGCCCGGATTCCTTCCCGGTGAGCAATTAACTGTAATTAACACGCAATTAGAGGGCTTCTAGTCCATTGTATCCAACCAGTGGGATTGGAGCCACTAATGGTGGCTAACCCCAGGAGGCTGCAAGACTGGGGTGAAGCTCTTTTGCGAGTTCCACCAAATTCTAGCTCCTGATCCACAATTCCCTTCTCTAATTAGGGTCCAGACACACAAAGAGACTGAACATCGAGTGGCTACAGTGAAATCTCCCTTTAAATAAGTCTACTTTTCCAAGGGGAGCCATTCCTTGGCGGGCTGGAGCGTGCTCTGGATTCAGAGGAGCGAATTCCCACATGAGGGACAATTACAAGACGAGCCCACGAGGACAATGCCATGGTCTGGGAGTGAGAGTGAGACACTGCACGTGGGCTCTCCACTGTAGCTCGATGGAAAAGCAGGAACAAAACCCAAGTCCTACTGAGCCTGTGTTCCTGTACAACTCTGAAAATAATTGTTCTGGAGGCAGATGAGAACATAAAGCAGAATGAAAACACTTTTATGTTGTTCAGGCACTTAATCCCAAGGAAGAGTCCATTGACAGAGCATGGCAGGGTGCACAGTGCTTATCAGCCCCTCAATTTTTTTTGGCATCAGGGCCATAAACAAGAACAGAGCAGCACTGAGTCTCTGAAGTCCAGAAGAAGTCTCCTGGCTTGGGGAGGACTCTGTAAACATTGGGGCAGACACTATCTTAAAAGGCTCAATGCCTTTGATTATGTTCCCGTGTCGAGTTTCCTCTACTTATTTTTGTCTCATCGTCTCTAAAGTTGGACTGTGTTGCCTGTAGAGAAGGTTGTGAACTGAAATACCACTGCGAGTTTCTTCTGATGGAGCCTGAGCTCCAGCAGAGAAATTGGCACTTAGTTTGGATTTCGTTAGTATTCCCAGCCACAGGCTCAGAAGATAATTTTTTCCTAATGGCAGAGCTGTTGTGGCTCTGCTAATCCAAGATCACAGGTAAGGCAAGATCTTGTGAGCAGAGCTAATATATTTTTTAACCCAGGAAAACCCTCAAGCCCCCAAAAACAAATGAAAAGTTTAGACAGGCTGGGCTTTCACAGGATCTGTCTTACTATGACGGAGCAAAGTGCCCTCAATACATGACAGCAATTTCCCCAAAAGACTTTTAGACTCTAAAAAATGAGAGAGGAGATTGTTCCTTGTTCACTTGACTTCACAATCTGGGGTTTCCAGTGAACTTCAGGTTGGGCTGGGCACGCAGCAAAGCCATGAGAGGTGATGACACCTGTGTGACTCTGATGATGGCTGTGGGACTTGTGGGCTGGACAGAGATAGACCTGTAGGATGGGATGGTGCTGGACCTGTGGGGGACGGGGGGAGGATCTGTAGGTTAGGAAGGTGTAGGACCTGTGGGTTGGGTGGTGTAGGATGCGAAGGCTGGGTGGAGATGAACCTGTAGGTTGGAATGGTGTAGAATCTGTGGGTTGGATGGAGAAGGATTTGTAGGCTGAGATGGTGTCAGACCTGTGGGTTAGATGGAGGAGGATCTGTAGGTTAGTAAGATGTAGGGCCTGTAGGCTGGGATGGCATTGGACCTGTGGGTTGGATGGAGAGGGACCTGAAGTTTGGGATGGTGTTGGACCTACGGGTTGGGCAGTGTAGGACATGTAGGCTGGGTGGAGAAGAACCTGTAGCATGGGATGGTGTAGAATCTGTGGGTTGGAATGGAGAAGGACCTGTATTGTTAGGATGGTGTAGGACGTGTGGGTTGGGTGGTGTAGGATGTGTAGGTTGGGTGGAGAAGGACCTGTAGGTTGGGATGGTGTGGGTTAGATGGAGGAGGACGTGTATGTTGGGATGGTGTAGGATCTGTAGGCTGGGATGGCACTGGACCTGTGGGTTGGATGGTGGACCACCTGTAGGTTGGGATGGTGTAGGATGTGTGGGTTGGGTGGTGCAGGACGTGTAGGTTCAATGGAGAAGGACCTGTGGGCTGGGACAGCCTTGTTGCTGCAGCTCTGGGTCTGACCAGCTCATTGACTCTGGTCTGGGAGCTCCTGTGCTTTGCTGTGACCTCTCTGGGCCAGGTGACCTCTCTTGCAGCTGCTGTGCCACAGGCCACCACACGGAGGCTGGGTTTGGCTGTGTGTCCCCAAGAGGAAATGTGCCCCACACCCCAAGACCAAGAGGACCATCCCAGGGCCCTGCTGGTCCGATCACATTCTCTGCAGACCATGGCAGAGTTCCCACTGCCTTCAGGGAGAACGGGGACCCAGCCATTGTGGGACACCTTTGATATTTTCTGTGACTGAGAGGAGCTATTTTTGGGCTGGGAGGGTCAAAGTCAGAGCAGGCCCAGGGGAGGAGGGTGGACAACTTCAAAGCCCAGCTCTGAAGTTTCTACAGGCAGGAACACATGTGGAGACATCCAAAGAACTGCTGAGCAACCTCACTTTAAAGGTGGACCCTGAGTTCTGTTTTTATGGTGGGAAGATCTTTCCAGAAGAAGGTTTCATAACCCTGCAGAAGGTCTCAGCCACCTGGTCCTTCTCTGCTGTCAGTTCAGCCCCATCTCCTCACTCCAGGCTGAGCGTTGTCCCCTGCTTGCTCTGAGGATATTTGGGATATCAAGGCCATTAAACTCTTTCCCAGAGGAAGTCACAGCCTGTCCCGCTGGCTTAACCCTGCTACTCGCTGTCTCTTGCGTTAATTAACGTTTGCCATTAACCACACACCTGATAAGTTAACAGAGGGAGGAAAATGTCCCTCGCAGCCATCAGCCCCGCAGCTGGGATGTCTGCTTGGCTGAGCCCTCTTTACTCTGTCCAAGGAACGATTACTAGGAACATAAATTTGGCTGGAACACCAAAAGCCACCCCTCCCTCCCGTTTGCTATTGGCACCTGGGTGAGTCACGGCGGCAATCGGAGATCTCCAAAGGAGCCGGCAAGGAGGGTGGGAAGGGGGAAGGGAAGCTGTTGCTTTCCCTGATTTTTTGTGCAAGACAGATGTCAAAGAGAAGTCTTTTCACTGAGGAGCGTCTGTCAGCTGTGAAATGTTGATGATTGGGGCGGATGTGCCAAATTCCTGCTAAAAAACCAGGGCTCAGTTTGTGACAGCTGATCTTGGTGGAAATGGAAAGGAAGCAGGGAGGAGACTGAGCATCTTTCTTGCAAAATTCCACAAACCAGTCCAAGGTTTACCAGCAGCAGCAGACCTTCCTGCCTGGAAGATAAGTAGAAAAACAAGTGAGCGGTCCTGTTAAAAACATCAGTCACTTTAGAGCTGATGTGTTGAAGGTTTGGGTTCAAGAACCAGAACACCACCACTGCCCATTCTTTTCCTTGTTTCCACAGCTGACACACCCCTCTTCTCCCTCCAAAAATGTTCCTGTCCCTTTGGCATTACTGAAATAAACTCACACATGTGCCTGATATATTTGACCCTCCTCGACCAGTTACCCAGGCACAGCTTTGGGAAATACTAATAGCCAGAACTTTTCCCCTGGGAACTTAATTCCTAGGAAGATTAGTTCCCCTGACTCTGCTTTAAGAGCACGATTTCCTTCATGAAGGTGGGTGCCAACAGAGTCAAGGCAAAGACCACGGAGTGCTTCCTGCAGCTCCCCAGATCAGAACATCCAGGACCTACATCTGCCCAGGGAATGCCGGGACAATGTACCAGGAGGAGTCTCCTGGACCCTGCTCCAGTGGCGAACGTTGGGTGGGAACCACACGTGGCCATCAAACGGGATGTGGGAGTGGGGTGAACAAGAGCTGGATTATCTGGAAGGAATTAATTTTATTAGAATGGAATAATAGAAACTCAGAATCATGGAATGGTTTGGGTTGGAAGGGGCCTTAAAGCTCATCTCATTCCAGGACAAGGACCCCTTCCACTGTCCCAGGCTGCTCCAAGCCCTGTCCAGCCCGGCCTGGGACACTTCCAGGGATCCAGGGGCAGCCACAGCTTCTCTGGGCACCCTGTGCCAGGGTCTGCCCACCCTCCCAGGGAACAATCCCTTCCCAATATCCCATCTAACTTTATCATCTCTCAATGTGAAGCCTTTCCCCCTTGTCCTGGCACTCCCTGCCCATGTCCAACCTCCCTCTCCAGCTCTCTTGGAACACCTTTGGATGCTTGTCTCCGTTTTCACCTGGGGAATATTGTCTGTCTCTCCTCACATCCATAAATACCGTGAGCTCAGCCTTGTCTGAAGGCAAGGCCCTCTTCCAAAACCTCTCTGAGATGCCTGGTAAGCAGGAGGATGGGGAAGGTGAAATTCTCTCCAGCCTCAGTAAGAGCAGGGCTGAGCTTGGCCTGGTTTTGACCACGCTCTTTCCTGCTGCTCACTCGTCACTGCAGGAGGATTTTTGCCTTGGTCTGGACACAGACACGAGGCCTTCCCTGAAAAATCTCTCCTGGGAGGTGTAAATTTGTAATTGGGTGATGGGTTAATGGTTTGACTCGATGATTTTAGAGGGTTTTTCCAACTGAAATGATTCCTGGACAGCGCTGAGGTTACTGCAGCCCAGGCTGCAGCATGGTTGGACCTCCCGGGACAAATTCACGCTTCATGGGCATCCTGGCTTTGTCCTGGCTTTGAAGCAAGAGAACAAAGAGCTTTTGGGCTGTGGAAAAAAAAATATTCAGATAAGCACAATTCTTGTTAGAAAACATGGAAAACTACTCTGCACAGAAGGGGTGAAACGGGGTTCCCCACCCCAAATATCAGTAGCCTTCCTGAGGGCTCTTCAATCCCATGGGACAACTCACATTCCTCAGTGATCTGCTGAGCTGTGGAGTGGATTAGTTTCCTGGAGGATTCACATGCTTGGCAAGGGAGGTTTAGGAGCAGTCTCTTCTTTTATTGCATTTTTTCGCTTATTGTTCTTTAGCTTGCTAATAAATAAGTGCATTCCAGGGGTTTGAGATCATGTAAGGGAGAAGGAATGAAGGTAGGAAATGAAAACACAAAGGAGAGCAGAGCCACAGGCAGAGGCTTTGCTCCCTGGCTTATTTTGTGGCCAGTTTCCCAAATTCCAGGCTCTTTCAGGATTATCTGTATCATAACTCAAGCAAACGTCTTTCCATTGTGTGGGTCTTGAGCAGGTAAAGTATCTCAATGTCACAGCAAGCAAAGGTGAAAATATATTTGAATAAAACATTGTTTCTATTATAAAAAAAAAAAATTGAAATATTTAATAACAAGTAGTGGAATTTCTTCGGAGACATCAGTGCTCCATTTCTGGTTTTGGTAAGAAGGGATGGAGAGCTGACATCAGCTCTCAACTCCAGCATCTCTGATGTACAAACCTGGGTTTGGTTGTAAAGCCCCCCTAAAAAAGGGAAACTTTTAGAAATCAAAGTTTTGAAATCCTAACAGGCTGCAGAATGGAGGGCAAGTGTATTCGAGTTTAAATTAAAAAGTATTCTATGGCTTTTATCCATGGCAAAGTCCTTTACCAACGTGAGGAGAAGTGAACCACCACCTTCCTAGAGGTTGGAGATTAAGCTCTAAATGAGTTTTTAAAACAAGGTAAACTCCCTTGCTCCAGGGCATGAACCAGTGAAGACCTGGAAGAAACCTCAGCCAAGCATAGTCATTCCCTGCCTGCCTGCTTCCAAGATTTTTATCCCTTTTTTTGCAGGCTGGCAATGCCAGCAAGCTCCTGGGATTGAAGAGCTGTCAAACTATGGATTATTGTGTGTCTGTTTCTAAAGATTCCTCGGAAAGGCTCACGGAAAAGCACCCTTCACTGCGTTTTTTGTCTGCTGCTCCTCTCATGTGTCAGCTAATGAGCTGCCACAGCCCCAGAAAAGGGCCAGGCCACTGCTTTATTTCAGTTAAACGGGACGTGAGAGCAGCGTTCTGGCACCTCCACCTCCAAACCAGCAGCAAGGTATTGATTACTGAAGGAAATCAGTTAAGTTTGGGCCTGGAATTGGCACTCAGACCTGTGAGAGCAGCAGGGTTATTCCTAAACTGAAAAGGAGGTGAAGGCTTAATTACGTGGCTGAATCCAGGGCTGCCAGCGTGGAGAACTCGGGTGTTGAATGTCAGCATGGAAGCAGATTCCTATGGCCAGTTACAAATCACTGGGATTTATAATCACTTTATAGTCCAGGAATGCTGACGGCTTTAAATATAGCACCGTGCCTGTGATAAATTGCTGGCATTTTATTCTTGTTAGCCTTTTGTAACTAAATTTAAGGTATCCATTTCAGCGTGATCCAATTATGGAAGCGTAGTCGGGAACAGCTCCCCATGCAAGAGGCCACATCTATTTTTGCCAGCGAAGCTTAAGTCTGCATTTCTGAGCTCATGATTTATGGCAGGCTTTAAATTAATAATGAGGCATCCATCCACAGGCAAATATTTGTATTTGGAGAGCCGTTCAGGCCCCAGCCAAGGCTTCCTGAGCAGCCAAGGATCAGTTACAACAATGCCCACACAGATCCTATTTCAAACATCACCTGGCCTTGCACAATTAGCATCAACTCCTCCTTGCTAACGAGAGCCTGAAATTAATGGCATGTCAGCCGAAACTATTGAACCCCCCAAAGACTCATTCCTGAGACCAAGAAAAAGGCTGCATTTCAGCTAAATTTCTGCAGGGCCTCACCCTCGCCTCCACTGCTGATGGATAAATTTCCATAAATATTTCCAGGGAGACACAGTGCAGGTGTCCTGCAGACGTTGTGGGATCAAGCAGGCAGCTGGGCAGGCACAGATGTGACCACACAGACAGACCCCAGGGGGGTGAAAAGCTGACAGGGAGAGGGATAAACCCTCCCCAGGCTGTTACCTAGCAAAGACATGAGTTTGGGGACATTTTGAGCCGTCACTTTTCCTGCATTAATCTATGGAAAATACACTGATTTCCTCTGGAAAGTGCCTGGAGACCTGCTGGTGGCAGAAGCCCAGAGCCAAACGCTGTTACCATGGTCAGAGTTCAAGAAACCTCCTGCAATTAGTCCTGACTAGAGCAGCTTGTCCTGGAGACAAGGATTTATTTATTTTTAAACAGGTGGGGCTGTTGCAGCTTCAGGTTACCTGTGGAAATTGCAGCTCAATTTTCTTTCTCTCGAGTCACTGTAGAACAGTTCGGGTTGGAAAGGACCTTTAAAGGAGTTGGAAGATGCCATGAGGAGTCACAGCAATATCCATGGATAACCTTTCCTGGTTGGCTTTGTGAGTAGAGGGTCGTGTTGCCTGCTTGGTGATCAGATATTAGGAACAATTTCTTTGTGGAAAGAGTTGTGAATCCCTGGCACAGGCTGGCTGGGGCGGTGGTGGAGTCAAGATCCTTGGAGGGATTTAAAATGTGTGTGAATGTGGCACCTGGGGACATGGGTTAGTGGTGGCTTTGGCAGTGCTGAGGGAAGGGTTGGACTCGATCTCGGAGGGTTCTTGCAACTGAGATGCCTGGAACTGTCTGAGCTGGGCTGCCCTTATGGCTGAGGACAGGACAGGAGGCCTGAAGATGCTCCCTGATCCATCTGTCCCAAAGGAGACACAGAACAAGTGCTTGCTCAGTGTCCCACCATGGTCAGTGGCAGCACAGAGAGCAGGATCTGGGTGTCCCATGCTGATCCCTCTGCCATTCTTCCTCTCCAAAAGTCCATTTATTCCATGGCTTGGCTCAGCCTGCATCCAGAGTAAAGCTCCTGGTGCTCACCTTGAGCACCCTGGGCAGCAGCACCATCACTGGTGGACATTTTTATCAGTCATTAATTTAATGATGCTTTGAATCACATCTGTGTGTTCCTCTCTGTAGATTTTGGGACCACAGAAGAGTTCATCTGCTTTATTCCTGCTTTTTCTCTGGGAATGACCAGCTTCCTTTAAGATACTTTTCCATGTCTGTATGGCAGGAGGCTCTTTGGGAAAAATGATGTAATCCATGGAGGTCCTGTCTTGTTTGCCTGGCAGCCTAGCAGGAATGTGAGCACCACACAGCCTCAGCTGAGCCTCTCCAGGCTCTCCAGGCTGCAGCAGAGATTAATTAAGTGGTGAGTAAACACCTCTGCCCAGCCTGGCAGCCAGAGTGGGAAGCTGAGCTTAGCAGGGAAGGACAGCAAGGCTGTGAGTGATTTGGATCATACGGAATCCCAGAAACCCAGACTGGGATGCATTGGAAGGGACCTCAAAGCTCATCTGGTTGCACCCCAGCTATGGGCAGGGACACCTTCCACTATCCCAGGGTGCTCCAAGCCCTGTCCAGCCTGGTCTGGATTGGATATTATGGAAAATGTCTTCTCTGAAAGGGTGGTCAAGCACTTGACCAGTCTGCCCGGGCCAGTGGCAGAGTCCCCATCCCTGGGGGGATTTAACAGCCGTGTGGATGTGGCACTTGGGGACATGGTGGTGGTGGCCTTGGCAGTGCTGGGGGAATGGTTGGACTCTTAGAGAGCTTCTCCAGCCTTAATGATTCTGTGATTCAATGATTCTGTGATTCAATGATTAAAGGTCCTTGCTCTGCTCTGCGCTCATGACCCTCAGCACCCATCAGGGTGAGACAAGAGCAGTGCTGAAAGCCCCTGGCCTGGGTTGGAAGCTCCGTGAGGATTTCCAGCAGATCCCAGCCTGGCTGTGCCTGTGTCCCATCCTCTGTGGAGGAGCACATCCTTGAGGCAACCTGGAAATGCAGCCCTGCCCTCCAATGCTCATCTCCTACACCTTACATCACTCAAAGCCTGCTCTGAGGTGTCCTGCCCTGGGAAAACTCAGGAGAGCACCGTGTTCCCAGAGATCCTGGGGCCAGCCCCTCTGGAGAGTGCTGCATTTTCCTCTCCCTGTGTTTCACCCTGTGCAGGGAAGGGTGACAGCCACTTCAGCCAGGCAGGGAGTTTATCCAGAGTCTGGGAAAGACTTCCCTGCTCCAAAAGGCAGCTGGCTGGTGGGGAGGCACCCTTTGCCCACAACTCCACTCCTGTCTGCAAAGCAGGGGCAGCACTGCCCTGAGGTGTCCCCAGCTGACCCCAATCCGTTGGCTATAATTCATTAATCACTCCTCACAGCTTATTAACATCATTAATGCAGCAGAGCCTGTGAGTCTTCACCACTTCACCCTCCATCTGTTCACGGATTGCTCCCTGTTTTTCACACTGCCTCATTCCCACGGCGCTGAACTGAACGTTCTTCCCTCCCCTCCTTCCCCACCCTGTCTGGTGACAGCCCCAAACACCCAGTCTGATCTGCAGCAAGGTCAGAATTATCTGACAGACTTGAAAAGATGGGTGAGCCTGCACTACAAGACAGCCTGGCACTGCCAGGGTGGGGACAGATGACAGCAGCAATTTGTTTCTTTCACATAGAAAACTGAAATATAGGAGTTTTTCTTTTTTTTTCCCTGAGGTGATGTGTTCCCTCCCCAGCTTGTTTGAGGGTTCAACCAGAAGCCCACCCGGTGGCACTGCCCCAGTTTCTAATGGGCCCATCCCCAGTGAAAAGTCACATCAAACCAAGTGTGATACTTTTCCTTCCCCTTAAGGATGATCTGAGGGCTTCTCACCTCTGCCCAGAGCCTAAACTCAGCAGCACTGAAAGAATGTGCCCAGAGAAGCTGCAAACCTTGCAGGGCGGATATTAAAGAGCAAAAATCCAAAGACACCTGAAGGCAGGAGAGATCCCAGAGCTCCCTGACTCTGGGGCACAGGCAGTGGTTTGGAGCTACAGTGCTGAGCCCCGCTGTGATTTTCAAATAGCTCATTTATTCTGTCCTCACCGACTGCTCGGCTCTGCAATTATTTGTCCTTGGTTTTGGCAGCTCAGGACACACAGCCTTTGCTTTTCCCCTCTCACAAATCTTGCTGTGCAAGGGGCAGAACGAGCCCTGGCAGCAGGGACGGCTGTTGCAAGAAATCCAAGGCTTCAAGGGGCATTTACAGAACCCTGCCTGCTTTTAAAATGTTTTTTTTCCTGACCCTTTGTGGACAAACCACCCCATAAATCCCAGGCACCAGTCCAAGGCAGTCTGCAACACAGACCCAGACTGGGCTTCAGTTTCAACTTGCAAAGCGGGTGACTTTATGATGCTGGATTGTATCCCCATTCGTCTGTTCAGCCCAGAAATAAGTTTTGCACCTTTAAAACTAGATCTGAGAGTGAAGGAAGGGAGAAGGAAAAGGGGTGGAATGTCTGAAGTGGCTGTATCCAAAACCAGAGATAAGAGCTTCAGCTTTCCTTCTCACCGACTGCGTTGTCGACAGCACGGACAGCAGGAGAGAGCTCTCCTTTGCTTTTCAGTTAGATTTTTTTTTTTTTTTAGCTAGCTGAAGCAGGAAAAATCACTGAACCCTTTCCTTTGGGGAGGAGATTTCCCACAGACACAGCTCAGGCTTCTGCTGGAGCCCCAGTGAAGCCCTGCTGAGAGCATCCCAGTGCACCTGCAGCACAGCCAAGCAGGTTTGCAAGGACTGGGGAAGAGCAGGGATCCATCAGCCTTGGGTCTTCCCAGCTCAGGGATGCAAATCCTTCCCCACTGCACACTCGGAACATTGAATTTGGCCTGGGGAGAGTTCATGGGACAGCCCCAGGGCTCTGTGGTGAGATGATGCATGAACAGTGATAACCCAGGCCAGTTCCATGGAATGGGGCCAAACGAGCCCTTCCAGGGGCTGCAGGAGAAGCTTGACCTTGAATATGGCCACAAGAGCTCACACTGTCCCCTCCTCGTGATAAAACCAACTCTTCCCAATAAACAGCAGCTTCAAGGAAGAAAAAAACCCCACAGAATAATTTCTACCCCAAGTTCCCCCATATTTCAGTAATTTCAGCATCAAGAAAGATTTGGGTGACATCTAATTTTGGAATAACAGCTGCCTCTGGGGACCAAACCCTTTCAAACTACTACAGACACTGCAGTATTCCAACAAATCTAACCCCGATAAAATCCCAGCTTCCTTGGCATCTGGACAGCTGGGGGGGGTAAGAAACCCCAGCAGATGCAGAAAGCAAGCAATCAGGGCAGAGTCTATTTTAATAAACTCTTGTGACTGCAATAATCTCAGCTCTGATTAGCACTGGAGATTAAAAAATGTAAATATTTACCAGAACATCTTCAGTATCCTCGTGGAGTCAAAAGGGCAGTTTCTGCGTGCAGCGTGTCAGAACTACTTGCTCTGGCGAACTCTCTCAGACAACTGTGGGATTATGCAAAGAGCTTCAGCATAATTAATTATATTCGTTACAAAGCCAAAATATTGGAGTTTTATTTGCTTTCTGTTCCAGCTCTGAGTTCTCTCTGCTTTCTGCCTCTCGTGTGAGACTCCAACGGCTCCTTTAACAAAAGCTGTGATTCCCACTTGGCTCGGGGAGCTGCATTTAATGAAAACTAACGAGTTGCATGATGCCTGCAGTAAATTTGGGCTGCCAGACCTCCTTTACGTCCCTTCAGGAGGGATGTCTTTGCTTCTCCTTCATTTCAGCAGCCCAGAGCAGCTGTGGCTGCCCCTGGATCCCTGGCAGTGCCCAAGGCCAGGCTGGACACTGGGGCTTGGAGCAGCTTGGGACAGTGGAAGGTGTCCCTGCCATGCAGGGGTGGAATGAGATGGGCTTTACTGTCCCCTCCCACCCAGGCCATTCCATAATTCCATGACTTTGTAAGCCCAGTGTGGCTCTCTCTGCAGTGGGGAAACATCTCTGCCCTGGCTTGCTGGTGACACTGGTTCCCAGTAAGCTCTGGATGTAGCACATCAGAAGCAAACCAGTGGCCTGGCTCCTTCCCCAGCTTGCCAGGCACCTTGTTTGAAGAGGCTGAGAGCTGGTCTTAATTAACAGAGGTGCTGTGAATGGGCTGGGGCCTGTCCTGCCCTCAGTTATAGGATTACATCCCAATTAACTCACCCTGGGCACGGGCATGGAGCCTGAGTGTGTGTTTGGGGCGGGCTGGGAATTTGAGGTGAGGCACAAGGAGCAGTGTCTCCCTGCTGACACATTCCCATCCTCTGCTGTCTTCCCACCTTTCTGCTCCATTCCCATCTTCCTGCCGTGATCCCACCTGTCTCTCAACACACAATTCCCAGGTTTGGTACTGAGCACAAGCAGGAGGTGAAGATGCCACAGGTGCCACCTGCCCTTTGGTCCAGCTCTCCAAACCCACCTTCCAGGGCCATTCAAGCCCACCCAGGATGGAGGGCTTGGAGCTGCTGGGGTTGAGTCACTCTGGATCCTGGATCCAGCCTGGGCATGCAGCACACGTGGAGATAACGGAGCAAAAAGCATCATCCTTCTGCCTGAATTTAAACCTGAATTTTCTCTTCCTTGTCCCCCTTTTGGTCCCATGCCTCAGTCCCACAATGCCAGGTTTAAAATCTCAATGGCATTGGGTCTGTTGCTGATGCAGAAACCCCACTGCTGAACTAAGGAGGAATGGAAGCTGTGCACTGAGGGAGTGACACAGAACAATAAATCCAAAGAGGCTTTTTACTGCTTAAAAAAACCCCAACAGATGCCATGGGGCTGGCTGAGGGGAAGGAGGGAAACTTCCCTCCCTTCCAGAGGGTGAGAAATGCCAGCAAGAGCCTTTCCTGGATGCAGGGTCAATCCAACCTTGTAATTGTGGTTGTTAAATCATGCAGTGAACAAAGATGTGGTGGTGAGTTTGGGCAGGAGAGGCCTCTTTGCTTTCCCTGCCTCCAATGAAGGGGAAATTCTTGCTTTTTGGAGCAGCAAAGGTGCTCAGGGGGCTCAGCAAGATGCAGATCTCGTGCCATGGCTTTGCTCTTACGGAGGGAGAGTAAAAATCCAGTCAGACGGACGGGGTGCAATTCTTAATAAGTGGTATGTTGCAATAAAGCAGCCAGGACTCAGTTTCTTCACGCAGAAAAGCCAATTCTTTATTCACAAAGCTCATATTTATAGGAGATATCAGAAGGCACGGTGTTAGGCCTAACTGGCTGACAGTACTCTGACACTCAGTTTATTGGTCGGTAAATGGCCAGGGTGTAGGTCTGTCAAATCTATTTTTGGTTGGTTTATGTATTTTCTTCACTGATTCCCATGGGACAGATTTCTTGTTTATTACAGGTGCAAAGGGCTTTCTCACCAGAATAGCTTGTTGTGCTAACTGCTTTCATTCTTAATGATTTTTCACATGGGAGGTCACAAGCTAACTCCTAGCTTAGCTAGAGTAAGGGGGCCTGAACTGTATTTTATAAGGCCTTTCTTTTGTGACATCTTTACCTGTATACAAGTGGTAAAAGCCACCAGCTTGCTGCGTTTGAGGCAGAAACCACGGCTGAGGGGCAGCCCTGCAAATCTCCCTCCTGAAGATCCCACCACCTGCAAAAAGCAGGGCTGGCAGAGTTTCAGAGAAAGAGGAGGAATCACTACCTCTTCCTGGCATCCCTAACGCATCCAAAAAGATCCTTGGAAATACGATTTTTTTGGATACATGAAAATCTGGTTTGAGTTGAGCTCGTTTCAAGGCGAGCAGCACAAGAAGAGGCCGAGCACAATGAGTTCACAGTCACTGCTAAAAAGGGGGCGTTAGCTGTCAGAAACCGTGAAGCAAGGAGCCACGTGGGATTTTTTGACCTGCTCTGTCCCTGGATCCCTTCCCACTCCAGACCTCGGGCTGAGCCTCACAGCAAGCCAACCATTTGATTTGGCAGACGTGCTGGGGCCAGGCCCGCCTTTTAAGCAGTGCTGAGCTGCTAAAAAAGAAAATACACAGCTCCTCAAGACAAGAGGAGCAGCTGTTCTTGAACAGCAGTCAGGAGGGACAATGAGTGTCCTCACGCCGGGAGGAATTCGCCTTTCCTTCCCACCCAGGCAGTGAAGGAAGGGACGGGCCCGCCACAGGCGCTCAGAGTAAACAGAGGTGAGCTGCAAAGCTGTCTCCAGGCCGAGCCCTCGAACAATGGGGCCCAGAGGGAAATGGAAAAGCAAATATTAATGTTTTGCCATTCGCACGGCCCCCGAGAAAAGAGAACAATGCCTTTGGTTGGACACCACCTTGATGACTTCCTCCTCCTCCTCCTCCTCCTCCTCCTCCTCTCATGCTCTAAAATGTCATCTCAGGAGCTGTAGCTCCTTGGGATGGAGCAAGGGAGAGCTGAGGGCCTCCTGCTTTTTTCCCATGCCAGAGGGAAGGATGGCTTCATTATAAACCTATTTCTGTGCCCTCCCCTTCCAAAGCCAGGCTCCTCCTTGTGAAGTAAAAATCAGAAGCACGTGAGGGCCCCTTTGACCAGCAAGGAATCCCAGCAGCTCAGTGAGAGCCGGACGAGGAAACACAGGCACCCAACTCCTCTTAAACCTGGCAGAAAGGGTGGGCAAAATCCCAGGGCCCAGAAAACGGGGAACATTTCCCCAGGGAGAGGCCTGGCTTGTTATTTGCTTTCTTTATCTCTCCAATGGAGACAGGCTGGGAGAGCTGGGGGTGCTCCCCTGCACAAGAGAAGGCTCCAAGGGGACCTCAGAGCCCCTCCCAGGGCCTAAAGGGGCTCCAGGAGAGCTGGAGAGGGACTGGGGACAAGGGATGGAGGGACAGGACACAGGGAATGGCTCCCACTGCCAGAGGGCAGGGCTGGATGGGATATTGGGAATTAGGAATTGTTCCCTGGGAGGGTGGGCAGGCCCTGGCACAGGGTGCCCAGAGCAGCTGTGGCTGCCCCTGGATCCCTGGCAGTGCCCAAGGCCGGGCTGGACATTGGGGTTTGGGAAGGTGTCCCTGCCATGGCAGGGGTGGAATGGGATGAGCTTTAAGGTCCCTCCCAATCCAAACCATTCCATGACTCCATGAGGAAAATGCCTCTCCTGGCTTCACCAACAGCCCCTTGGGCAGGCAGGTGACAAGAAATTGCAATGGAAGCACAGGCCAGGCTCCTTGGCCCCCTCAGGGCTCAGTGCTGGGGGAGGAAGGCTCCTGCTCCTTTTGTACCTGCCCAGAGCTGCACAACACGGCTGGGCTCTCATCCTGGCCTAATTGTTCCAGAGGCAAACGAGAGCGAGGAGGAGAGGAGAGAGCCCTTGTGCTCGGCCATTTGATTGGGGAGGTTGCCATGGGAACCACTGCTTAATTAAAGCCTCCCTCTCCACTCTTGGAGATTTTGATTGTGCAGGAGCTGGGCTGCCACATCTGGGGCTTTTCAGCTCTTGCTGGCTCCGAAGCAAGGTGTCCTCTTGGAATGAGGCTGTTCATTAGCAAGACCTCACCCTGGGAGGGATGTGCCATGGATAAATGTTTGTTGTCTTCAAACAGCAGCAGTTTTTGTGGCCGAGCAGCAGCCAGGGCCATCCCGCCCTGTCCTTCAGTCCCTCTGCTCCAGAGCAGCAGGGATAAGGGCTGGTGGCCTCCCAGGACACAGTGCCATGGAATAATGGGATGGTTAATGCTGGAACAACCTCCCAGATCATCAAGTGCAACCTTTAACCAATGCCTGCTGAATCATGTGGCCACATCTGTTCGTTTCTTGAACATTGCAGGGATGGTGACTCCACCACCGCCCCAAAGCCTGACTGCTCCTTCAGGAAAGAAACTCTTCCTGATACCCAACCTGAACCTTCCCTGGCACAGCTGGAGGCCATTTCCCCTCATCCTATTTTTCCTGGGAGAAGAGGCCAGGGACATCGGGTGGAGAGGGGCTGGGATGTGCACAGGTATCTCTGCTTCCTCATATCACACTGGGTTTGAGCTCTTCTGTCTGGCACAGAAGGAATCTCTTAAAACAGAATTGTTTTTTCCTTCCTTTTCACACATGTAGCTGAAAGGTCAGGTCTTTTCTGGATTTTATTTTTTTTTAATTTTTTTTTATTTTAAATAACCCTCCCAGCATGGGATGAATCACTGTTATATCATTCCATCTCTCACATTCTTCCCCCAAATGGCACAAGATAAGTTGTAACTTATTAAAATCAGAGGAATGGACTGAAAAGCCTCACCAGCAGTGAGGGTTTCTTTCCCTGCACAGCAGCCAGTAAATTATGCTCTACACTGTAACGGAGCAGGTTCATTAAATTGTACCACTTTGATGTTATCTCTTGGGCTGAGCTTCGGGAAAGTCTGGGGAAACACGTGACACTTCTGGGGGAAAACACTTGTTTGGTTCATTAGTATGCATTAAAGCCTGGCTGCCTGGGAGCCAGGCATCACCAAGTCAATAAAGTAGCTCTGATTTCAGGTGAAAAGCAATATCCACCCTAACAAGGCAGCTGTGAGCCACCCTCAAGCTCAGGTTTTTTTGCAGAGACCTCCAGCAATAACCCTCATGGCCAAGTGCTGCAGCCCAGGGGCAAAAATTCATCCCACCAGCTCCTGGCAGAGCTTTGTATGACACAAAGTGCTGCAGGTACTGGCTCAGGGAAGCCCTGGAGTGAGGATGCTGTGGTGGGAATAACGTGGTGGCACACCAAGGGGAAGGGACTGGCCACCTCCTGAAATGTCAGGGCAAGGCTGGATTGAGAAACGATGTCTTTGGGGCAAAGACTTTGGAGAAAAATGCTGTAAACCCATTCCTTCCACTCTTTCCTGAGCTGTGGAAAGGGCCTCATCCCTCTGGGGCAGGCAGGCACTAAAGGAGCCTGTTTTCATAAGGATGGGGGTGTTAGCACTTAAAAAACCAGCCTAAATCCCACTGATACTTATTACAGTGGAGAAGTCTGATCTCGCCTTGAAATAATTGAACTTGTCTCTTGATAGCTCCATTCCAGAGCAGGGTGGGGAGAAAAGCTGGAGCTGGCTGTGATGAGCAGCTCCAGCCTTCCCTGCTCCTGGTCAAAACCAGAGGAGGGTTAATTTTTAATGACACCGTGCACATAGACAAGATAATTTAGCTCAAACAGGGAAGGTGGTGAGGAGAGGAGCACAGAGGATCAGCATCTTGGATGAAATTCTCACCTGGCAAAGGTGAGGGGACAGGGGAAGGTCCTGTGAGAGAGACCAAGGAGGCACAACTGGCAGGAGAGGCAAACAGGGAAGGATGAGACTCTCTCCCACTGCACATCCAGGGTGCAGGGTGAGGATGGGGCTGATATTTCCCCCCAAACACTGTGCTCAGCTCCAGTGTGCCTCCTGGGTTCCCAGAAAATGCAGATGTGCCTGTTCTCTGATGGATATCTCTCATCCCTGCAAAACACTGCAGACTGCTTCAATAACAAACATGAAAAAAAGGCAGCTCCATTACCGTTCCCCTCTCTTTATGTAACAATTTGTTTTGCAGCCTGATTGCCAGCAGCAGAGGCAATTTTGCCATCAGCTTTACGGAGTCTCCCTGCTGGAAAAAATAAAAAAACAACAGCAAAAAGAACATTACGAGGCTGCACGGTCAAGTGCTCTGATATTAAATTGTGCTGAGGCAGAGATTGCCTCCAACAGCAGAATTCTGGGAGTTCTACGTGGATCCCCAGCATTTCACAGGAGCAGAGACAGGAAGGTGGTGGCAGCACTCCCAGCACAGCCATCCCTCCCCAGGCTCCTTCCCAAGAAGGCTTTGTCCTTGCCCTGCCCAGCTCCTGATTTGTGCAGGACCCTGGAGGTCGCTGCACCTTTTGGGCACAAGCCCTTCACACATCCCATGGAAAATGTGGAAAAAAGCACCTATCCAGAGCTGGAAAACTGCTGAAGCCTGGAAGGTTTGGAATTAAGGTGGAGAGCAGCAAATGGAGATGATGTGGCTGATGCTCATGGGAGATGGCTGGAATCAGTCTTCCCTGGGAAGAGCTGGGATGCAGGCACAGTTTCTCTTACTCTCCCAAGTGTGCTGTCCCAAAGGAATACAGCTCAGTTGATCAGGCTGTGCTTTTCCTTTGCAAAGCCACCCACAGCTCCTCTGGGGGAAGGTGATGGTGGAGGCTTGTCCCAGATTATCTCCTCCCATCCCACATCTTCCCCAAACCCTGGCCAAACCCAGCTCTCTATCTCCAAAGGGTTAAAATCAACAGACCTCAGAGCCCCTCCTGGGCCTGAAGGGGCTCCAGGAGAGCTGGAGAGGGACTGGGGACAAGGCATGGAGGGACAGGACACAGGGAATGTCTCCCACTGCCAGAGGGCAGGGCTGGATGGGATATTGGGAATTGGGAATTGTTCCCTGGGAGGGTGGGCAGGCCCTGGCACAGGGTGCCCAGAGCAGCTGGGGCTGCCCCTGCATCCCTGGCAGTGCCCAAGGCCAGGCTGGACATTGGGGTTTGGAGCAGCCTGGGACAGTGGAAGGTGTCCCTGCCCATGTGGAACAAGATGGCTTTGAAGGCCCCTTCCAGCCTAAACTATTCTGGGATTCTGTGAGTCTATTTCAGTGCAAAGGCACCAGAGATCCAAGCTTTTGGAAACCTCTGCAGATTCCCAAATCCCAGCCAGGACAGCTGACAAGGTATTTTTGTTTTAATGCTTTGGAAATGAGGGAATGCAGCCCAGAACTTGGCTGGGGGACAGTCATTGGTGCTGGCGAGCAGGTCACAGTAAAAGTGGTTTTAAAGAGAAATGTGATTCTTTGGGTATTTCCCCGTGGGTGTTCCTGCCATTCCCTGTTATTTCCGGATTGCAGCAGCTGAGTCACTGGAGGGCTGAGAAAGTTCAGGAGGAAAACTGTCAGGTCCTCCTGTTCCTGGTGACCTCTAGGGAAAGTCAGAGCTGGAGTTTTGCACATGGGATGAGCAGAAGGAATTTGTCAAAGACCTGAAAACGGTCTGAGATCGATGGGAATTAACAGCAGAGAGGCTCAGAGCAGGGGTGAGAAGTGAAGGCAGAGTCGGGAAAAGGGTGGAGTGTTCCCTCTTGCTAAAAAAGGTGTAAAAAATTAGGATTTTTGTGTTCTGCACAAAAGCTTGAAGAATCTGTCCTTAATTTTGCCCACTCTTTCAAAACAGTTGGCAGGTGAAATTTGTGGGGAAAAACTCCAAGCCCTAGAGTCAAACCCTCAGAAAATGTGGAGTTGCTCAGGTGGAGCAGCTGTGGGGTTAAGCAGCAGTGCCTGACCCTTTTACCCAAACAGAAGCCAAAGGCAAATTCAAAAAAGCAAATTTTAAACCCAACAAGCCCCCCCAAGTCGTGATTTTCCAAGCAGCAGCCTGGGAAGAGGTGAGGCTGATGGGGGCATCTCAGGAAGAAGGAGCTGCCCCAATTCCTGAGGCTGCTGCAGCTCCATACCCCAGACCCAGCCAACCCTTTCCCGTGTTACCCCATAAATCCTGTGCAACCCCAACTGGCCCATGATGTGTCCTCTGCCAGCAGGCAGAGTCCCCAAGGTCACCGACTCATTTCATGGGTGTCACATCAAATGCTGGGACAGCTCTGGGAGGGTCTTTGGTCACAGAACCTGAGGCAGATCCGTGTCTCCTTCAGAGGGAAGGCAGGGAAAGCAGCAGGGAGTGCAGGACGTCTCTGTATTATTTTTCTTCCCAGCCCAGGCTCGGTGCCAACAGTGCTGCTGGTATAAATAATGGAGCGTGATGACAGGGACATTTTTAAAGGAGAACAAATTGCCAGACTCCTTTTCCCAGCTTCTTTGCTCCAGTCTAAAGTGATGCTAATGAGGGAGGTCAAGCCGTTTCCATCTCTCCCTGCTGTACAAGCTGGGACATTTATCTCTTTTGACAAAATATTAAAAAAAAAAAATCCAAACTCCTAGAGTAGATTTTTTTTCAGCTCGCATGGCTGGTGTGTCCCTTTCCAGGGAGGAGAACTCCTCCAGGAGCTGGATCATGGGGGATGCACCAGTCTTTCCCCACTGCCCTGCTGCCTGCAGGGATCAGCTGGAATGTTGGATCCCCTGAGGTGCTGCCTCCAAGGTCACCTCAGGGGTGTTGGGGACATCCCGTGCTACAGGCAGCTCAGCAGGACACGGGGTGGGGGGATGCCAGCAGTGTCTTCATGCAGGGAAAACTTCTTGTCAGGGAGGGTGGCTTGGAGTGACAGCACCTCTCCAACCCTGACCTCCTATCCCAAGCACCCCGTTTTCCCGTGACCCTCGTGGGGAGTGCTCCCATTTCCAGAGCAGCACACACTCTGGACTCTGCTGAGCATTTGGGTAAAGCCCCATGTATGTTCACTTCCCCAAAGTTTGGGAGACAACCTGAATTCCTGGGAGAGCGCTGCCTTCCCTTCCTGCTGTGGTAGCTGGAAGTGGCTCAGGAGTTCCCAGCTTCCCTGGGCTCCCAGCTCCTCCTCTCCAGGCAATCTGGATGTGTCCAAAGGGCTGGGATTTTGGGGCTGCTCCTCAGGGGAATATGCTCCCTCCTCCAGACAGGCTGGATGTGCTCAGGGAGGATTCCAACAGAGCTGGCAGGGGCAAAGCACGGCTCAGGCAAGAGGAGTTGACTCCTCCAGGGTGCAGCTCCTCATGGAAGTAGTTGGTAAATGTTGAAACGTGCCCTGGGCTCCAGGGAAGCTGAAAATGGCTGGAGAAGCAATTCTTAGGAGATCATAAATCCCCAAATTGTTTGGGTTGAAAGGGACCTGAAAAAGCATCTGGTTCCACCCCTGCCATGGCAGGGACATTCCACTGTTCCAGGCTGCTCCAAGCCCCAATGTCCAGCCTGGCCTTGGGCACTGCCAGGGATGCAGGGGCAGCCCCAGCTGCTCTGGGCACCCTGTGCCAGGGCCTCAGGGATTTCTCTGGCTGCCAGGTGGAGCAGTGCAGGACAGGCGTAAAATGGCTTTTGTCACCCGTGTAAAGCTTCATTAGGAAAGAACAGCCACTTCCAATTATCCCTGCTGAGCCCTGTTGAATTTTGCAGGTGAGGTGAGAGCCTGGAAAATGAGGATTGGCTCCTGTCGGGCACCTCAGCATCCCTCTGATCACCACAGCCTCTCCTCTGAGATCAATAAACCTCTTGCAGGTGGGAATGGCTCTGGGCAAGCTCATGAATGGGTTGGGTTGGGAAGGACCTTAAAGCTCATCCCATTCTACTCCCTGCCATGAGCAGAGACATCTTCCACTGGACCAGGTTGTTCCTGGGTCCATAGCTGGTTAGTCATGGCTCACACTGGAATTTTTGCTTTATTTAACAAGAGAATGGTGGTTTTGTACCAGTTTGACAAAAAAAAAAAAAA
>VZSE01013822.1:96607-229797 GCA_013398275.1 Promerops cafer
CCCTTTCCTTTTTTTTTTTTTTTTTTTTTTTTTTTTTTTTTTTTTTTTTGGCTTGGTACAGAGTGTCACAGAAAAATTATAGGGTGAAATCTTCATGGCTGACTCCTTCCCCAGGCAAGACTGCTTCAGTCAGGAATCTGACACGGTAGGAAGGGGCAATTATTATCTGGAATTATTCAGGACAGGAATGAGGGAGGCCAGGTTGGACATTGGGGCTTGGAGCAACCTGGGACAGTGGAAGGTGTCCCCGCCCATGGCAGGGGGTGGAATGGGATGATTTTAAGAATGGTTTGGGTTGGAAAGGACCTGAAAAGCTCATCTTGCTCCACATGGACAGGGACACCTTCCACTGTCCCAGGTTGCTCCAAGCCCTGTCCAACCTGGCCTGGGACACTGCCAGGGATCCAGGGGCAGCCACAGCTGCTCTGGGCACCCTGTGCCAGGGCCTCCCCACCCTCCCAGGGAAGAATTTTAACCTGTCACAGTTGAACTCAATGATCTTACAAATATTTTCCGGCCTAAATGACTCTTTGGTTCCTTGGCACCCTTCTGAGGGCAGCAGGGATTTTGGGAGCATGGAGTCCAGGATGCAACAGATAAACCCTAAAAGCTGCTGATACCTCAACCCCTAAAACAATCACAGGAGGAAATCCTGCTTTCCTCACTCTCCACACTACCAGATTTTACTCCAAGCATCCAAGCAGCCGGTTAGGACATCCAAACCTGAGCACAGATGTTCAGGAAAGAAACAGAAATGCTGCTCGGCTGGACCCGGAGTGTGAGGCAGCCCCGTGTCCCCTCCCGGTGCCCTCAGCAGCAGCGGCAGTGCCGAAGTGACATCCGACATCTCGGCAAATCACGGGAACAAAGGCAGGGAGCTCGTTGCTTTTGTCCCTGCCTGCTCCAGTCACGCACATGGTTTGTTCCTCCCGCCCAGTTTCATGGCTTGGCGGGGAAAAAGGGACGGGCAGAATTGGGGCTGCAGTGAAAGGAAAGCACAGGAAGAGAGATTTTTTGGTGAATATCACAGCCGCGGGTTAACTGCGAGGCTGTGCTTGGGCTGTGAGAGTTTGCAGAGGACATTTCCAGGCAGTTTTCACACCTCTTTATCCAGCAAAAATCAGTGAGCCACGGCAATTCTGCCCCATGATGCCAAGAAGGATAAAAGCTTGTAAAGCTTCATCATGGGTGTGAATTAATGAAGTTTAAAAATAAAATAAAAAATTTCTAATACATGCCTGTCCTGCTCCTGTACTCCTCCAGCTGCCTCCACTGCTGGCTGCTGGACTACATGGATTTTGGGCTGCCTTGGGAAGGCTTTTTTGACACCAATCCGTTTGGAGGAAGAGTTCATTCCTCCTGGGTGTGTGGCTGTTTCGGCGTTTCCTGGGGCCGAGGCTGTAAAAGTCAGCTTCGAGCTGGTCCTTGGAGGACTTTGCTTGGTCTGAGGAGGCATCTGAGGTCATGAAAAGGAGCTGAGCTGCTGCTGTGCTGCAGATGAACGGATTATTTCCCGCTCCTGCATTAGGAGCTCTGTGGATTTAGTAATTTCTCCACTGCGATGCTGCTTTTATCGCCTCTCCAGCCCTTCCTCTGCACATCCTTCCATCCTCCATCCACCCGGGAGCACCTGGAGACACCTGTGAGCCATCAGAGCTTGGTGTTTATCCCAGGAGCTCTGGGAAGGAGTGGGTAGGGATGGAAGGACGCTCCCAGAGCAGGGTTGAAGGCTGGAGGGTGAGACAAAGCGCAGGAAAACACCCACGGGAGGCTGTCTCCATAGACCCCTGGAGAAACTTGTGCAGAGGTGCGAACGGAGCGCGCAGAGGGATCAGCTGGTGTTAAATAGGCAGTGTCCGTCTGTCTGTCTCTCCCCGTTCCGCTGTGCTCCTCTGCTCCCCCCCGTTAACCCTTTCCGGGGGCAGCCCGGCTGTGTCGCGCAGCCCCGCGGAATCCAACACCGCCTTTCCCGGGAGGAAGGAGTCCCGTTACATCCGCGATGCTCTCTTCCCTCTGAGTTAACATCCCAGAGGCTCCCATGGGACTCCCAGGCTCCTCAGCCTCCAAATGATCCCGCAGCACCTTGGCCTCGTTAACCAGCGAGCGGGAAACCCTTGGAAAGGAAAAGAGTGGATGAAGGGAAGAAAGAGAGGATGCTGACCACGACAAAAGCCTCCCCAAGGTCTTTCCCTCTCCATCAGGGCTCAAAAACTGGGATGAGCGTTCCCTGCACGGTATTTCCCATTGCTGCCTCTCCCAGCTCACGCTGCCCCGGGACAGCAGCGCCTTGGACAGAGCTCATCCCCAAAACGCTGGGAGAAGAGGGAGGGAGCCCCCCACAGCAGCTGGAGACCCCAGTCCCGCGCCTTGTCCCACCAGCGGCTCTTCCAGAAGTGCCGCAGCTGCGGCAGCTCAGCGCTGCTCCCGCATCCCAGGCATTAGTCAGGAGCATGCCATTAATTATCCCCGCGATGCCCAGGAATGGGGGCAGCCCTAATTACAGCCCCGGCCTGTTCGCTTTGTTTGGGCTGGTGTCCCTGCCTTGGACGCAGAAACAAAAGATCGCGACGAGTGATGCTACAAAGGAAGGAGCAGGGGAGGGAGACAGGATCCTGCGCGCTCCAAGAGTTGGGATGCTCCCTGGAATCGATCTTCCCTCTCTCCAGGTCACGAGATTTGGCAGAAAGCTCCGGGGTTTCGCTTTGCCCGGGTGATGAAGGGCTAATTGGATGCAGATTAAAAGTCACTATTAGGGATAATCCCTGCGCGGCCGTGGAAGCGCGGGGAGCATCCCTCCCTTAGCTCCGGGACTCCGGGGCCCTTTGTATTTCTCCCGCGGCCCGAAAAAAAAAGAAAAAAAAAAAAAAGAGTGGAAAAAAAAGATAGTTGGAAGCGCAGGATGAGCTGGGGGAAGGGAGATGGGATGGGGGAAAGCTGGGAAGAAATAATTGCCATGTCTGAAAACAGTTACTATGGCAGCGACAGTCTTCGCGCCGCCGGAGCGAAATGTTGGGGACCAGCGGCGGTCCCTTTGTCACATCCTCAGACACACATTTAGATGCTAATGCTGCCTTTAACCTTGGCTGCTTAACCTTGATAGGAGGGGAAGGGCGCCGATGGGAGAGAAAAGGCAGCGAGAGGCGTGGGGTTTACGGAAAAGATGGGTTTCCTCTCCCTAAATTTGCCACCGAATGGACTTGGCAGACTCCTCTCAGCTGCGATTAACGCTGTTATTTCTGCGCTTAATATTCCGCGGAGGTTTCACCAGCTTATTTATGGATAGCTGGCATTAGCCGCAGCATAATTCACCGCTGCGACGCTCCCGTTTATCTCCATCCCCTCGGGATTGTCTCATCTGAGGCCGGTTTGGAGAACATCCCCAGGTTTGATCAGCCTGGATATCTCATCTCGCCTTTATTTGGAACCGGCGTGGAAGAAAGGAGGGGTGCGGAGGAGGGAAGACTCCCCTTTAGATTTTGAATGGCGGGGAAAGCAATTTTGGTGGCCTGTGTGGATTTCTCGAGGCTCCAAGCTGTCTCCAGCAGCGGGATGAAGGAAGAGGGAGGGAGGGAAGGAGAGGGGGAATTCCCTGGGGAGCGCTACCTGGCTGAAACAGCATCTCCTGCACTCCCGGCCCCGGGCATGGGCTCTCAGCCCGAAGGTAAATTCCTAAATCCCAGCCCTATTGCACACAGATTAGCCACTAATTCTGGGAGCAGCCCGGGATGCCCTCGCTTTGGGATTATCCTTAGGAGCCTTTAAGGAAGCTTTTGCTGCAGCGATTCAGGCAGAAGAGATGAGAGCGGTGCCAGTGCCGGATCTGCCACTCACAGACATGACCCTATTCTTCTGTTCCTGGCATTTTTTTATTCTTCTTCAATGCTCCGGGTCCTGGAGTCAGGTGATCACTTCCAGCTTTCTCCGCGTGCTCTCGGAACCTCATCTCTTTGGCGTGGTGGCAGAATAAAGCCTGAGCTCTCACCAGCCCAAAGATCAGTCTAGGACAGCCCTGCCGCACAAAATATTTCCATTTCCTGGCTCATCCAGTGCCTGTGCCTCGACTCGGGATTGGCAATGGCGCCTCACTCCTGCCAAGGGGGGTCTCTCCCACCTGCATGATGCCGGGCACAGAGTTCCCTGCTGTTTTCCCGCTGTCACTGCATGGGGATTTCCACAAAACTGTGCCCCGTGTCACCTCTGAGGGCTGCAAAAGCAAGCCGCCTGTATTTTTAATGACGGCATGTGTTAATAGGTAGCCTCATCTCCACGCAAAGCCTCCGCACGCATCCTCGGGATGAAATATGAATGTGAGGAATGATCCCACTCCAGCCCAGCAAATCCTCACCGCACACTGAGGGGTGAAGGCATCTTAAATTAAAAGCAGTATCTGTCTTCTGCAGTGCACTTCTTTCTCTGGGGCTTTTGGCTAAGCTGTCACACAGAGTCGATATTTATTTTACAAACGCTGTAAAAGAGGCAATGGGTAATATCGTAGCAGCCAGCCTGCTGCTGCTTTTTGGAGTGAGAGTAGAATTTAAAAGCAAGAGCTCTGGCTCAGGTTTTGCCCAGAAAAGCCGCGGCTGCCTGGAAGTGTTCAAGGTCAGGTTGGACGGGGCTTGGAGCAGTCTGGGGTAGCACAAGGTGTCCCTGCCTGTGGCAGGCGGATGGAACTGGATCTTTAGTTGGAAGTGGATCTTTAAGGTCCCTTCTGTGAGTAAGTGGGACAGAAGTTCCATGACTCAGCTATCCGGCCGTGGAGACCTCAGGAGCTTTATCAGGGGTTGAGGGCACTCACACCCTTTACAGAATGTGAGACCCAAAAGGCATTAACAGCGGCGATCAGCGTTGGTGCCAGCCCCGCCCTGGATCCAGCACACGTGTGGTTTTCCCCTCGTGGCATCTCTGTGCTTTGGGACGCTGTGACAGCTGCAGGGGACACAGATGCTCCCATTGCTCTGCTGCTTTCCAGCTCCAATCATCACTGGTGCCAGGTGTCCCCGAAAAGCTGTGCCTGAACAGCTTCTGGTGCAGCTCCTGGTGCCTCACGTGCAACGAATAATCCCAGAATCCCAGAACGGTTAGGGTTGGAAGGGATCTGAACTAACATCTTGTTCCACCCCCTGCCATGGGCAGGGACACCTTCCACTATCCCAGGTTGCTCCAAGCCCTGTCCAAGCTGGCACTGGACACTTCCAGAGATGGAGCAGCCACACCTTGGCTCGGTTACTATTTTTAAGGGTTTTTTTACTGCTTGCTGCGGTCGGTCACGATGACAAACATAGGGATAGCCAAGCTTCCAGCACAAGGGGATGGCGCTCCCGGGGGCCCCCGAGGAGCAGAAGCGCAGGCAGGGCCAGGTGAAGCGCAGGCAGGGGCGGTGCCGGCAGGGGCGATCCGGGCGGGACGCGGGGCGGAGCGGGAGGAAGGCGGCGGCGCGGCCCCTCCTCCTCTTTCTCTTCCTCCTCGTCCTCCTCCTCCTCCTCCTTCTGCCGGGCGGGGCGAGGATCGGCAGTCCCGGCGCGCTGCCGCCGCGTGGAGCCGCGCTGCGTGTTCCCGGCCCCTGATCCCATATCCCTGATCCGTGTTCCCGGCCCCTGATCCCGTATCCCCGATCCCCGTTCCCGGCTCCCTCCGCCGCCCCGAGCCGTGCCCCCGCTGCGGGCCGGCGGCGCGGGGATGGGCGCGGGGCTGTGAGCGCGGCCGTGAGCCGTGGCCATGGGGAACATCTCCTCCAACATCTCCGCCTTCCAGTCCCTGCACATCGTCATGCTGGGCCTGGATTCGGCGGGCAAGACCACGGTGCTCTACCGCCTCAAGTTCAACGAGTTCGTCAACACCGTGCCCACCATCGGCTTCAACACGGAGAAGATCCGGCTCAGCAACGGGACGGCCAAGGGCATCAGCTGCCACTTCTGGGACGTGGGCGGCCAGGAGAAGCTGCGCCCGCTCTGGAAGTCCTACAGCCGCTGCACCGATGGCATCATCTACGTGGTGGACTCAGTGGACGTGGACCGGCTGGAGGAAGCCAAAACGGAGCTGCACAAGGTGACCAAGTTCGCGGAGAACCAGGGCACCCCGCTGCTGGTCATCGCCAACAAGCAGGACCTGCCCAAATCGCTGCCGGTGGCCGAGATCGAGAAGCAGCTGGCCCTCCACGAGCTGACCCCTTCCACCACCTACCACATCCAGCCCGCCTGCGCCATCATCGGCGAGGGGCTGACGGAGGGCATGGACAAGCTCTACGAGATGATCCTCAAGCGCAGGAAGTCCCTCAAGCAGAAGAAGAAGCGGTAGAAGCCCAGCCGAGGCGGGGAGGGATGGGGGAGCAGACAAAGGAACCGAGGGGGAGACAGAACCAAAGCGATTCTTTTGGGTTTAATAGTTTTTTGTTTTTTTTTTCCTCTTCATTTTTTTTTCCTCCTTCCCCAAAGGACAGACAATAGTGGTGATAACAAAGCGGCTCCCGCCAGCCGAGCCCAGATCCCGGAGCTCCCCTCTCCCACCGCCCCGTGCTCCTGAGGGTCTGATCCGGACTCCCTTGGGCTGGAAACATGGAAAAACGGGATGAATCCCCCCTCTCCATCCTCCGGGACCACCGAGCCTTTGTGTGCCGGGGAACCAACAGGGCAGGACCCTGTTGAAGTGCGTTCGAGCGGCGCCCAGCGTGCTTTTGGATCTTTAACGTGGGCATTTTGGGGCATTTGGGGGTGTCGATGCCAGCCCCCCATATGCATTTTGGGGCGGGGGGTCGATGCTGCGGGGGGGGCGGATGCACCGTGGCTCGGCAAGGTCAGCGGGGAGGGGGCTTGCAGCCTTTACCCCTGCATCCCCGCATCCCTGGATCCCACCCCCGCGGGTGGCGGTGGGAAGGGGTGTTGAAAGCTTGGACGGGGGGGCTGGACCAGCAGAAAATGTCTTGGAGGGGTTGGGTGTGATGGGTAAGGGGACATCCACCCACCCTGGCTGGTGTTGTAGGGTGCAGAGCAAGGACGGGCTTTGGGTTGGGGGGGAGGATGCGACACTGGGGTGCTGAGCAGCTGCTGAATGGTGCAGAGCTTTAAGCTCTCGGCTCAAAAAAAGGGTGAAAAAAGGAAAAAAATACCCAAGGGTTTGGGGTGAACGCTGCTGTAAGCAGCGGGGGGGGCTGTGCAGGACCCCCATTCCTCAAAGGCTCGGTGGTGTCACCTTCTGCAGCAAAGCTCCCCGCAGGTGTGCGTTGTCCCCATGCACACGGTGCTCCCAGGTGCGGCTTTGGAGGTGATCCAAACTAGGGGTTACTTAGTAGAACCCCAAAAAAGGCAGAGTTGGGGTTCGGGCCACTGTGCTGCTCTGCAGTGGGGCAGGAGGCCAAGTCAGGGAGGGTCATGGCAAGGCAGGATGGATGGACGGACAGACAGAGATGGCCAGAGCCTGCAAAAAATCTCTGCTGGAAAGGGAAGATGGCAGGGTGTGAAGAGGCATGGGGTGGGGGTTGTGGTAGGCTTTTAATAAAGATTCAAACCTGATTAAAAGCCCCTCGCTTCCCCCACTAGCCATATGGGCAAGCTCTGCCTGCAGCAGCCTGAGCGCCCGGGCAGGGTCGGGCCCGGCCGCCTCCTCCTGCAGGTGAACATTTCGGTGCCTGCATGGGGCTGGGCACCAAAATCCACTTGCCGTCGGTGTTTCAGCCTGGGATCCGGCCCTCCGGGGTCCTGGCTTCCCACAGAGCTGAAGCAGGCAGCCCTCGGGGACCAAATATCCCGAGTTTGGAGGCAGGCAGGATTTTCTGGTGATTTTACACCAGCTTTCCCGTCTGTAAACCCCTTCCCAGAGAGGCAAGGGGAAAGCACCAAGCAGACAAAAGCAAAATGCCCTCCGGGTTTCGGGGAGTTGATCCTCCCCTTGCAGCGACGAGCACCTTCCAAACAGCATTTTTTGGGGGCGGGGGGGGGTTTTGTTAGGGAACAAATGTTGCAGCCGAGTTGTGTTTCTTCTCCTCTTGCGGGGTTTGAGTTCCCGGCGCGAGTCCTGATTTGTGTGGGCTGGTCCCATCCGCTCAGGTGGCTCTCTTCCCGCTTCCTCGGGTTTCCCTGCTTTGTCTTCACCTCCAACACTTTGGTACTTGCTGTCGAGAGAGAGAGAGAGAGAGAAAAGAATTATTTATTTTTGATGCCACAGAAGCCACATGTATTAACCCATTTTTGAGAGAGCGACCTGTTTGAAATGTAAAAGCTGTGTTGACCCCAGCAGCTCCAGAGCAATTAGGTTTTAGGAATGACACGTGCAGGCTGTTAGTGGTGGGGTTTTTTACCTCCTGGCTCGGTTTAGCAAATGCTGGCAATGGAAAGGCTGTTTTTACAGAGCTGGGCCCTTCCTGGGAGCTTGTTCCACCCAGCTGAGCATCCCCTTGGAGAGATGGCAGAGCGCTGGAAGGTTCGGCTGAGCCGGGTGGGACGCTGTGCCCGTGCCCTTGCCAGCCACTCTGCTTTCTGCAATAATTAAAATGACTTTTCCAACCAGCAGCTCCTGGCTTTCGTGGTGTTTCCGTAACCACCACCACCAGGTTTTCCCCCGCGAGTGAAGATGAGCGTCGCCCTCGGTGGGCTGCAAGAAGAGGGACCTGAGCAGAGCAGCTCCCAAGGGGAACTGTCTGGGCTCTTTGCAAGGTCGTGTATCTTGTCAGATTATGAGTGACCTGGGATTTTTTGGCAGGTCTCGTCCCCCCAGGTCCGTTTGCCGTGTTCCCATCCGCGATGTCCCGCTGCCCCTGTCCTGCCCTCGCCATTGTCCGTCAGCCTCTGTTCCTCCCGTCTTTCCCTTTTTTCTTTTTCGGTTCTTTTTTTTTTTTTTTTTTTTTAAAGATGCAGACATAATGCTGTGAACTGAAATAAATTATTTATACAATGAAAGGGCCTGATAAAAAAAAAAAAAACAATCAAAACCCAGTGTTCTGCTCATTTCTCAATATCAGTGCTGCGTTTTGTGTGGTTTGAAGGAGGTTCCTGCTGCCTCCCCAAGGAGAAGAGACAAGGGGACAGAGAAGTGACCCGCCAAGGATCCAGTGTCACGGGTCTGTCACGTGGCAGCCTGCTAGGACATGGGGGACATCCATGATTTGCTGGTTAATGAAATCTGAGCCCTTTTGCAGGTCACTTAATGTCTCTGCATCTCTGCTGCTGTCTGTGAGAGAGGAGGATACTTTTTGGTGGGGGGGGGATTTTGTTCCACCACCTCCTCTGATTTTAAATCCATGTTAGGGGGGCGATCACGCAGAAAGTTTCCATTTTTGCTTAGCGTGGCTTTTTTTAAACGGGTGGCCTCGGGCGAGCAGTGTCGGTGGAAGAGAGCCAGGTCTGCAGGGGTTAAAACACCACTTGGGAACAGGATGCTGCAGACAGAGCTCGAGGCTGCCTCTGCTCCTGGGTGGCTGCTGACACAGGAAACCCAGGGTGACATTTCAGAGGGGAGCGGTGGAGCTGGGTGCCAAACGACTTTCTCTCTCTCTTTTTTTTTTTTTTTTTTTTTTTTAAATGATGACGATGCACCCGGAGGGGAAATGATGAGCCTGACTTGTGAAAGTGAGATTTGGAAGGGCTTGGGGTGTTCTCACCCTGCCCGAGGTTTGTGGGGTGCGCAGTGCCTGGGTGAGGGGATGTGGTGTCTGCTCTGCGGGGTCAGGGATGGGGGGCTCTGAGGGGTGACAGGACCCCAGGGCACAGCTGGGGCTCTGTCAGGGCAGGCTCGGGCTGGAGATCAGGAAAGGTTCTTCTCCCAGAGGGTGCTGGCACTGCCCAGGTTCCCCAGGGAATGGGCACAGCCCCAGGCTGACAGAGCCAGGAGCTGCCAGGGATGCACAGGGTGGGATTGTTGGGGTGTCTGTGCAGGGCCAGGGGCTGGACTCCGTGGACTTGTGGGTCCCTTCTAGCTCAGGAAATTCCATAACTCTTTGAAGCTGAAGGCATACCCAGCGCTGCAGCTGCTGAGCTGCTGTCAAGGCTCAGAAATCCCTTGGAGCTGAGCTGGACCGTGGCATTCCAGGACTGAGTTGTGGATTGCTCAGCTGCCCCCTGACCCTGCGGAGAGCCTCTGGAAGGTGCAGTTCCCCACGGGCTCCTTCCTCACTCAGAGCATCACTGATGGGCTCCTGTCCCTCTGCCACACGGTCCAGTGCTCCTGAAGATGCTCCTGACCATCCTCTTGGCCCCATTTTCCGTGGGACACCGTGTGCTCCTCCTGGTCCCATGGATCTGAAAGCCCAGCAGTGGATGCTGCGGTGCCCACACCTTCCTTAGCCTGAAGGGACTTGTCTTCACCGATCCCACCTGGCAGAAGCTGATTTTTGGGGGTTGTGGAGGTTGACATTGTGTCCCTGGGCTTATCTGTGTGTGCCAGGGGAGCTGGACTTCAGTCCCTTGGGCACCACGTGGAGTTGTGGGGGGCTTTTCTCCTGGTTTAAAGGGGGAACCATCCCTTTCCCTGTGATGGAGGAAGAGAAACAGCCGCCAGGGTTTGGGCTGTGGGTTTGGAGAGGCTGTGACCGGGTGTGTGTGACTCTGCAGCTGGATCTGCCCCCTCCCGCAGCGCCGTGGGGGGGCCGGGCTGGGATTTCTCGGATTCCTCCCGGGCTTGCGGGAAGGGGCGGGAGGGGCTGTGCCCCGTGGCCAGCGGAGCTCCTTGTGCTGCCAGCGGCAAGCGCGGACATCATCCTCGGAGCAGCCTGTCCTGCTGGCCGGAGAGTGCTTCTGTCAGCAGGGGGGAGGCGGTGTTTGGGCCGGTTGTCATGAAAACGTCGCACAAGGGGCTGCTGACCTTGCGGCGCCCCGAGGCAGCGCTGGCCCTGATGGATGGGGCTGCGCCACCTCCCCGGGCAGGCAGAGCGGCCAGACAGCGAGGCACAGTCCCCGGCGTGATGTCTGGGGACCCTGGTGGCACATGGGGCCACCAGGCAGTGCCCAAGGATGCCGCCCCTGCACGGGACTGGCTGGGAGATAAAACAGCGAGGGAGCAGTTGGGCTGTGGGCTGCATCAGCTGAGAAGGACCTGGAACATTCCAAGAGGATGGATCAGGGCTGGGAGCAGCGGGAGATGGGGTCAGGACAGCAGTAAGCAGAGATGAGCCACCAGTGTGTCCCCTGTTGCTCCTCTGCTGGTCCCTGACGGACCCCCCCTCTCTGAAGGCCACCTGGGAAGGCTGCTGAGTGATCTCCGAGTGTTCCCGTGGACAAGGGAGCCTCGCCAGCTTGGCGTGTCCCACTTTTCCATGCACGCAGCCTCCCCACGTCTCCTCCACCCCAGAGCCCCTCTGCTGCAGGTTCTGCCTTGCCTCGTGCTGCATCGGCCACACAGGTCCTTCTTCCCTGGCTTTGCCTCATTAAGCTAAATTCCTCTGCTTTATTGCAAATGGGATTTGCTTCCCAGGCAAGGATCTTTAAAAGGATCATCCTGGTTAATGCAGTCCGGAGGGCGCTGGATCCTTGGGCCGTGGTGTAGTGCACTGGCAGCTACTGCACAGCACCAGGTGCTTCTGGCCAAATTTTGGGGTGGGCTGAGGATGACCATCACTTTAAAACAGGCTAGAAACCGCTACCAGAAGAAAGGAAAAAAATCCCACAGTGATTCAAATGTTGTTTGCTTTGTTTCAGGCAGGCCCATCCTGGAGCTTCTTCAATGGGAATTACCCCCAAATCACCAGAACTTTTTGTCTGAGCAGCAAAAGGCCACGGTTGTGAGTTATTTTAAGCACTTTGCACACATGCCGTGCAAAAAAAGCCTCGTGCTGGCCTGGCAGAGCAAAATTGAGACATTTCAGCACGAGGATGTTTGAATATGGAGAGCTCAGCCTGGGAATATTTGCTCTAATAAACCATTCTGTTTATTTCAGCTTAGCCTGTGTTTGCTTCCCTCAGACACACGTGTGAGATTCCAGGGAGGAAAGCTCACAAAGCCCATCAAACTCTCCAGTAACGACATTAAAACACTGCTGGAAGGTGAGTTATGGAGCCTGGACACCCCCCAGGTGACCAGAAGGAATTCCATGTGTCCCAAGACTCCCTGTCCTCCCTCTCTGACAGCCCTGACTGATGGCATCCCACAGCTTCCCAAAACGCTGGAAGCACGACGGGAATTTGTGAGAAGGGCAGAGAGCTCTTCATCAGCCCACAGATTAGATTCTTCTCATTTATTATTAGTCATCCTTATTTATTGCTGTGAATGATATAATAGGAATTCTAATTACTATTACTAATATTAACAAAATTATAATACATATATTTATTAATAAATAGTGATAAAAAACAGTAAATAAATAATAAAAGGGTGGTGAGGCACAGGTTGCCCAGAGAATCTGTGGCTGCCCCATCCCTGGAAGTGTTCCAGGCCAGGTTGGATGGGGCTTGGAGCACCCTGGGATAGTGGAAGGTGTCCCTGCCCATGGCAGGGGGGTGGGATGGGATGGTCTTTTCCAACCCAAACCATTCTGGGATTCTGGGATTATTTTTATTGCTCAGCCCAAATTCTGCAGCTGGGGTGAGCTGCTCTCGTTCTTGTGATCCCGTGGTGCTGGAGCATCCCCAAAAGATGGGGACTGGGGAAACAGGCACTCCCAAAGCTCCTGATCCCACCTGGCATTGCTTTCAAGTATTTTGCTGCCAGGAAGAGAGCAAGATGCAAAGCTGGGCCTAAATGCAGGCTTTTTATACTCCTGCCTAACCTTGCTCACGTGACTTAACATGCCACAAACTTCTTTTGCACAGGCATAAAAAGGAAATTTCCAGCATTCTTCCTATACCCTAGGCTTCAGAAGGAAATCAGGGCTGGTGTGATTCTCAGATCCCCACGGCAAAGATGCTAAACCTGCAACATTGTCCCTTCCCTGGTGGAGAAGGGGGTTGAAGGCTGAGGCTGGGGGGAGATTCCTGCAGATCCAGGTCCTCCTGCTGTGCCGTGGGCACCAGAGCTGCCTCAGGGCTGGCTGAGCGCCTCGGCTCCGCTGCCGGCAGCTGCAGGCCACGCTGCCTTCCTCTCTGAGCTCTCTGAAACGCCCCAGCCAGATCCTCCCTCAGGGGCTGGGAGAGGGAAGTTAACAGCCCCTGCGCAGCCCCTGACCCCAGGCCTGCGGGCTGCCTGCCGCAGCCGCACCCTGCGGGCAGAGGGGGTGGCACAGAAACTCCTGTCACCGCCACAGCACCGTGCCAGGCCACGTCTCCAGGCCTGGGAGCAGCTCAGGGCTCTGCAAGCCACCCCGCAGAGGTGAAGGCCCGGCGAGGCAGTGGGAAGTGGGAACACGGGGCGATTGTTGTGCTGGTTAATGTTTAAATAGCCCCTGGAAGGCCCCTCCTGTGCCGCCTGGGCTCCCGGGCAAAGGGGGCCCTTCCAGCTCTTTGGCAGCTTCCCCACCCTTCTGCTGTCTGGTGGAAATGTCCAGGGGCTGGAGGGGGAGCGGCAGTGCTGCAGGTGTCCATCCTCCCAGCATGGGCCGTGCTCCTCCCAGCCATCCGTGGAAAACACCTGGTTGCTTTGGAGGGGGCTGCTCAAGGGGACGATGGGTGCTGAGGAGAAAGAAACACCAAAAGTAGCAACTCAGGACCCACACACCATTCTTCACAGAATCACAGGATTCCAGAACGGTTTGGGTTGCAAAGGCCTTAAAGCTCATCTCATCCCACCCCCTGCCGTGGACAGGGACACCTTTCACTATCCCAGGTCCCTCCAGCCTGGCCTTGGGCACTGCTGGGGATCCAGGGGCAGCCACAGCTGCTCTGGGCACCCTGTGCCAGGGCCTGCCCACCCTCCCAGCCAGGAATTCCTTCCTACATTTCTCCTTGGAGCCTGTGCTTGGTTGTTCCCCATCCACAGCCACATCTCCAGAACAAATGGCCTTCAGCCTTCCCTGTGCATCAGGGCAGGGCCTTCTCCCCCAGGAATGGCCAAGGGGTAGCACCTGGTGGTCCCACAGAGGTGGGGAGACTTCTGCTGCCTCAGCCTAGCCCTGGGACCTGCTGTGTTCCTTTTGGGACTTCCAGCAGCTCCAGGGTAGCTCAGACTGGGAATGAGGTGGCAGGGATGGCACCGAACACCTTCCCACCCAGCCCGGCCTCTCTCGAGGTGCTGCCCATTTTTCATCACGGGGCTGGGATGCAAAGAGTCCAAAGAGCTGAGAATTCGTCCCTCATCAGCTGCAGAACCTCCTGCAGGGCAAATAACCCACCTGGGGCCCTGTCCTTCTTCCCCTGTGAGGGCAAAGCAGGGGGGGAGGGCTAAAACTACTTATTACACCTGAGCATCAGCATTTTTTGTGTCCCAGGGAGCTGCTGGGGTGCAGTGGGGGAAATCCAGGCATTATTGCTGGAGAGGAAGTCCTGCTGTGACAATGTGGATGGAGCATGAGGGGGCCATAAACCCAACAGGAGGATTTGGGGGGGGGAAGAAGAGTCCTGCTGGAGTTTTATCACTGTGGCCTGAGGGTTTATAACCTCTGAGGACTGGCTTAGCTCTGGATGAGGGAAAAGCCTGGGAGAAGAGGATTTGGGGTCCATGAGCAACACCCTCATCCCAGACAGTGGGGCTGGAGCCTCTGGATGCAGAGGGACACAGGCTGATGCTCCCAGCCCTGGGGAGGGGTGGCTAACACCAAAGCTTGGTGGTTATCATCCAGTGGCCCATGGGAGACTTGGGGGCTCAAGGCTCCCTTATTTTTAGCTGGATAATGGGGAGAGTGACGTGGGACGAGGGGAGGGAGAAGGCAGGGCTGTGTCTGCTGAGATATTCAGGTTCCTTATTTGTAATTCCTGGCAAAGAAGTTCTGGATATGTGGGGGTTCTACATATATTTATGTATATTTATATTTGGGTGTTTATATCCCAGCCATGTTCTGGTTTATATAGATATAATTGCACACAGGGAAGGATATATTGCAAACATTCCCTTAGCTCCTTCTGCCCCTCTTGAAGTGGAGCTTTAAGGTGTGGATGTGACACTTGGGGACACGGTTTAGTGGTGACCTTGGCAGTTTTGGGTGGAGTATTTGGACTCCATGATCTTAAAGAGTTTTTTCAGTCCTACAGCCCTGTATTTCTCCTGGTGGTTGGCATTTCCAGCCCACAGCTTTTCCCATCCTGTGCTGGGTTATCCCTTAGCTCCAGCAGCTTTCCCCCCCACCATGGGTGTGTTTATGGAGGCAATCACAGATCTCTGTGACCTACCCATGTCCCCATTAAATTATTGGGTCCCAAATTATTATTGAGAGATTATTTCTGCTCTGGGATAAAACCTCAAGGTATCCCCCAGACTCTCAGCTGGAGGTGGCAGGGATGCTTTTTTGGGGCTAGAATGAGGTGTTTTGGGGGTGTCTGTTTGCCTGGGCACCCCAAATTTCCACCAAGCCCTGAAGTGGGAATGTTGCCCATGGAGTGGGTGTTTATCCAGCCCCTGTTCCCAGCAGACTCAGCCAGGTCATGTCTTGGTGATCCATTAACCAGCACAGGGGGAGAGAGGCCCCTGTGCAAACCTTGGCATCTGCAGTGGAGCTGCTTGGAAAGCAGCCAGTGCTGCTCTTCCCTGGCCATCCACGAAAAAAAAAAAAAACCAAAAAAAACCAACCCGAGGATTCATCAGGAAAGGAGCCATTTCATGGAAATGCTGGTGGCAAAGTGCCACGGCGAGGGGGGACAAGAAGGGAGCCGCAGTGACCTTGGGCGTTGGGATAATGCTGAGACAACACTGCTGGGGTGGATCGTGCTTGCTCTGAGGTGGCTCTTTACTGGGAATTTTTAAAGGAATTTCGCATTGTTAAAGGTACATCATGAAACCAGGGCAGGGCACAAGGGGTATTCTCCATGCTGGGGCTGTTTTCTCACTGGGTGTTCCAGCACTGGTGGCCCAGGGATCCCAGGAAACTCTCAGAAATGGCAGCAGGAGAAACCTTATCCCATTTCCCCCCTGCTCCCAACCTCCTGCCCCCTTGGAGCTCCTTGTATCAGGAAATGTGCAGGAAAACTGGTGCATTTCTGATGATCTGAACTCCCTCAGTCGGGACAAGACCCGGCTTGCAAAGAATGTGGGTAATTTATGTGTAGATAATAACGAGAGGGAGAGCAGCAGGCAAAAGGAGTTTGTCTTTTGTTCCCCTCAGCCCTGCTCCTGAGGCTTTGCCCTACCCAGAAAAGTTATTCCTGATTATTCCAGGGGAATTCATTCATGTGGGGACCTTCTTGAGTCCTCCCTTTCGCTTTAATCAATCCACTGGGGATGCAATTGCTAAATCACAAAAAAAACCCCAACCAAAATTACTTTTCTCCCCATTTCCCCTTAAACCTGTATTCTTTTGCATCCTTGTAGATCCTAGACCTAGGCTGGTCCTGGGGAACACAGCAGAAATAAATCCAGCTTCCAGGTCCAATGTAATAACTCACTCTCCAAAACCCTCCTGCTGCTGGCAGAAACCAGAAGCCCTGACACATTTATTTGGTTTTTTTTCATAGAAAAGCCCTAGCAAGGGCAAATATAGAACTTGTGAGAGGTCTCATGGCAGAAGAAGAGCTTCAATAAACAGATTTATTACCTGAAACAGCAGGAGATTTCTGACTGCAGGGAAAGGCCTGGGAGCTTTGCGGTGTGTGGCACAACTCTGAAAAGGAAAATCCTTTAAAAGGTGCCCTTTGGGGTGAGAGGAACCTTGGCAGCTTCAGGTCTGATTGGGAAAATAACAGGGAATTCTACAAGGCTCAGATATTTTCTTTTTCCCCCTCTCTCCATCTCAAAAGGGGACTGATCTGTGCCTTTACAAAGCAGGGAGGGGTTAATCCTAACCCTGAATTCCTCACTCCATCCCCAACAACACATCCATGGGTAGCGTGCCTTTAATTACTATTAATTACTTAATCATGCTTTCCAAGGCTCTGCTTAAGCCACTGCCTTAATTGCTCACAAACAAGCTCGGGACATGCACGAGGTGCAATGGAGACAGCAAGCCCCCTAAATCCCATTCCCTGCAGGTTTGGCCCCTCCTTTCCCAGAAGATGTAATTCCCAGTGGCTGCTCCAGGCTCCTCGTGTCAGTTTTCCAGGTGATTTGCAGGCTTCAGGCTGCTCTCACCTCCTTGGGGATTAGCAAAGCATGGGGCACCATTTCCAGCAGCTCCAGGGGGACATCCCAAGCAGGTGGGATGGGACAGTCCCTTCCCCTTCCTGCAGAAGGAGAAATGGGAAGAAAGAAGAGAGAATGAACACCCAGCCCTGGCCGGGCTGGGTGCACTGAGTTCTGTGAGAAAAGAACAGCGTGAAAAACTCGGTTTTAAGCCCAGACTGCTCAGGCCAAGGCCTAATGTCTTAGAGGGAAAGCAGCAAGTCCTCACTGTGGAAGAATTACAAGGAAATCGACTTCTCAAACAAAACAGTGGCAGAATCTCCAATCAACACCGGCTGCAGGCAACAAAATCAATCCCAATCACATTTTCCCAGCCAGGCTGCTCATCAGACACGATCTTAGTGCAGGCTGGGAGGAGGAGGACGAAATACAAACTGGAATTCCTGTGGGCAGAACTGAGCAAATCCATGGATACAGCATCAAGCACCACATCAGCCAAAACACAGGAAAGCCCCATGGCAACCATTCCCAGGATGAGACAGGAGGACAATATCAGAATCACAAAATCCCAGAATACTTTGGCTTGGAAGGACCTTAAATCTCATCCCATTCTACCTCCTGTCAGGGGCAGGGATACCTTCCTCTAGCCCAGGTTGCTCCAAGCCCCATCCAAGCTGGCCTGGGACACTTCCAGGGATCCAGGGGCAGCCACGGCTGCTCTGGTGCCAACAGCTCTGGCTCAGGGCAGGAGGCAACAGGGCTGGATGTGGCAGGGGCGTGCAGGGTGGGACTTCCCCTCTCTGGGTATCCTCACAACATTGGCTCCATCACCCCCAGTTACAAACAAAAGGCACCAAAAGGCTCTTCCTAGCAAAGAAAAATGGGTGGGGAGGGGGGTCCCTGAGCCCAGCTCGGCTCCCAAAGTGTGTCAGGCAGGAATGAATCACTCCAGGGTACCTGGAGATGTGTAATTACTGCAGTGAGAGGTCTGGCAGTGCAGTTTGCTGCAGTCAGTCATCACCATAAACCAGTCACGTAGGCTGGGGCACCTCCTAGCCTGGCTGCCAGTGATTCCAAATGCCCGGGTTCCAGGAGAAATCCAAACCCTCCGCGTTCAGCTTCAGCATCCCAAGTGTTTCATGTCACATTCCCGTCCCAAACACCTCCAACAAGGCCCTTGCCTGCCCAGCTGCACAGGGGATTAATGCAGGGAGAATCATGAGGACTGTGCCTCTTGCCTTCCCTTAAATGCCAGCTCCTTCACGTGATGCCGGCTCCTGGGAATTTCATCCGAAGCTTTGTGGTTTAGCACAAGTTCCACATCCTGGGGGTAACTTTTCATGCTGAGGAGCCCCACCTTCCCTCTCAGATGTCAGAAGAGGAACTTGCAGCCTCCTGGGTGATGCAGCAGAATGGAAAGAAGCCAGTGCTCAGCATAAAAAACAAAAACAAAAACCAAACCCAAACCAACAAACCCAAACTAAAAATGCACTCCTGAATTTTATTCCTGTTTCAGGATTTTGCAACAGCTTGCTGGAAGTGGTTTGGTCCCTTCTAACAGCAGAAGTTGCATCAAAAGTTGTCCTAACAAGTAAAGTAGGGCAGTCAGAGGAAACACAGAGTGACTGCAGTGACCAAGCCCCAGCAGGCTGAGGTTTTCCACCCCCAAGGCCCCATGAGAGCTGGAGATAAAACCCTGTTCTCCCAGAGGTCTGAGCTTGTCCCTGTCCCACTTTGAGAGCTGCACCCCACCACTGTGTCTGTAGTAACTAACTCAAATCACTGTCCTGAGGATGAGCTGGAGAGCCATGAAATTCCCAAAGTGCAGAGTGAAAAATCACATGTTCTGCTCCTTTTCCAAGGAAAAAAGGTGACCTTAAACACCAGCAAGTGTGGGCAACCCCTGTTAGAAGAGGGCCTGGTGAGAGCCATCCCAGCTGACTAAACACCTCCTGCTCTCATTCTTGGCATCAGAGACATCCCTGGCCCTAAAGCTTTGTCTGGGGTGGAAGATTGTGGTGACAAAGCCCAGGTGCATTTCCCAGACGGAAAAAGCCTTGGGTCCCTGTGCCCTCATTTTATGTCCCTGGTTGCAGTGAGGTGCTGGGGAGTGGTGGGTGCTCTGCCCCTGCCTGCAGATTAATTAAATTAAATTCCAGTGACCATTTCACTCTCATGGGGAAGCCAGGGAAGCACGATTCCCACAGCCCACAGAGGGATGAGCTTCCCCACTCTTGCTCACCCTCAGCTGTCAGGCTCGTTGGAGGGAAGGGGAATTGGGGATGGAGGGTGATGATTAATTAACCTGTGTCCCAGCCTCAGCCTGGGTCCTTGCTGATCCATCCCCAGGCCGTGCCTCAGCTCACAGAGCTGGACAGGGAATTGCCACGGAGGGACAATCCCAGCTGTGGAATGGGATGCAGGAATCCCCAGGGAAGAGGAGCATCCCCCAGGGGAGCTGGACCTGGTCCACCTCCAAAGTGGTCCTTTTTGTAACATGGGGGGTGAGCTGTGGCTGAAGGGAACGCGGCAGAGCGGGGCTCGTTCATCCTGACCCCTTGGATATGGTGGGAGATGGATCCTGCCCAGGGGAAAGCTGCCAACACAGCCAAGCAGGAGCACCCTCAGGAATTTGGGACATTCTCCAGCCCTCATTGTCTGAGTAGCCCTAGCTCTACCAGGTGTGATCCCCCTGTACCTGAGAGATCCTGCACAGGGGCTGGGAAGGGAAAGGGAAGAACTGATGAGACCAGGAAAACCAAGACTCCTGTCCTGGTGTCACTGGCCTCTCCCCAGCCCCATCACACCCCCTCCCAGGTGAGGTCCAGCACATCTCCCCAGCTCCAGGGAGGGAGACAGATGAGATTTTAGGGTGGGCTGGGGGGAGCAGCACATCCCCAGGGCAGGGGATGACCCTGTTTTTGCCTTGTCTGCCACTCAAGGCAGGGCATCCCCCCCTGGAGACCCCCCTCATTCCCCAGCCACCTGGGCAGAGGATGGATGTGGCTGAGGGACCCCTTGGTGGCATCTGGAGTGGCCCAGGGAAGGAGAAAGCCCCCCCTCGGTGGCCCACAGCCCCCCCCTGAGGAATTCAAGCTATGCAGGGAGCAGAGGTCACTGCAATCAGGTGCAGTGTAAAAGGGAAAGATAAACCCCATAAATCAGGCTGTGGGAAGAGGAGGAGGGCACAAGTGCACAGAGCTGCAGGAGGATGGTACAAGGAAAGCACCCCCCTCCCCGGGCAGAGGGAGGGGGGAGGTGAGGGATAACCTGGAGCAGCCTGGAGAGGGAGGATGGCCAGGGAAAGGGGAGCTGAAAGTATCCTCAGTGGGGGAAGTCCTCTCAGAGTAAAAAAAACCCAACAAAACAACCAAAAAAGCAAATTGTGGGGGAGAAAACAGAAGCGGGGGTTAAGCATAGAAAAAAGAGCCCTCAAAATACCATTTTACTTCAATTTTAGTCTATTTTTTTATATTACTCCCATAATGGAAGATGGAAGGAGACACAAAACTCTCCTTGAAGAATGTTATGAAGTAACGAAGTATTTTTAAAGTATTTAGAAGTATTTTAAAACTAAATATTTTAAAACATGTAATTATTTTTCTGCTAAGACAGGAGACCCCCCGCCAGGGCTGGAGGCTCCGTTGCACAAGTGTTCATCCCTGTGGCTCCAGCTTTCCACATGATGGATGGATGGATGGATGGATGGATGGATGGATGGATGGATGGATGGATGGATGGATGGACATCTTGGCAACTTAGCTGGTGACCTGCTCCCCTTTCCCGAGCCCTCCAGGAGAAAATGTACCCAGGCACATTTTTGGGACACAGGAGTAGTAATAAGCTCCTGGTAAAAGTCCATGCTGGTCGCCATTATGTGTGACCATGAGGGTGGTAAAAAACCCACACCAGATGCTTGGGATCTCATCCCACCTGCTCTGGTCAGAGCTGGTGCACTTTGGGAGGGATGATCCCAACAGAATCCAGCCTCCACAACAGGATGCTGAGAGCCAGCTCCCGTGCAAAGTGAGAAGGAAAACGTGAGTCTGTGGAGGAGCAGATGGGAAATGTGACCCTTGGAGCAACCGAAAATAAAGAGGGAACTGCATGGTCTCATGGCTTTTAGCTTGATTTCACACACAAGGGGATCTTAAAATGCACCACTCTCAGTCCTGAGAAAGTTTGGAGCCTCTGGCCACTCTCCCCCAGCCCTGGCAGAGGAGCTGGAGCCTCGCTGACACGGAGCGCCCACCAGCCGTGCGAAAATAGGTGACTCGCTGGAGGAGAAGGAGAAAAAGCTATAAATATCCCGAGTGAGGGAAGAATTCATCACTCACTCACTCAGCTCTTATTATACATCACAGAGAGCTGTTATACAAACCCCTGCCACAAAGAGAGGCCTAGGCATGAATCACTCCCCGTGAGATATCCAAGAATCCAGCCACAGAGGCAAAACCCAAATGGACACAGACAACCCTGAAGCCTCTGTTCCGACCATGAGCTCCTGTTCATATTCCTGTGACCATCCAGGAGCCACTCTGTCCTTTTGGGAAAGATATCCAGGGGCAGAGAAGAGAGAACATCTCCCTTTGAAGGGCTTCTAATTCAAAAAGACAAGGGGAGCAGTGACCAAAGCCCAGGTACCATCCCCAGCCTAAGAGAGGTTTTTAGGATGCATAAAATAGAAGAGAGAGGGATCAGCACCACAAGCCCATCTCCCTCCCTCCATGGGCTCCCACGGTGCCTCATCTGACCTTTCCAGTCTGCAAGGATAACTGCACCTCCCTGTTCAAAGCCAGTTCAGGAATTCATGGAATCGCAGAACGGTTTGGGTTGGAAAGGACCTTAGAGATCATCTCATTCCAACCCCCCTGCCATGGATAGGGACATCTTACTTCTCCCCTTAGTTCCCTGACACAGAGGAGGAAAGGAGAAGCTGAAAGTTAAAGTCTAAAGGCCGTGGGGATGAAACCCGTTCTCCACAGTCCAGGATCGCAGAGAGGGCTGGACACCGAATGCTGAGATAAGGTGGATGCCTGGAATAACCCAAATAGCTGAGATAAGCCCTGGTCCGGGGCCTGGCTAATCCATCCATCACGGACCTGGGGCCGGGAGCCTGCTCTGACCTGACCCAAGGCTCCACACACCGCGGCCACTCCGCCCTCCAGATCCCAGGGTTGCTCCAGGCAGGGTCAAGGTTCTTGGAATCCTGACTCCATGCACGGGAGGGTGATGGGCTGAGGCTGTTGGCTCTGAGTTGTGCTGGAGGGCTCTGCTGGAGCAGCCAAGCCCCCCCTGAGGGCAGTGGGGTGGGGTTAAATGGGCTCTGACCAGCCGGGCACACAGGGAAGGGTTGGCAGTGACCAAGGTGGGACACCAGCTGTGCAGTGGAGATTCTCCAGGGCCTTTGCTCGTGTGACACCGCCAAGCCAGTGGGATGCTGGTCAGGAATGGGCTGTGGAGGGGGCTCTGCATGAATTTATTCCCCCTGATGAGCTCATGTCTTGGCAGGAGGAAGCTGCAGATGAAGCTGAGTGGTTTCTCATCAGTCTCATCCATGCCTCAAGCAATGCTGCCCGGTCCTTTGCTCGAGGTGGAAGAGATAGTGAGGCCCTGTTTTCCAGCTTCTCCTCATTTTCTTATCTCTTCTCCCACTTTCTCAAAGCCTACCAGGGCTGCAACCAAGTCACCTCTGAAATATGAGCCCTTGTTCATCACCATGCCAAACCATTCCCCTGAATAATTGTCGTTAAAGCCAAAGCTGAAGCCCCACAGCTTCCCTCCCCTGGAATTCCAAGGGTGGAGAGCCCTGGGAAGGGAGGGCAGCTCTGCTGACCCCACAGAGGGGATGGATGGGATGGGAAAAATGGATCAGATGTGTCTTTGCTCGTTGTGGGCACTTTGGTGCCTCTTGCAAGGAGAGGCTGAGAGCACAGGGCAGGCACCCACAGGAGGCTGCAGGAGCCAGCAAGCTCTGCTCCTGTCATCATTGCTCCCGGGAAAAACAGCTCCCAGCACTGGGAACCTTAATTGGGCTTCCCTCATCAATCACCTTGATGTCACCCAGGTGCAAGCACTTCCCAGGTTGGCATGTAAAGACAATCTCTGTTTTCAGACCGCTCCATTTTTCACCTGACCGCTCAGAGCCTCTGTCCCGAGCCCCCTGGGAGATCCCAGGAGCCCTGCTCCTCCAAGAATGTCAGCTGTTCCAGGTTGTTTTGCCCTGCTCTACAGGCACATTGATGCTTTGAGAGACACTTGCTGTGCTAGCAGCCAGCCACTGCACCTAGTTTCCTCTCCTAGATTAGTCATTCTTCCCAAATTTCCTTCTTTTGTGTAGGGATTCCCTCTGTTTCCTGCTACAGGCTTCGTTTTCCCTGCTCTATGAGCACTTGAAAGTATTTGTACTGCCAGGGAGGCTACTTCATCTGTTCAGCTATTTTTATTCCTCCTGCTGTAGCATCTAAAGAATTGTTTTTCCAGAATAGTCTCTGCAGGTCAGGAAGGGAAAGAAATCATCTTGGATACAGCTGAATGGATTGAAAGCAGTTTCCTACACAACAGGACCCCATCATCCTGCTGAAGTCTTTAATATTGATACTCCATGACTCGATGATCCTTGTGGGTCCCTTCCAAATTCAGGATATTCCATGATTTAAGTGGCAGAAATTCAAAACAGAGCCATGTTCTTTGAGACATCAGGCCCCGGTGTCAAAGGTGTCAATGCTGGAATTGAGGGGGATCCACTGCACCTCTGAGGACTACAGGGTTTTGATTTCTTTCCAGAGCTATTAAACCTCAGCCGAGCATCCCACAAAATTGCTCTTGCTCTCAGCATGCCCAGGCCTGGCACCAGGAAAGAAGCCCTGCCCATGGCAGGGAAGTCGGAATGAGGTGATCTCTAAAATCCCTCCCAACCCAAACCATCCTGCGATTCTGTGCTCAAGCCGCTGCAAATACAGATTCCTTTGGAAAAGGATAATCGAGATATTTCTGGGCTCAGCTCATTCCCTGTGGCTGCATCAGTATTTGGGGAGTCAGGCTTCCTCTTGTTGCTCCTTGGAGGCAGCGTGGCCGTGCTGCAGCAAACCCAGCCTTGCCCACCAGTGTGGGATGTGTGGAGCATCCCTCATGCTCTGCCTGCAGGGACACGCCTGCAATTCCTGCTGGAAGCCAGGGACGGGCTGCTTCTGGCAAAGCTGTGCCAAGGAGACGAAGCTTTGCCAGCTCCTTTTCCCTGGCTCCTTCCTCTGGGGTCGGTCTGGTCCCAGCAAGCTCAACGCCTCCCCTGTGCCAGCCATTCCTGCTCCAGGAGGGATCCCTACCCAGCTCCACATGGATGGATCAGCCTCCACCTCATGGGGAATTTCACAGGGAACAAGTCCAAGTTGGAGTAGCCTCTGTGAGTGCTTGTAAGGCCAGGCTGTGCTGAGCCCGAGTGCCAAAATGCCTTCTCCTCATTGCATTCAACCAAAATATCCCCAGGTTGCTCCTGGGGGAGGACATTCCCTTTAGGCTTGAACTGCACAACTGGGTCAGGAGCAGAAACAGCAAACATGTAGAGTTTTTCTGGAGCAGAAGAGCCTTTTCTGGGTATTGTTGATGGTATCTCTCATTCTTGGGACACGTCTGAAGGTCTGCCCTAGACATCCCGAGCTTTCAAAACACTGTATTTTTCCTCATAGTTGGTGTTTGGAAGATGGCGCATTCCAAAGCTTCTTTGAACACGTTTTAAAAAAAGGTGTTTGGAAGATGGCGCATTCCAAAGCTTCTTTGAACACTGGTGGGGTTTAAAACTGAGCCTTGCAACTGACTCTTGAGTCCTCGAGAGTGTGAGCAGCCCGAAGCCCTTGGTTCAGAGGAACCCTTCCAGCAGCCCCTGCTCAGTGACCCTTGGTGGCCTGTCCCCCTCAGGCTGGCAGTGCTGAGGCTGCCAGAGCTGGTGACGTGCCGTGTTCCAGCTGCAGCTCCTTCCGGATCACATCCTCACTTCCCAGCCCCTCCCTGGCCAAGGGGCTTGTCAACTTTGAGGGCAGCTCTGCCTCTCCCTCCTCATGCACACAGCACGCCAGATCTAGCCTTGGACCAGCCTCAGTTTTGCCCCTTCCCTCCTGCTGTCACCATGAGGGGTCTCCAATGAACATCTTATTCCCATCAGGACTCATCCCAAGCCTTCTGAGCCCGCAGCCCAGCTCAGCTCTGGGCTCAGGGTGTGTGGCAAACCCACAGGAGCTGCCTGGCCACAGCTCTCTCTTAATCCTCCTCTGGCCTCTTCCCTGTCCAGGGCATCATCCCAGCCCTGACATTGCTTCCCCAGCCTTTGATCATTTCTTCACAGCTGGACAGATTCTCCCCGTTACGAATTACAGGCCTCTAATTGGATTGAGAGCCAGGCCTGCACCTTCCCCTGTAATTTAGCTTTAATTAATGCCCATTTATTATTAACTGTTTTCAGCTGGGCTTAGACTTAATATCAGCTGGTTGTTATCCAGAGGCCAGCACGGATTGTTTTCATCTCCTTTATCACCCATTCCAGCAATTTCCCCCCTCCCCAGCTGACAGATGCCCACAGAATGTGCACGATCAGCATAAACAACGGGGCTTTCAAAGCCACCAAAGCCCAGGGAAAGCCTCCCCACGTCCCCAGGTCAGTGCCCAAGGCACGTGGACAAAGGAAAATCCCTGTGTTCCACAGGAGATTTGCAGTTTATATTTCTTTACCGGCGCACAAAATCTGCAATCGAGGATGGAAATTACCCAGGAGCTATTTTGAAAGAATTGGGGCATTTTCATGTTCTTTTATATTTTCCATTAGCTCATTTCTGGCTTTAGGAAAATTAAAAAAAAAAGAAAAAAAGAAAAAAAAAAAAAAAGAAGAACAGAAAGAGAAACCTTTCCTTCTACTTCCTTTTATTACATTTCCCTCCCCACCCTTCCCCCCAAAAAATAGCAGCAGTGAAAGTACAACACCACAAATCCAAGAAAACAGCAATGTTTAGGAGAGGCCTCCAGAGCCTGGATAAAAAAAAACAGGGAGCTGAAGAAGGAAGAGGAAAGGTTGAAAAAGATCATCAGTTCCAACCACTAACCTAAACACTGCCAGCTCCACCAAAACCATGTCCCCAAGTGCCACATCCACACCCTGAACACTTCCAGGGATGGGCATTCCACCATTGCCCTGGCCAGGCTTTCCATGAGGCAATTTTTCCTGATATCCCATCTGAACTGTCCCTCCTCCAGCTTGGCCAAGGGCACTGAGTGTGGAGGGGATTGATAAAACTCCCCAGAGCTCGAGGTGGGCTCTGGAGCCAGCACCAGGCACCAAAACAAGGAAAAGTCTCTACTGCAAACGGTGACAGGGACAACTTGTGAGGGAAAGCAACAGTGGCAGAGGTGAGAAGAAGAACTGAGGCATACCAAAGCTCCTTGCTGCCCTGTTGGGGGTGGAAGAACATTTTGAGAAAGGTCAGGAAGTGTCGGAGGAGCAGAAACATCCCCAAGGAGGGATGCAATGTGTGACTTGCAGGTAAAAAAAAACCAGTTACAACTGCTCGGGCTTGACATTTTCCCCACCCTTAGGGGATATTTCAGCTCACTGTTTCTTGACAGTTGTTGTGAAATTGGCAGTTCTTGCCACATTTAGTGCTTTCTCCTGCTTGCTTTGCGCTAAGGTTGCAAAATTGGCCTCTGGTTTTTGGTGGGGAAAGAAATCGACACTCCAGAGTTTCAAGGACTCCGAATCCCACCTTGCTCCCAACCTCCCTTTGCCCCAGGGGTGTGGGGGACACTAAATCTCCTTAAAATCCTGGCAGCAGCTGAGTGAGACCAGGCAGGCTCAGGCAGAAGTCTCTTAAAGCAGGCCTGGATGACAGGGACATCCCAGGCACGAGCTGCGGCCTCGTGGAAATGGGAAAATCATGGGAAGGAGGGAGAAGTCTGTGGAGGGTTAAACCATCCCATCCCCAGCACAGCGTGAGAGCTGCCCCGGGACAATTGCCTTGAGCCTAGTGTGCCATCCAGCCAGGAGCTCTTCCCTGCAAAGGCCTCGTTTTCTTTAATTACTCTCATTTGGAAGTCAATTCAGAGCGGCTTTCCTGAAGATGCCTGCCTGGAGCAGCCCTGGAGGAGCTGGAAAACAACGGAAACTGTTTTCAGTTGCATATCAGCCCCTCAGGCTTGAGAAATGCATCAACAAAACACTGTAAAGATGCTTTCTAAAGATGTTTTCCTGAACTTGCTCTTACCCAGGCTTTCAGCACAGTCAACTTCCCAGCCCTCAAGGCTGGAGAAAATCAGAGACCCATCATCATCATCAAAGGATTTGGGTTGGGAGGGACCTTCAAAACCATCCAGTTCCACCCCCCTGCCATGGACAGGGACACCTTCCACTGTCCCAGGCTGCTCCAAGCCCTGTCCAGCCTGGCCTAGGACACTGCCAGGGATCCAGGGGCAGCCACAGCTGCTCTGGGCACCCTGTGCCAGGGCCTGCCCACTCTCACAGGGAGCAATTCCTTCCCAATATCCCATCCATCCCTGCCCTCTGGCAGTGGGAAGCCATTCCCCCTTGTCCTGTCACTGCAGGCCAGGACAGAAACCAAAAATATTGGATGCTGCCAGTCCCAAGGGCTTTTTGGTAGCCAGGAGCAGCCTGACTGATGGTCCAGCGTGTTTTCATCCATGGCAGCTTGGGCTACCAAAGCAATGGCTGCTGTGGCCACAGCAGTTTATTTTGGGAGATCTGGAAGGCACAAGATTTAGAAAAGAACAGCATACTGGCAAGGAAGGGTTTCTGAAATATTTTCTAGCACTCACTATTTAAAAAAAACCCCTGATGTTTCAGCAAAATGTCACTACACCAGAAAAGAAAAATCAAGAGCAAGCCAGATCTGTCTCCTTCTCTGTTGACCCCCTCCTCCTCTCAGAATTCCTTCGGAGTTGAAGCAGTGACTGCCACAATCTCTGGCCCTCCCGGGTATAAATCCATCAGGTTTCAGCCACTTCCGAGCCAGGCTCTGAAAATAAGCTCTGCGTGGCCTTGCAGGTGACCCAGAACAAGCAGCAGAGCAGGGTTTGGATCACAGCTTTTAAATCCTGGCTCTGCTCCTGCCAGCAGCCCTTGTCACCAGCTGATGACCAGAAGCAAAGGGCTGGATGTGGCACTGTTTTCCAGTGCCCTGGAACGACAGCCTGTCCTGAGGGGAACAGATGGCCAGCGTGGATCTGGGCATCACCTCGGCTTGTTCAAAGCACTCTGTGTCCAAGTCCTCTCCTGGCACGAGTGGACACATCCCGACAGTTTTCCTACACAGCAGGAGCTCTGCAGCAGCTTGCCACAGTCCCTTTTTCCCGTTTAGGTAAAAACCAGGAGCGGCCGAGCCGCGGTTCGCGTTTCCTGACGCCTCGTGCCGCAAGCACGCGTGGTCCCATGATCCCCACAGCAGCAAGGATGGAGCCTGGGGGTCAGCATTGCTGGGAAGTGGATTTTGGAGGGCTGGAAACGTGCCTGGGGGCACAGCCTTGCTGTCTGAAAGCCTGCTGCCACGCTTCTCCTCAGGGAAGCAGCCTGCCCGAGGAGCATTTCTCACCTCGCCAGCCCGGGGAGGGGAAAGGCACAGACTGCAGCTGAAGCTGGAGCTGCTTGGAAAATCGAGCATGCTGGCACCTCGCAGGGTTGCAAGGGCTGGAGGGTGGCCCAGGCACCTGATAAACCCAGTGCCAGTCCTCCAGAGGAAGGGAAGCACTGGGAGCATCCTCCTGTGAGGCTGTAATTCCTGCTGGCCTTCTGTCCCTGCTCCATTTGCCATTAGATGCTCCTGGCGAGCAGCAGGAAGATTTTGAAGCCTTGGCACGTGGCTGGGAGAGCTTGGAGTGGGCACAGGCAGCTTTGAACCCACTCTTGCTCTGCAAACAGAGGTGTTTACCTTTCTCAGAGCTCCCAGCCCTCCCCAGAGATTTCCTCAGAGTAATTTCTAGGGTCAGAGTGGCTGGGTTTGGGATATGGGGACAGCAAACTTCCCTGCATCAGAGACAGGGCAAAAAAAGCAAGAAAAGCAACACATGAAAAGAGCAGTGAGGCCCTGGCACAGGGTGCCCAGAGCAGCTGTGGCTCCCCCTGCATCCCTGGAAGTGTCCAAGGCCAGGCTGGACAGGGCTTGGAGCAGCCTGGGACAGTGGAAGGTGTCCCTGCCCATGGCAGGGGTGGAACTGGATGGGCTTTAAGGTCCATTCCAACCCAAACCATTCTGGGATTCCATGCAAAACAAAGCCTGGCTATTCTGCCACAAAGGCGAGCAGGCCTTGAAATGTGCCCTCCAACCTTTGGGATCATTTCCCTTCTCCAGGGCAGGTGTTGTTTTGTATTCTGCTCCCTCCACCTCCCCACTCCTGCCCTAGTGAAGGGAGAGCTCCTGAAATAGCTGCTCCTGAGCTGCTTTATTTTGGATGTAAATCATTGGTATGCTGCAAGAAGAGCTCTCTCTCTGAGAGCTATCCTGCCAGACCTGTTCCAGCTGATTTCCTCACAGAGCTGAAGCCCTTCCCTTAAAAACCTCCAGCTGCCAACCAGGGTTCACCCCCTTTCTTTCTTTATCATTCCAGACCCATCCCCCTGCTCATTTGTCTCCTTTTATTTCCCTTCCCTCACATCTGCAGAGCGCTGTTTATAAGATTTATGGCTGAACATTCTCTGGCATCCAGGTAATTCCGTAGGCACTTGCTGGTCCGGTTTGAAAAGCAAACAGCTCCCCTCACCATTCCCCTTTCGGCTCTGCTACCTGAATTCCCTAAGACAAACCCTGGGGAAGGCAAATATTTGGTCCTGGCTCCAAAGCTGTAAGGCTCCCCCCTCCGTGGGGGGATCTGGGCAGGGTTAGGGATGCCCTTTCCCATGCCATGGGATCGCTGAGGACCAACAGAGCAGGGGAGGAGGGGGAATGGGAACACCGTGACTCTGCAGGGGACTGGGATCACCACAGCAGAGTAATTCCATGTGAAAAGATCCCTGGAGGCCACTGCTCCAAACCCTCGCTCAAAGGTGGGGCTGGACAGATCCAGTTGGTGTGTCCAGCTGCTGTTTAACCACCTCCAGGGATAAACTGCATTTGTAGGAAGATGCTGCTTCTCAGGGAGGATTTTCTCAGGTTTTCTTTAGCTCTGCACAAGCAGGAGGCATTGAGAGCTTGTCCAGGAGTAAATTAAAACTAAGACGTCCTATGCCTCCAGCCAGGAAAGCAGAAAATGGGGAAAAATAGCTTCTCCAAGAGTAATTATGCAGCTAAGTGACTGAATGGGGGAGACAGCCGAGGTTAAATCCATGCTGTGGATCCTGTGGCAGCAGCACTACCAGGAAAACATTTCTGGGCTTTCACACTGAACAACAAGCAAGGGAAATCCGAGCTTCACCTGCTCCAGTGACTGGGAGGTGGGAATTTGCAGATAACAGAGCAGGAATGTTTCAAAGAGCTGTGTTCATGGGATCACAGAATGGTTTGAGGTGGGAGGGACCTTAAAGCCCATCCCATTCCACCCCTGCCATGGCAGGGACACCTTCCACCATCCCAGGCTGCTCCAGCCCCAGTGTCCAGCCTGGCCTTGGGCACTGCCAGGGATGCAGGGGCAGCCACAGCTGCTCTGGGCACCCTGTGCCAGGGCCTCCCCACCTCACAGGGCAGAATTCCTTCCCAATATCCCATCCAGCCCTGCCCTCTGGCAGTGGGATCCATTCCCTGTGTCCTGTCCCTCCATCCCTTGTCCCAAGTCCCTCTCCAGCTCTCCTGTGGTGTTTTTCTGCACATGGGCCACATCAAAGGGACTTTTTTTCAGGTCCCAGGTTACCCAGCTCCCCAAAGCATGGTGATAACTCACAGGATCATGGTGGCAGGACAGAAACCTTTCCCATAGCTCCAGATCTTCCTGGAAACTTCTCTGTGTAGCAACAGAAGGAAAACCAGTGCCAAAATGTAAGCTGAGAAACCTCCCAAATCTCACTCTAATCCATGGGCACAGCCCAGGTCTGCCATGGGATGGGAAATTTATATCATCTGCCAACAAAAAGCAAATTGAAGGGAACTCCATTTTGCACCGTGCAGTTTCTTCTGCTGCTGGCTGCTGGGATTTATTTTTATTTTCAGGTTGGTTGTGCTTCCTAGAGGGTAAAGTCTTGTTCCCTGCTCTGCTGTCCAGGGATTCCCATGCACTTTCTCCTCCCTTTCCATGGGTTGCAGGCCTTGTGACATTTACAGGGCACCTTGGGGACCTGGTTTAGTGGTTGCACTCGAGCTTGGGGGGCTTTTCCAACCTCAGCGACGATCCTGTGATCTCGGTCCTCTTAGAAAATCCCATCAGTTTTACGCTCTGCGCCAACCGCCCCTTTGAAGGGCTTGCCCAGAGCAGGCCAGCAGGGGATTTTCCATCCTGGAATCTTCCTGCCAGGCCTGCGGCCGGGGATCGGAGGAGGCCGCGGGGAACGGCGCGCTGCGGACGGCCCATCTGCAGTGCAGCGCAACCGGGGGGGACTCCCGCAGCCCGAGCCCTCCACGGGCAGATTTCCCTTTCATGGAGGGCACTCCCTTGGAACGAGCACTTGGCAGCAGATGAGTGAGGAATGAGATGGCTCTAATCCCGTAATTTAATTAGAGCTGTGTAGAACTGCCTAAGGAAAAGCCCATTTCCTGAGCGGGCTTCGGTGCTCGGGTGCCTGGGACCCTCCTGCTCCTGCCCTTCCACACTGCAGTGCTTTCCCCTCTCTGCCCGAGCTCCTGTTTTCCCTTCCCGTGGGTTTTAGTCTGGGGCTGGGACTCGCCCCCGCTGTTCACCCTCACGTTTGTGAACACAGGACCAACTGGAGTGGTCTGGTGGGGAGGGGAAGGGCAGGAGTTCTGGTTCTGTCCCACAGAGGCAGGAGGTGGCAGTGGAAATCTAAGCTCCGGGTCTCTTTCCGTGTGGGAGAAGTTCCAGGCCTCCTATTTTGCAACCAAGCCAAAAATGTTGGCCAGGACAAGACAAGGATCTGCTGAAGGAGGGGGTCAGATCCCACCTGCCCTGACGCCCTCTCACACCATCCCACAAGCAGGAATCTCCCTCAGGATCTCCCCAGCTGCTGGGGAGCACCGAACAGCCCTCCCTGATTATCCCGTGGAGTAGCTGCCATATAAACTGCAGAACAAGCTGGGATGGCACGGCCTGGACATCACTTTGGAGCACATCCTGACCTTCTTCCAAATGGCCTCAATGCCCAGCTTTCCTTCATGGCCTGTGCGTGTCCTTAAGGGTGGGGAGGCCCTGGAAAAGGTTGCCCAGAGAAGCTGGCCCATCCCTGGAAGTGTCCCAGGCCAAGCTGGAAGGAGCCTGGAGCAAACCGGTCTGGTGGAAGGTGTCCTGCTCATGGAAGGGGGTGGAACATGATGAGCTTTAAGGTCCTTTCCAACCCAAACTGTGATGGAGCAAAAGGATCTGGGAATGAGAGACCAGCAGCCTGAGGGACCATTTGGTAAAGGCAGGAATGCATAAACCCATCCCTCCAAGAGGGGAGCAGCCTGTTGATACCTCCTCCCTGTCTGAGGCAAAAGCTCCTCCTGACCCAAAATCCACCTGGGATCAGCTCAGCAGGAGGTTTTGGTTGGATTCTGGCTTGTTCCTGCCCCACACCTTCCTGGGTCACGGCTCCCAGCAGCCTCCCGGGGGCTCAGCCAGACACAAAGCCCCCCTGGTGCAAACAAATTCCTGCACAGCAGCAAAATCCCAGCAGCAAAATGCCTGATTAACAATCACTGGCTCCTCGCCACCCGTCCACCAGGCCCAAGCTTGCAGCAGTAATTGCTGCCCCATTATGTTTTCCGGATGCTCCAAGGTGAAAGGGAGCTTTGTCCCAGAGCCCTGGGAGAGCCAGGGATGCCTCAAGCTGGCAAGCAGCTCCTCCTGCACAAAGTCCTGATGCTGGGACAAAGGCAGGGCTGGGCATCCCATTCTGCCCCTCCAAGCCTTGGCAAGAACTCCCAGCTCCAAGGGCAAGGGGGAAGTTCTGGTATCTCACTCAAAGTCCTGACCAGTGTCCCTGGAAACGTGTCCAGGGGATAACATTATCCCAGTGCCACAGGAATGCCCCCAGGAGATGCCACCACCCCAGTCCCACAGAAACACCCCAGGAAATGTCATTATCCCAGTCCCACAGAAGTGTCCTCAGGCAATGTCTCTACCCCAGTGCCACAGAAATGCCCCCAGGAGATGCCACCATCCCAGTGACACCAACAAATGCAGCTGCAGTCCCTCCCCTGGCACGGGAAGAGCCCCAGGACAGCAGTGATGGTGCTCCACAGCTGTGGCTCGGGGGCCAGGCTGCTGCAGGTCCCCAGCTGGTTGTCACCCCAGCCCTGAGGAAGGTCCTCTGCAGGCAGCTTCTGACAGAACCCAAAGGAAATCCCCAGCACTGGGGAATTTCCTTCCTCTTCTTCTAAGCTGAGGGCTGCTGGAAAGCTGCACCAAGACCAAAGGCTTTGCTGCTGGACTCCCAGCCTGTTCCTGATGCTCTTGTGCAGGATGAGATCTGTGGCCCAGCCCGAAGGGAGCATTTCTGTGTGGCTCCCTGAGGAATCCCACACACACACAAGGCTGCCTGGATGTGGTTGAACAGGGATTCCCCTGCTGCAGAGCCCACCTCTCCCTCACCTGCAGCTGCGGGAGGGATTGGAGCCACTCCAGCATTTGAGATCTTCAGAGGAAGCAGAACAGGCAGGAAAAGATGCTGAAGGCCAGAGGGAGTTGGAAAAACTCGGCTGTAAGCACTGCTCCTGGTTTGCAAACATAAAAAGGAATGAAATTTCACAGAATCACAGAATCACCAAGCTGGAAGAGACCTCCAAGATCATCGAGTCCAACCCAGCCCCAACACCTCAACCAAACCATGGCCCCGAGTGCCACACCCAGTCTGTGTTAAACACACCCAGGGATGGTGACTGCAGCACCTCCCCGGGCAGAGCATCCCAGTGCTTTATCTCCCTTCCTGTACAAAACTCTTTCCCAGTACCCAGCCTGTATTTCCCTTGGGGCAGCTCAAGGCTGTGTCCTCTGGTTCTGTCAGCGCTGCCTGGAGACAGAGACCAACCCCCCTGAGCACAGCCACCTTTCAGGGAGCTGCAGAGAGTGATAAGGTCACCTCTGAGTCTCCTTTTCTCCAGGCTGAACACCCCCAGCTCCCTCAGTTCCTCACAGGGCTTGTGCTCCCAGCCCCTCATTCATGAATCCAGGGCCAGCACTGCACTCCTTTGGCTCAGGTGTGGTGATGCTCTTGGGCTGAACATGAACCATCCTGTCTCCCACAGCCCAGCCCTGCCCCAGCCTGGAAAATCAGCACCAGGCACAGCCAGGCCGTGCTGTTCCAGGGCAAAGCCTGGAAAGGAGCTGCTCTCAGGCCATCTCCCTGAACTTCTGGGTCCTCCTGAAGGACTGTTATCATTTATAGCGCGTTTCCCCAAAGGACTGCCTCCCTTCCTTTTCAAACTATTTAGGCAAAGAGTAAATCATAGTTTGCTAACCCAGGCAGGAGGAAATTGCTCTTATTTAGCCAAGGCTCTGAACCGTGGTGAATTCAGTGGCTGGATCTCGGAAGCAAAGCAAGCCTGGCCAGTGCAGCTGTAGGAAACCTTCCCAATGTTTTGATCCCACTGCTGGTTCCCAAGGGACTCCTGGGTGAGGAGAGACTCTAAGGGTGGCCAGCTGCTCCAGCCAAACCCAGACCTCACCCAGCTGCTCTGTAAAGCACCAGGCAGGGCTCTTCCCACCAGCTTCCTCTTCTGCAGGGAACTTGTGTGTGCAGCTATGCCCAGCAGATGCAGAGCAGCTGCAGCTTCCCGGTTCCAAAATCCCCCCAATTTGCCCTGCAAGCAAAAGTTTTGATCCCATAAAATCATAGAGTGGTGTGGGTTGGAAAGGACCTTAAAGATCATTCAGTGCCCCCCCCTGCCATGGGCAGGGACACCTTCCACTGTCCCAGGCTGCTCCCAGCCCTGTCCAACCTGGCCTTGGACACTGCCAGGGATCCAGGGGCAGCCCCAGCTGCTCTGGGCACCCTGTGCCAGGGCCTGCCCCCCCTCACAGGGAACAATTCCTAATTCCCAATATCCCATCCAGCCCTGCCCTCTGGCAGTGGGAGCCATTCCCTGTGTCCTGTCCCTCCATGCCTTGTCTCCAGTCCCTCTCCAGCTCTCCTGGAGCCCCTTTAGGCCCTGCAAGGGGCTCTGAGCTCTCCCTGGAGCCTTCTCCTGTCCAGGTGAGCACCCCCAGGTCTCCCAGCCTGGTTCCAGAGCAGAGGGGCTCCAGCCCCTGGAGCTGTACTGTAGCTCCACATCCTTCTGCTTTGACTCCAGAGCTGGAGGCAGCTCTGCAGGTGGGGTCTCACCTGAGCAGGGCAGAGGGGTAGAATTTCCCCCTTCCCTGCTGCCCATGCTGTGGGATCAGCCCTGCACAGGGGGATTTTCTGGGCTGCAAATGCACATGGCTGGGTCCTGCTGAGCTTCTCAACAAGTCCTTCTCCTCAGGGCTGCTCTCCATCCATTCCCCACCCAGCCTGTGTTTCTGCTTCTCACTGAGCTGTGCAGCACCAGGCTGTAAATTCCTTCTTCCTGCCATGAAACAAGCAGCAGGAGTGAGGGATGCAGGATTCCCAGCCAAATCCCCTGCATTCTGTCCCTTCTTCCTGCTCGGGGTGCCAGCCAGGTGGAGAAGCACCGGGCTACCAGCCTGGGGGTGCTGGGATGTCCCTCTCCTGGAGCCATCTCAATGTGGAGCACTCCTGCACTTGCATTCCTCTCTCCAGGGAATGCACTGTGAGCAGGGGGTTCAGGAGATGTTACAGCACCAGGTGGGGACAGAGAAAATGAGATTTATTACCCTGCTCTGCTTCAGGCTTCGGATGAATCACAAGTGACTCAGCTGCTGTGAAACCGAGGGCACTTGGGTCTCTGAACAGCTGAGGTGACTTTGGCACTTTGTGGCCCCCAGTGTTCTCCTCTGAGTGTTGTCCCCTGATGGTAACAGGGGTGGGAATTCAGGTTCATTTCCTAAGGGAAGAAATCCCTCCAGGGACCTGCAGCAACCATAAGATGGACTTGAGCTCATGGTCATTCCAGAGCCCACTCCTGGGAAAGGCAATCCTATGAGCCTTTGGAGCCTGCAGCACCTAATTATAAGGGAAGCTAAGGAAAAAGAGGGAAAAAAACCCAAACCTCACCAGGAAAACAACTGCATTGCCACCCAGCCTCCAAAAACTCAGGAACGATCCCACCCCTGTGTCATCTTGTGTAGTTTCTGGAGCTAAACAGCTGCTTTTGGGAGGGATACTGCACTATCCTGCTCCAGCAGGAAGCCAAAGCAGTGGATTTACCCTGTCCTGTCCTGCAGGAGGGACAGCCCCGTGGTTTCTGGCAGCAGTTAGGAGGTGTTTACACACATCTGCAAAGCCCTTCCAGGCCCAGGGAGCAGCCAAACCCGCAGGCTGGCAGGGAGGCCTGCCAGGGAAGGAACTCACAGTCCTCTGGGATGCAGCAGGGCATTGAAGAGGTAAAATGGGAAAAGGAGGGCAAGGAGGGGGAGATGCAGCTATGGATGGACTAGAAAAACATGGAGAAGGAGGAGGAAAAGGGAGGTAGTGAAGGGAGCATGTCAGCACCAAGCAAATGAGGCAGACATGGTAATTAGCCTGTCTTTCCCAATGGAAAGGTGTTTCCATCAGGAGGATTTCCTTCTGGCACCAATCAGGGACAGCACAAAGCACCCATCCAGGCCCTGTGCTCCCTGCACCAGATGGGCCACTGGGGAGGGTGCTTGGGCAACTGAGCTCCAGCTCTCTGCCCTGCCAGAGCTTTCCTGCAGGAAGCTTTGTAGCCCCAAGGGAGGGGGCGAGGGCAGGCAGCCAGCCCACCTCATCAGGTGCCAGGGGGAGAAACAACAATCCTGTCTGAACAAGAAACAGCCAAGGGTTTCCAAGCTTGCATGCAAGGTTTGGGAGGGCGTGCAGGGATATTACCACATTCCAGGCTGCAGCAGCATGGCTAACCTGATATCCATCTCCCTCCTTCACCGGGTCTGACCTCAGGAGAGGCAGTGGCTGTGCCTGCTCACTCGGGGTGACTAAAGCAAGGTTTGATCCAGCTTTTCCCAGCGCAGGACTGTGCACACACCACGCTCCTTCTCCAAGGAAAGGGCTGGGACGGTTGGGTATTGCCAGCTCCTCTTTCCCCAAATCAAGGGCAGTGACACCCATGTGAAAAATCACCTTGTTTTATACCTGTACAGACAGGTTGATGTTTTTATTTGGAGTGTGGCCATCCCATGCCAGGAAGTTACACCACAGGGCTTCAAATAGAGACTGGGAGGATGAAATTGCATCAATATTTAATGGGGTAGAGAGGGGCAAGGATAGGCCTAAATTGGGTGCAAAGATACAGGCCCCTTGATTTTCCATGTTCCTCTCATGCTAAAATTCCCTCCTTTAGCAGCTGAAAATGTTGGTTTTTATGGGATAACACCAGAAAGTCACTTCCTGCAGCTACAGGATGCTCAGAAGATGGGAAAGGTTTTTGAGCACTGGGTTTTCACAGCTCCCACCTTCACAAGTCACATCTTAAATACAAACCAGCCAAGACTGGGGAGAGCTGGGCTGTTGGGTGACCTCCAGTACCATCGGGCTGGACTGGTCCCTGTGGGGAATGCACTAAAGGAGAAAAAGGGTCTGGGTTCATCTGGTCTGGGCAGTGTGCAGGCCGAAGCCAGCCTGGTAATAGGCAGCAAATTCCCACTCCAGAGCCTGCTTGGGAAAAGGAACTCAGGAGGAGCTTACATCAGACTGGGCCAGAAGTGTCTCCATGCCTGACCGAAGGAAGAGCTCCTGGCTTGTGACAGGAGGCCAAGTGACTCAGCTGTGGTGGGTGGGGGCAAGGAGAGAAGGGGATGTGGTCAGGGAGCAGGGCATGAGTCACCAAGGAAGGGCATCTGCTGATAACAGCTGGATAAACTCGAGGCAGAGACTTTGTCAGGTCTGCTCAGGAGAGCGTCCGAGCTGGAAGCCAAAAAGCTGGAGACAGCAATCCCGACAGGCAGGGCAACGGGGAGCTGTGAGAGCCTGGCACGGGCTTTTCCTGCTCGGCAGCTCAGCTGGGGTTCAGGATGAACGTTTTCCAACAGGTCTTGTGTCTCGCATTCCGTGATTTCACCGACCGCCTGTGCTTGGAGGCAGCCTCGTTCCCTGTCATATTCCTGCAACCTCCCATCACCACGAGGCACAGACAGTTCCCTCCCATCCCATGAGGCACCAGTCCTGCAGACTCCTCTTTGGAGCAGTTCCCTACAGGAATGCTCTTGGGCAAGAGGCAGGAGCACGGCTGAGATGTGGGACAGCACAAATGCATTTGCACTCTGCGACTGCCTCCTGTCCCCCAGCACCCTCAAAACCTCAGCTGTGAGCAACTGAGGGATCCCACTGAAGAAAATGAGGGAAAAGGAAAGGCACAAAGGAACCGCCTTCACCTGGTGGGAATGACACAGAGGGTCTCAAAAATGCCCCTGGCAGCAGGTGAGGAACCCCAGGAAGGGATATGGGCCAACGTGTCCACCGAGGCACCGAGGATGAGAATTCACTGCCGAGTCCCTGGGATACTGTGGTGCTTTGTGGTGCCCACAAGCCTGGGAGGCCATGAAAAAGCACACACTGGGGGCAGGATTCCTGCTGGATCCTTCACCACACATTAGTCAGCACCGTGGAGAATATGTGCAGCCAGAGTGGGATCACGTCTCCAGCTCCTAAATCCCTACTCTCCACCGGCGTCCAGCTCCCATGGAGCTAAAAGCCTCCTGCAAACCTATCCTCCCCTCCCTGGGAGCTGACTAACGAGATGTGTCACAGTCACAAGGCTGCTCCTCTGCATCCATCACTGCTGTGGCACTTCCCCTTCAGCCGGGAAATCGGAGCAGCAGTGTCCACGTGGCACAGGAGCAGTGGGGGAAGAGCTGCCTGACTGCAAGCAGCAGCTCTATCCCTCCGTGTCCTCGGGGACTCATCCAGGTGATCCTGGTGCTGTCCCACAGCTCTGCCACATGCTGGACCCATCGCTGGGAGGGCACCAGATTAAACAAGGGATGTGCTCTCTGCTGTTCACAGTGCCGGGGAGAGGGATTCTCACGGGAAAGGGTGAGGATGAGGCCATGGAGACCATCTTTGGCACAGGAACTGGGGGAAGACCAAAATTCCTGGGCATGGGGAAGCCACAAACCACCCAGCTCGGGCAGCAACGTATGGGGACGTCAGTCAAGCTTCCCTGCAGGGAAATGTTATCTCCCCGCAATCCCGTGGCGAGGAGGAAGGTATCCACTGCCAGGAGATGGGCTTAAAAGCAAGCACGGTCTAGGGAGAGCTCAGGAAACACAGCTTTCCCCTGATTCCTGTGCCTTGGTGTGCAGGCTGAGCACATCTGTGCAGCTGTGCCATCCCAAGCACAGAACCCAGACACTTCCATTGCCAGGAGATTTCTTTCCACTCTCCTGTGTCAGGACCTGAAGGGACAAACATGAGGCCTCCTAAAACTCATGACCTGCAGACTGTACAGGCACTTTATCCATCCAGGGCAGATTGCAACTCTTGTTTTTCCCCATGCCTTGCCTTAAACAGAGGAATAATCTGTGTCTTGCAGCAGTGCATCCTTCAGCTGTGTGTCCTGAAGCACAGCAATCCCCCACTTGCTTCCACAAGTTGCTAGTAAATGTTTTCCTAAGGAAAAAGCCTCCCTGCTGCTTTTGCCTCCCCCAGTGCCTGAAGTTCTCTATCTGGATGTGCCCACTGGCCACACAGACCCAGCTACATCCTGATCCTCCCATCTCAGACTGAATCATGGAATCACAGCATGGTCTGGATTGGAAGAAACCTTAAAAACCACCCAGTTCTACCTCCTGCCATGGGCAGGGACACCTTCCACTATCCCAGGGTGCTCCAAGCCCTGTCCAGCTTTGCGTCAGACACTTCCAGGGATCCAGGGGCAGCCACAAAAATCTGGGCAAAGGAGGCTCAGTTACTCTGCAGAATAGTCCCATTAAACACTACACACCAGGAGTGAATTACTTTATGTCAAGCCTGCATTTGCCAACGTGTGCTGTAAATAAATATTTGATTAAGGTAATAACCCTGGTGCAAAAAAAAGAGATTTACATTACCACCTTTGAGCTGAACACAATATCTGGTGCCTGCATGTTGCAAAAATTAGACCCTCCCTCCAACCACTCGGAAGCAACAGGAATCACAATTGCACTTTGTGGGAATGCCCACGGGGCAGAGGGAATTGCCAAGCACTGCTGAGAGTGCACTTCTCACACCAAAGGCAAAGGGTGAGCAGTCCTGATCCTAAAACTCCTGCAGAGAGCAATCCCATCAGTGCAGGGATGCTCCAGCATTACTCCTGGCACTGGGAGCACTGAATTACATGAATTAATTACTCCAGTATTAACCCAACTCCACAAAAACCAGTAGGATCATTTGCTTGCCTAGACAGCCTTAATGATGCTCCTGTGTGGCAAGCTGGGAAGGGAGCAAACAGGGAGATTAGAGGTTTGGAGCCAGCTGAGATGGCTGGAGGAGATGTCCGTGCACGCAGACGAGTGCGGGCACGGATGTCAGTCAGGCTGGCAAAGTGAAACCATCAGGGTGAACCACCTCCTCCTTGCCAGCCTCCAGCCTGCTCCAGGCGTGCCCTGACACCAGGGCAGTGGTTTTCCTGGCTGGGAATGGCATCCCAGCCATTCCCATGCTTCCGTGGCATCACTGCTGGACTGATGGATCCCCAGCCTGCTCCAAGCCCAGCCCACATTCCCATCCTGCGGCACGGCGTCCTAACACACTGATCTCTGCAAACTGCACCTACAATCAGCTTTCTAATTCCAGCATCCCACTGTTTGGCATCCCTCTGTGCTCCTCCACACCTCTTCCACTGCTTGCTCTCCCCGAGCTGTTTGCTGGACAAGCTCTAACCAAAGCCTCGGAGGGAGGCAGCAAAACTTCCCTCTCTGCTAAATCCATCTCTCAGGACTGCACTAGCAACATCTTCCTGTGCCTACAGCCATCCTGCAATCAGTTTCTACCCCACTTCCTCTTCCTGTGGCAATTCACACGGATGAGAGTCCAGCAAATGGGCCAAGTTTTACTAATAGGGATTAAAGAGATGTTGTTAACAGATAAAAGATGCAAACACACTACCTACATTACATCATCTCACACTGCTTCTCCTAACGGGCCCCAAGGTCGCTCCATCCTCCCTGTGGGACATCCAGGTCCTCTCCCCCATGCTCTCCACTGTCTCAGCTGCAGAAGTGATCCATATGCTCCTCCCTGTGAGCCTAGCTGATTAGGAAAGATATTAATGAAGTCAGTTCCAAACTAAATCCCTGAGCACTTCTGTTCACCTCTGAACACATCCTGTTGTTCATCCTGTTTCCAACCCACCTGAAATTTCTACAGCAATGCTCAGGTTGGCTCCCTTCATTGGAAAGAAAAAAAAATCCCTTATCAATAAAATGCATTTTGGCTCCATCTATTCAAGCTTGTGATAACAGTTAGATGTTTATTGAGCCTTCCACTTGTTCAAAAGAGTGTCATAACTCACCGTGACTAAAATCAGTCCTTCTGTCTAAGGAGGAGGTCAGAGGAGCCAAAGCCAGGGGGTACAGGCTCAAACTGGACATCAGTCCGTGGCTTCAGCTGTGGGTGGCAGCACCTCTGTGTAGGAGTCAGCGATGCTCCTGCATTTGGGCAAGAAAATTCCCCATTGATGAGCTTTTTGCTTTTTAAAGATGAGCATGAAGCTGGGTCTATAAACGGAAAATAAATTAATGGGCCCCATTCAGGCACAAACGCCTGAAGATGAGTTTTTGTGTGAAGATCATCTCTGGTGGAGCCAACGTCACCCCACCCAAATTAGAAGGGGTCCAAAACTCAGTTAAAAGTCAAACCAAATCTCCCTCGTGCTGGCAGTGCCAAGCAATGACATGGATTGCTGTTGCCAAGAGAAAACTAGCCCTGTCCTGCAAGGAAAGGAGAATCATGTGTTTCAGGGAGCAAAACCAAGGATCTTGACTGTTTGGAAGTCAGCAGCACTGCTGATTTGTGCCCAGGAATGTGTGGATGTGACACCTGGGGACATGGTTTAGTAGTGACTTCGGCAGTGCTGGGTTGGACTTTGTGGACTTGGAGGGTTTTCCAAATTTAATGATTCTGTGACTCCCACAGAACAAGAATTCCTCGCCCCAAGCCCTCCAAGACTAAATGGTGACATGGAATAGGGGTGTATTTAACCACAGGTACATTGATTAAAGCCCACAGGCATCGTCCAGAACGTGGCCAAAAAAGCTGCCGGGGACAAATCCGTGTGAGCCCACAGGGCCACTGCAGCCATGCCTTGGAAAAGGGCAGGGATGAGAGCCTGGCTGGACAGTGCAGGGCGGGAGGTTTCACTCAAGAGCAAGCAGATGCAAGATGTCCTGAGAGAATTTCCCGGGAATGCATTGCGGGACATGCACGCTGCCACCCCAACGGCATCTCAGCGGCGTCACGGCCGGGTCCTTCCTCAGGCGCCGCTTCCCGACCCAGCACGGCTCTCAGCAGGAATTCCCACTGCATGGAGAGACACTGACTCAGCACTTCTGGAGGCAAAAGGGAGCTGATGAACCTCTGGAAATGCCCACAGCGCTCTGCAGGAGCTCCCTGGGGCGCCGCAGACAAGGACCAGGAGCGCTTTGTGCCTCGCGTCCCACAGACAAACAGCGCATCCCACTGCTGTGATTCACTCACACTCCCCAACCTGGGAAGGTGCGAGGGCTTGGGTGGCTTCCAAGCTCTGCCTATCTGTGCCTCGGCATCAGAGCAGACTGGAAATAATTTCTGGAGATGGGGAAGGAGTTGCTCCAGGCAAAATTTTGGTGCATTAAATGCCTGGTGAAGCCCCGTGAGAGACGGAAGCCAAATCAATTAGAAGTCGAGGCCTGATGCCCTTCTTTAGCTTTATGGGAATTTCCACCAATCTGCACTAGGAAGACTGCCTTCTTAGGAGGTGATACAAGAGTCAGGATGGAGGAGAGGAGCCCCAAATATCTGAGGTGCCTCAGAGAGGAAGCAGCTTGTCCTGCTTTGTTTGATGGTTTAAAGATGAACAGAGATCACTCCAAAGGCAATGCCCAGAGCAGGAGACACCATCCCATAAAGATAAGATCGAGGAGGGCAATTCCAGCAGCACAATGCCAACCTTGGCAGCCTTTCCCTGGGGTTTGGTCCAGAGGCTATTTGAGTTCAGGACACAAAGACTGCAGAGATGACGTATTACAAAGCATCCATCTCATTTGGCGTGGGCTTCTGGAGGTGTTGAAACACTCAGTCCCTCCCTGATCCCTTCCAGCACACAATTCCAGAATCCACAGGCTCAGCATCTTTGACTGCCAAAGGCCAGTATCCGAAAAGGATAACCCAACTTTCCCTATCTCCATGAAAACGGTCTCCACAAACTGCTTGGGATCAATCCAGTGATCTCAACCATCTGCCAGCTGCAGCTCTGGAAGCAGGTGAGGGTTGCAGTGGGTTTGCTGCCAGCACTTTGCTGCGTTCCCACTTGACTCTGCAGCTTCAGGAGGTTGGACAGGTTTCCCCTGCCGTGATGGGAATGCTGAACAAGAGAACTGCAGTGTCTCATCCCAAGCACAGCGTGGAGAGCACTGTGTGAGTCCCCTGTCTCTGCAAGAGCTGGGAACAGTGGGGTCTGGTCCCTGCAAGTGCATGGCAACGGGACAGGGAGGATGCAGCCACCACGTTCCCTGGTTTCACACAGCAGCCATGACAAAATCCAGGCTTGGCTGCCCATCTAGAGAGCTCCTTTGGCTGCAGATTGGGCTGACACGAAACCCCAGCTCGGGAGTCCCAGCAGGAGCCTGGGGGACTGTGGAATTCCAGAATGGCTCGAGGTGGGAGGGACCTTAAAGCCCATCTCATGTCACCCGCCTGCCATGGGCAGGGACACCTTCCAACGGGCCAGGCTGCTCACAGCCAGAGATGGTGGCTACAAGGAATACCTGTGAATTCGGCCCAAGCTGTTCCCCTTGGGAATCACCAAGGCCTGGCAGTGGGATTCCAGCAGCCAGGGACCTGGGAAAGGTGGCTGTGCCCCGTGCTCCTGCCACCAGCACCCACCACCTCTCAGAAAGCAGCTCTGACCTCCCGGGAGCCACGTTTTTATCCCCATTTGCAGAAGAGTGGTTGCTATGGCAACAAAAATGGTTTGCATTTTTAAATGCTTCCTCAAGGACATCCATTAAGGAGGCTGATGATCAGGAGAGCAGAGGGATGGCCCCAGCCCTGGATGAGCAGGAATGGAGCAAGCCCAGGTGTCCATCCATGTAATGCATGGATATTCTGCAGTGCAAGAGCCTCCTCTTCACACTCCCCCTGCAGAGAAGGCTGCTTGCATGTGCATCATGGAAGAGAAGATCCAGGCAGGAAAACTGTTACTGGCAGCTTGACACAAACAGGGAAAAACAACCACAGCCTCACAAAAAAAAAAGGGAGGGGGAAAAAAAAAAAAAAAGAAAAATGTCCTTTTCTCCAGAAGGTACTAAAATTGACTCCACTGTTCTCGTTTAAATGGACAAGGACGTTCAGGCAGCACTCGCCAAGTTTCCTTCCCAAAAAAGACTTACAGAGAAAGTCCTCTGAGGGATAATTAACTGGCTGACAGACAGGAAACGAGGATAAAAATAAGTGGAATATTTCCGTCATGGAAGGAGATTATCTGCGGGATCTCTTCCCATGATTGCACAGTGACTCGCAGATCACAGAGCTACTCCCAGCCAGCCACTGGAGCATGGGTTTGGATGCCACCAGTGCAGAAGGGAGAGCTCCCAGGTCATGGAATCATCACAGAATGTTTGGGTTGGAAGGGACCTTAAAGCCCATCCTGTTCCACCCCCTGACACCTTCCACTCCCCCAGGCTGCTCCAAGCCCCATCCAACCTCCAAGGCGGAGGTTTTTAAAACCCTCATTTAAAAAAAAAAATTACGTATGGGACACTGTGATGGATGGGGACAGAAAAAAAGCAGCAACCAGCAGGTTTAAACCCAACATTTATGCTGCTAATTGTTTACAAATCCCCACAGTGTCCTGAACATGTTTTACTCAGGTGAGAATCACTTCAACATGCACAGCCTGCCTCTGCCCAGTGTTCACGGGTGCCTCCCACCCTGCCAGCTTTGGAATTTTCTCCTGGCTCTCAAACCAAGCTGAGCTGGTGCAGAGAGTCTCTGTGAAATCACACCCTGCATATGTGGGCTGTATGGTCCTGCCAAGGGCTCGGTGGCTTTCTGTGCCACTGGCTGAGCCAGTGGTGGCTACAATAATTACAGGGGAGCTTGTGAACCTCAGGGGAGGCAGGGGGGAAAGACAGACTCGGTGGAAGAGGAGCTACATGTTGTGGAAATTAATAATGCAAAGGGAGAGCTGGGTGTGGAGATGGTGCATGGGAAAACCTGCACAGGTGCCAGTCCTGGCTGGAGAGTCACAGCTGGGCAAAGGCACCTGGCAGGGGACACTGGTGGCAGTGAAGCCATGGCCAGGCGAGGAAAGGCGTGTGGGACAGCTGGACATGCAGCAGGAAAAGCACAGCTCAGCCACCAGCACTGGCTTGAAGGGAGAACAAGTGCAACAAGTCCAGAGGAGGCCACGGAGATGTGCTGAGGGCTGGAGCCCCTCAGCTCTGGAGCCAGGCTGGGAGAGCTGGGGGTGCTCACCTGGAGAGGAGAAGGCTCCAGGGAGAGCTCAGAGCCCCTTCCAGGGCCTAAAGGGGCTCCAGGAGAGCTGGAGAGGGACTGGGGACAAGGCATGGAGGGACAGGACCCAGGGAATGGCTCCCACTGCCAGAGGGCAGGGCTGGATGGGATATTGGGAATTAGGAATTGTTCCCTCGGAGGGTGGGCAGGCCCTGGCACAGGGTGCCCAGAGCAGCTGGGGCTGCCCCTGGATCCTTGGCAGTGTCCAAGGCCAGGCTGGAGGGGGCTTGGAACAGCCTGGGACAGTGGGAGGTGTCCCTGCCCATGGCAGGGGTGGAATGGGATGGGCTTTAAGTCCCTTCCACCCCAAACTATTCTGGGATTATGTGATCCCCAAGCCTGACTGTGGAAGAGGCCATGGTGGGAGCTGTGGTTTGGAGTTTTGGTCCTGCCAGCCATGTCCATTGAAGCATTGGGAATATCCCCAAACAGTGGTGGCTTGCTGGAGATGTTTTAATTGCTCCCAGTTTTTTGTTTCCTTCTGTCTTCTAGGCTTCCATGGTTTGAAAGATTCCTTCTTGGCCAGCAGCCCTGGTGGCAAACCTTTTTGAAAAAAGAGCCTTTTGAAAGGGCTAAAGCAGATATTCTCTGCACTGACGTGATTTCAGAGCTGAGATTTAAAACCCAAGCAAACCACAATGCTCCAGACTGGGAGCTGTGGGGTTTGCTTCTGGAACGGGCCTGGTATGGGGGAGAAGAAATCTTCCTCTACCAGCGAAATCTCGGGTGCCACAAGTAAGCAAATTCCACCCTCCAGCCCCCAAAGATCCCCAGCCTCCAAACACACGTGTTTCTTGCTGCCCTGCTGCAAAGCTCCACATCTTCCCTCCTCCCACCCACCGGCTGTCTCTGCTGCAGCTCCCAGCCTTTCCCCAGGGCCTGCTCAGCAAAGGATGCTCTTCCCCAAAACAGCTTCCCACAAACACTCTCCTCTCTGCTGAGGAATGCTCCGACACCAGAGCTGCTGTTTTCCCAACCTCTTGGGATCACCCGAGTTGGAAAAGCCCTCTAAGATCATTGAGTCCAGCCTTGCACTGCCAAATTCATGACTAAACCGTGCTACTCAGGCTCTGATTTTTGCCCATTTTTTTGCCTTTCATTCTCCATCTGCAAAGAGAGAAGCGCTGAAGCAAAAATTTTGCCAGCAGGTCAGTTTTCTGCCTGTGTTGGTAACCCCACACCAGAGATGTTAGTGGAGGTGAAAGGGTTAAGGCAGGCTGGGGACAAAAGCAATGGATTTACTAAATGAAGCAGAAAATCCTACTGTTTTCTTTCCTGCCCTTGCTGGAAAATATTTGCCTACTCTCCTCTCGACTTCTATCAAAAGCCCTGCAGGAAATCAAAGGGTTCCAATCTGCTTTTCTGGTTACAATGGTTTCTAACAGGTCAAAGCACTCTTTGGCCAGCAGCAACCTCTTCTTCTCCCTTCCTCCACACCTGGCATGGCAGGGCTTTCACACCCATCACTGATAAAGACTTTTTCCTCCCCCTGCCTGATCCGAGGCAGGTTTTCCACCCTCAGAAATGCCCTCAAGGGTGGCCGAGGCAGAGCAAACAAGAGAACATCCATGAGGAATTCCTGCATTCCCTGGGGCTCATGTTCCCCTGAAATCCCCAACTCCTTCGGCCACCAGGTTTTCCCAGCGCTCGCAGGAGAAATGGAAAGTTCATTTTCAAGGAAAAGCAGTGGGATTCCTCACTCCCTGTGTGCTTCTTCCTCTGCAAAAGGAGCCATATGGCAGCACTTAACTGCACTCACTGTGCTGGAATGACTTGGCCTTCTGGCTCTCTTCTCCAAGGCTGCCCAACTGTGCAATTGCCACCAAGCTGCCACCTGCCTGCCTGGCACGCACTGTCCCCCTCCCCGGGCTCCAAACTTCTGCAGGCAGCTTTGGAGGGCTGCAGTTCATCCCCAGTCTCAGATTTAGAGTGGTGTGACCACCCACAGCACCATGGTGTAGGCAGGTGTGTTCCTGCTGGTCCCCTCCAGGTCACAGCCTCCCCCATGCTCTGTAAACCAGCCTTCGAGGCCAGCTCCTCCTCCTCCTCCTTTTCAGACCCCATCATGTGAATTCTTGTTGTCTCCTTTGGGTCAGGAGGCTTGAGAATGATTTTTCCCCCTGTGTGGCATCTACCCTCTCCAAAATGAGTAAAATCCCAGGCAGAGAAAGCCAAAAGGAAAAGCCAACAGCCCTGATAACGAGTTTAGGGGCACATCAACATCTGGCAGGTCCGCGTCACGTTGTGTCACAGCTGATCCCACGTTCCAGCTCAAACCATGGGATGGACACCGTGCTCTCCTCTGCACCAGGAGCACATCAAAGTGGCCACAGGGTTCCGGGGTAGCAGCTGATGAAGCAGAAGCTGCTCTTCTCCTTTGGGTCACCTCCTGGAGCCAGGTCTGTTGAGAGGAGACTGGTGGTTTGGCACCTCTCACAATGGGATTCTTGGGGTGTCCTGTGCAGGGTCAGGAGTTGGAGTTGATGATCCTTGTGGGTCCCTTCCAGCTCTGGATATTCTGTGGTTCTGTTCCCACCAGCAGAGCCATGTGTGGAGCAGACAGATCCAACAGGGATGGTCACAGACCTCAGGAGATGGAAACAGCAGGGAAGGGGAGCCTGAAGTGCTCTAAAAATAAATTAAACCTCAGGAAACATTGTAAGAGAAGTCAGGCTGGTGTTAAATCACAACAGCAGGTATCTGCTTTAAGATCTTTTACACAACGGTGTTAACGATAAAATCCAGGTTTCTGCTTCCCTGTTGGAGAGAATAAATATTGGAGCCACTCACCATTACAGCCCAAGCAGGGAGCAGGGTCTGGGTGGGCTGGCAGGGGGAAACTAAGATTTTACATGGGTGAGTTAAAGAGCAGTAAGATTTCATATTAAAGAAAAAATCATGTTTGGTGTTCAACTCAGTATAGTCAGAAGGTGAGGCTCGCTTCACTCCCAGGAGAGAAGATCCACGGTGGGTTTATCTGCAGCTTAAAGAGATCACTTCACAAATTAATCCAGCTCCACTGTCCTGGGGTACCTGGGATTACTGCAGTGGCTGTGCCAGGCTGGGGTTGTCTGTGCTGCTGTGTCAGCCCAGGCTCTGCCTCAGAGTCTGACACATCCTCCTGCTTTGGAGAGAAGGATGCGACTTGGGGGGACCAGAAACGTGCACCAGGCAGCTGCAGCACAACCAACTCCCTTTTCCCTGGGCTCTGCTTGTCCAGCTGCATTGTCAGAGCTCATCATTCCTGCCCCAAACCCGCAGAGTTTGTGGGCACGTGGTCAGAGCACCCAAAGGGAAAGGAGGAACCTCTCCCACGTGGGTGAAAACCACGCTCAGCTCTACAGAGAGGTGGTGGCTCAGCAAAGCCCTGCAGGATCTCTGCCAAGCACTGAGTGTGCCACAGGATCAGGGGCTGCTTCACAGACAATGCAAGGAGAGCACCCATTAATTCGGCTCGCTCTGCACAAAGTCTTATTTTTAGTGCTCGCGAGCGGTGCCAGATTGGCAGCATTATAAATAGAAGACTTCTATTTATCCTACAGTCTCGGTACCGCCGTGCTAAGTCAGTCTTACGACCTCAATAAATCCAGATTAGGTGCTCTCGAGGCTGTGTCACCAGAGAAATAACATCTCCTCTGTGTTCAGACACAGCTGGGGGTGCTGCCGCCCGTGCACCCCGGGCTGGTGCCCTCTGATGTGCCATGACGTGACACAAGCTGTCGTTCAAACAAGGCAGGGGTCCCACCTTCAGACCCCTCAGTCCCATCTAAAAGGTGATTCAGTTTGCCTCCCAGGACAGGGAGCATCACATCCCTGTCCCTGAATGGTGGCCAGATGCTGATCTGGGCAGGGTTCAGTCAGCGGAGGAAATCGTGATGTCCTTGACCACACCAGCTGCACCCACGATGGCAAAACACCAGGGGCTGGGAGTGAGAGCAGCCTGTTGTTCTGGAAAGGTGGGGAAAAAAGGGGTAGAGCAGGAAAAACAGTGTGGTTTGAATGAATAACTTATATGCAATAATAAGATGTTGCTTTTCCAACAAGCTGACTGTCAATAACAATTAAAACAGCAAATCAGAATCACAGAATGGTTGGGGTTGGAAGGGACCTTAAAGATCATCTTATTCCATGGGCAGGGACACCTTCCACTATCCCAGACTGCGCCAAGCCCCATCCAGCCCAGCCTTGGACACTGCCAGAGATCCAGGGGCAGCCACAGCTGCTCTGGGCGCCCTGTGCCAGGGCCTGCCCACCCTCACAGGGAAGAATTCCTTCCCAATATCCCATCCATCCCTGCCCTCTGGCACTGGGAAGCCATTCCCTTGTACTGTCACTACAGGCCCTTGTCAAAAGTCCCTCTCCAGCTCTCTTGGAATCTCTTTAAGCACTGGAAGGGGCTCTGCAATCTTTCTGGACTCGTAATAATTCTTCCCCTCTTAAAAAAAACCTCCCACCCTCTCCAGTTCCCTTCTACTTGTTTCTTCCTTTCAGTGAGTGGTTGCTTCTTTTAATCTGTGGCATTATGACAATTCCCAGCACGACAAGCATTTCCTAGTGGTCACACACCTCCCTTTGAACTGGTTGTGCTGGTCCCAGGGACAGGGAGTGCTCCTCCTGCAAAGCCCAGCCTTTCCGGATGCCTGCTCCCAAAAACGCCACCTAATTCCTTATGCATCCACCTGAGCCCATGCCCTCCTCCAAACCCCAGGCATGCTGCGTGCCTGGAGACTGACTGCTCTTCCTCTAGGCTCTCAGCCAGGGAAGGACAAGGGGAAAAGGTTTGGAAGCCTCCAGTCACCCTGGAATTACCTCCGTGGGAACCAGCCTGTCCGGCTGCTTTGGTCTCTGCTGGGAGCCCAGGGAGCAAATGCACTGGGAAGCAGAGCGTATCAAAGAGCAGAGGAATTCCAGCAGCTGGAGGTTTCTGATCCTTTCATCCTCTGGGAGGTTTTTGCAGCTTCCAAAGCTGGAAGCCTGCACCAGTACAAGCTGCTTGGCTCAGGCACAGCACTTGGTCTGGTCAGCTGCTTGGCAGCAGGAGCAACTCGCTGGTTTGGGATGAGCTGCCTGCCTGCCCAAGCTGGCCACGAGAGCTTGATTCTCCTCCTCACCTGACCTAGAATAGGGTCTAGAAGGAGGGCAGAACCCCCCCAAAAGTGTGAAAAGGTGATTGTGGAAAGGAACAATCTTATTAATTTCATAATATCATCAAACGGGTTGGGCTGAAAGGGATTTAAAGCCCATCCACCCCTGCCATGGCAGGGACACCTTCCACTGTCCCAGGCTGCTCCAAGCCCCAGTGTCCAACCTGGCTTTGGGGAGTGCCAGGGATCCAGGGGCAGCCACAGCTGCTCTGGGCACCCTGGGCCAGGGCCTGCCCACCCTCCCAGGGAACAATTCCTAATTCCCAATATCCCACCCAACCCTGCCCTCTGTCAATGGGAAGCCATTCTCCCTTCGAAGCCTGGATCTGGGATGGCTGCTGGAGAGTCTGGAGGTTTGGGCTGTATTTTGTGGGCAGGGGAATGGAATTAAAATGCAAAGTGAGACAGGTTGTAAAGGAGAAGAAAATAATAATAAAAAAAAATGTAATATATAATTAAATATAAATAAATAAATAAATAAAATGTATAAAATAAAAAGAGATAAAACAAGCCAGGCCTTGTGAGTTATTTGCCATGCGTTGCTGTCTGGGTTTAGAGTCCCTGAGCACTAAAACCACCAGAGAGTCATCAGAGAGCTGCCTGTGCTGCTAAACAGGGATTTCAGCCAACTTCCCAGTGCTCAGGAGAGGCACTGCATCACTCACGTGCCAGGGTGGGATGAGGGTCTGGGATGAGGACTGCTGGAGGGCACGTGGGTGCCGCAGCTCCCATTCCACACAGCAGCTCCAGAGGTTTCAGAATGAGTTCCCTCTGCCTGAAATGAAAGCAGCAGCTTTCAGATGCATTCAAAAAATCAAAAATGTAAAAAAGAAATAAAAAAAAATTAAAAAGGAATTTTGTTGAAATGTCAATTTTGGGATTAAAATCTTCAGTCCTTTCAGGACAGAGGGGATATTGTGCTGCATAAGGCAGTGGTTGCAGGGTGAGGGTCCCTTCCAAGCCACCCCAGCTCTCATCCCCCTGCTTCCGAGAGGCATGGAAGCAGTTTGGTACCCCAGCAAGTGTGAACACACCAAACCCAGCAAGAACACCCCTCTGGCTGCAGGGCCACTGAGCCACGGGGACAGCACAGGCTCTGACACGCAGCTCCTCCGTGCTTCCCACTTGGAAAGGGAAGTGGAATAAAGAGCTGAAGCCACCCAAATAAAGCTATTAATGGTTTGGCAGGAGGGTGGGGTGTCCTGTGGCTTGTTAGCACCCCCACCTGGTCTGTCATTGCTGGCTGCCCTTCCAACACAGATCCACCTCCCAGGGACACGCTGGCTCCTGCCGGGACAACAGTTTGTGCCTTGGACCTCCCAGCCCTGCCATCCTCTGCCTGCAGACAGGTCCCGTCCTGTTTGCTCCTGGTGTGAGGAACCAGAGCTCACTTTCCATGAATTCTGCCTGAGTGGAAGAGACTTGAGCCTGGAGAAATCTCCTGGACTGCAGGAAGGCCCAGCTCCTGATGGCAGAGCACACTCGGCGGGGTCTGGACCATACTGTGCCATCCAGGGACAAGCAGGGCACTCAGCAGCAGTGCCTGTCCCTCTGCTTGCTGCCACAGAGCCGAGCTCCCAGACACACGCCGGGGTGCTCCAGAGGAGGAGCAAACAGGCTGGAAAGCTGACAGCTAGGTTGGCTTCCCTTGGATCTGTTCCTGAGCTGCCAGCTCAGCCAGACAGAAGGCTGCTTCCTTATTTATTTCATAATTAAAGTGAAGAACATCTTCTGGGAAGCCCATTTTCCTCATTTACCAAATGAGGTTACAATAGTCAGAGGTTTTCCCAAAGATTTATGCCTTCAGGATCCCTGGGATCCTTGCGAGGGAGCTGGAGTTCTCTTCTCCACCAATCCTTCATCCCTGAGGCTGAGGATGGTAATCCTGAGGGATGAAGCACACAACCCCTGGATTCAGCTGGAAAACACAATTTTTTCTCAGCTGGAACTCATTTCAAGCCTAGCTGTCCCACGACAGGGACGATAAACTGCAAAGCAGCTCCTCCTGCTCTGAGTTGTCACACCCAAAAAAAAAANCCCCCCTCCTCTGGGTTGTCACCCCAAAAAAAAAAAAATAAAAAAAAAACAAAAACAAAAAAAAAATCAATCAATGGAGCAAATTCTGCTATCAGCTTCAGACCTGCTCTAGCACCAGCCCAGCTGGGGTAAGCCAGTGTTCAATCAATATGAAGCAGTTTAATCCATTTCTGCCTTGTTCAGTGGGAAGACCACTCCTCCCCTGACCTGTGTTTCCTGCACACTCAGAAAAGAATGGGAATGGTCAGAAAAGACTGGAAGAGCCTTCTGTCCCACCTCATCCCACAAAGCCATGGTGGCAATCCCAGGACTGTCCCCACCCCAGAGCTGAGGCAAATCCTGCCAGCCATGAGGTTAACATGACACTGAGTTGAGTGGAGAAGGAACACAATATTCATCTTGGCTTTCTCATTTCAAATCCTTGGAGATGATCATCCCTCAAGCTGACCACAGGTTATTTTCTTCCTCGTGCCTCAGTTTCCTGCCACAGTTGTGGGAAGGAATTCTTCCCTGTGAGGGTGGGCAGGCCCTGGCACAGGGTGCCCAGAGCAGCTGTGGCTGCCCCTGGATCCCTGGCAGTGCCCAAGGCCAGGCTGGAAACTGGGGCTTGGAGCAACCTGGGATAGTGGACGATGTTTCATGGCAGTGGGGTGGAACTGGATGATCTTTAAGGTCCCTTCCAACCCAAACCATTCCAGGATTCTACCCTGACTGTGCCCAGAGGAGCGAGCTATCTGGATGCGCTAGCTTTGCCCCCCTCCCTGTCCCCATCAGGAGCAGCAGTTTGGTGTCACTAAATTGAAGCAGCCCCTGAGCGTGCAGTTTATGTATTTCTAGATCATTAAGCCTTCTCCTAGCGACAGTGTTTAAAAGCCATGATGACGTTTCATTCCTTCCCCCCCCTCCGCTGTTTGGCTCTTGAAAATTAAAAGATAAGCTTTGTAAATCTCACTGAGAAGAGGGAACTGTCACTTCAGCTTTAGAAGAAAAGCCAGCAAAGAAACAAAATTCCTCTTTTGGCAGAGGAGAAAAAAATCCATTATTAAAGGCTTAGAGACAAAGGCCCTCAACACAATTAAAGGCAAACCTAAGCCTTTGAAAGCAGAGGGCATGACACTGGCATACACACAAGAGGTAGAGATGAAAGCCTCCATTGTGGGGCTGCTGAAAAAGTTAAGGGAAAAAAAAGAGGAGAGTTTCAATGGATGCATTTGCCTAAACCAAACTAGATGAGAAGCTTCCTAGAGAAGGGCTGGAGTCTTCCCATGTGTTTACACAATGCCAAGAGCCGCTGGGCTCAGCCTTAATTAGGATCCTGGGGCATTACTGGAATAACTTGGGGAGCGAGGGTCACAGCGTTCATTAAGCGGAAAGAAAACAGGGCTCCGATATTTTCTGTGGGAAACTTTCCACCTGGGAAACCTAATCTTCCTCTCCAGCCCGCTAAGCTGAAGCAGAAGATGTTTTATTTGGCGCTGTCAAGGCGTTTGTTTCAGCTGGGGACACGGCGCTGCTTTCCAGGCACGCGGGTGACTCTCAGCCCAGTGGCAGTGGGAAGAGGTGGCCACCTCTGGAAAACACTGAGCTTTCCTGCCTCTTGCAGCATCCAAATTAAGAGCACCAGATCCAAGGAAAACTAATGTCCAGGATGACAGGAACATTGTTGAAGTGCTTTGCTCCAAAACCTGCCCCTTGCTCTCCACCCCTCCATGTCCAACCAGCAGCACCACGAGCCAAACCCTCCCCGTGACATGCTCCCAACCATCATGGAAATGTCCAAGACCCCTTGCTGCCACCTGGCAAACCCTGTGCTGGTGAGAGACAACCAGCAGCACTCCATACAATCATGGATTTGACATCCACCCTCTCCTGCAGCTGTCCAAAGCCAGGGTGGCCTGACCCTACGTGGCTGCACCACGCTGGGGAAATGATGATTCTGCTGTCCTAAACTCTGACTCCTCCCTGAGAGGCTCAAATGGCTTTAAAGGAGAGCAGCTCCCTCTTTGCTGTGGATCACATGGGCTACAGCAGCTCACGTGTCTCTGGAAGGGGATGCTCCAGTGGTGGCTGTTTTTCCTCACCTGGTGTGTTAACACAGGCAGTTTAATTTTTATTAATGCTGGGTTTAATCCAGGGCTCTGCAGGGAAGGCAGGAATTACTTATACCCAAACTCAGCACCATTTTTGGGAGGTTGGAGGGGGAGACTGTGTGGTAAGGACAGCGCACAGAGTCCCAGGAAGGTCTATCATTACAGGTACCTGACTTTTTTATGCTAATTCTCCTCTCCACAGAAGCTCCTGGGATAGCTGAGCCTGTTTTGGGATGACCTGGGTGAAGGCCGGAGCCATGCCAGGCACACTTACATCCTGCTCATAGCCACAGGCCAGGCTAATTCACTGTCCCGCACTCTGAAAATAAAAGCAAGGTCCAAGGATGGGTTTAGATTCCATTTTTTTGTGTGTTTTCCATTGGTTGGCTCCATCACCAAGGAGACCAAATTCCTACACTCGCTGTTTTAGACATTTCGCCGGAACATAAATCCTGGCTCCTGTGCCAATGGCCATCACAGCACAATTACATAAGGAGCGTGATGTGTGCTGAGCTGGAGCTACCTGTGATCTGCCGGGTTTTTATGGCCATCCAAAGGGGAACATGATATCCTCCGGGTCTGCTCTAAGCCGGAATCCCTCCTGGCACTGTGGCCCAGAGTCGCCTCGAATCACTCGCCTCATATCCGTGTAGAAAACCCTGCATAAAGCTCAACAGGGCATCGGGGAAAGGAAAAGAATTCCTGGCATGCTCCTGCAACAGCAGCTGAGGCACGAATTCAGAAAATACCACTGCTGCCAGGCCATTTCCTGTCCTCATGGAGCAGCAATGCCTCTCTCTGTGCCCTAATCCTGGCTGATTCTTGTCCCTCCCCCCTCTCAACCCCACTCCTAAGTGTGAGATCAGTTTTCAAAGCACTACACAGCAGCACCATTGGATGGTGTTAATGGGAATTGTGTGCCCGGGATGCCTTTCAGAGCGCTGGGCTCGCCAGGTTTATCCCGAGTCCCTCAGGACACAGACTGTCTCATGTTGTTTGCCTGACGCCCGCCACACTGGCCTCCATCTCCATGGCAATCCCAAAAATCCAGCACCTGACCAGAACGTGGGAGGCAGAGCTCCTGCAAGGAGGGCAAGGCGATGCCCGCTGCAGGACGTTGGACCAGGAGATAAAAGGGGTGTTTGCCATGGGTCAGAGGTGCCATCGGGGCTCTCAGAGCTGTGAAACCTCAATACAAACCCACGGCGGGTCACTTACGTAAATGGTTACCTAATGATGTGTCTTTGCAGATCTGCATCACAGGGAACTGATCCGCAGGAGAGGCGGCTCCAGCAACACATCAGGGAAGATGTGTCAGGAGGAATTTGTGATCCTGAGTGCTGGAGGTTTTTGGAGGTGAAAGTGTTGCCTCTCTGAGCCCCCCAAAGCAGCCCAGAAGAGAAAGCCAGCAAGCTGTTGTGCTTTGCAGCAGAGATTCCCCCCATACACTGCTCAGTGTCTCTGCATTTGACCTCCTGACCTCCCAAAATGCAGCCCAAACACATCTGGCCTTCAGAACTAGCTTTTTACATCAGCCCCTATTCTGTCCTCTTCTAGAATCAGCAACAAAACCCTTTCTTGAAGCAACAGCTGGTTTCCATGATCCTATTTTCAAGCCAACTCCTTACCAGATACTCCCTTCCCCTCCTCCCCCCTAGTTTTAGCTGTGTTACTGCTCCATCTGGTCCCTCCGTGCTTGGAGGAATGCCAGTACCTCCTAGGAAAGAAAAAAACCTCCTCTTCAGTTTGGGATTGCTGGGAAAACGTGAGCAGGCAGTGGCAACGTCTGTGTCCGTTTTCAGTTCCGACTCTGGAGCATCCCAGGAGGCTTCCAGCAGCTCTGAGCCTGTGTCTGCTGCCAAGGGAAGGTGGTCTCCAGTCCCCTGGGCATCTCTGTGTACCCCTTGGGCCAGCCTGAGGTACGGAGAGAGAAGCTGAGTAGGTGACACTGCATGGAGAAACATTCCACTGGTGTTTTAGCCTGTTTGCAGACCTCAGGTGTTCCTTTCCTTCTGCTCTTCTCCCCCACAAAAAATGAAACACAGCAACTTCTAAAGGCGCTGGTGAGGGTAGAGGGAAGTCCTGAAAGATTTCTCCATAATCCAGGAGGCTGTGGCACCATTTCTCACCTGTTGAAGAGAAACCTGCTGCACCAGCTCTGCTTTCCTGCTCCTGAGTCAAGCAGCAGCACCACTTTTTTAGGATTGGTGGGAGGGAATGTGTAGTTTGCCATTTCTGGCTAAACCAGACCAGACAAGCATCCTGGAAAACATCAGGAAGCCCAGTCCAGGATGAAGTAAAGGCTCTGGGGCACTTCCTATTGTTGCTGGTGCATGTGAGGAAAAGTTCCTTTGTTCTTAGGACAATAGCTTCCTTGCCTCCAGGGATCCTGGTTGGAGCTCCTTTCTTGCCCGTGTTACAGCTCAGGAATGAAAAACAAAGAAGGAATTGAGGAAAGCAAGTCCAAGCAACCCCAGGAAAGGGTGGGTTTGTGCTCCCCTGAGCACGGGCTTTGTTAGGGCAGCCAGGAAGGTGTGAGATTATGGCAAAGGGGATTTTCCCTGCTGGAAGAATCCCTGATTCTTCCCCTGTCAGGCAGGAAGCCCCGTGGCAGAGACCCCTGGTCCCCTAAGCTGGGTTTGTCACAGGCTCTAGGCTGGCAAGAGCCACAAGGGCAGGGATATAAAATCTCCAGGGCTCAGGGCCATCCGGGGAAGCTGCAGCCCCAAAAGCAGGGCGAGCCAGCTCGGTTTGCCTCTCTGCCAACGGGCTGTCTGCATCCAGCTCCTGTCCTCGGCTGCCTAATCCGAGCAGACAGCAAAGACACTCACACTGACAGGTGTCCTCTGGGGAGCGTGGCTGTGCCTGCCAGGGAAGTGTCTCCACGGCAGCTGAGCATTCCAAGCTCCGGGAAGGGGATGATGCCCAGGCAGGGGAGCAGGCAGCTGGTTCATGCCACAGTGACTTGCCAGGAGAGCGAGCTCCCCGTTTCAGTCGGCACAGCCCAGAGAGGTCTCAGGTGCAGAAGGGAGCCCAGGTACTTCCCAGGACCAGCAGAGCAGAAAAGGATTGTCCTGTGCTTAGAGACACACCGTGACACAAGTTATGCTTTTCTTTTAAACCAATAAAGAATCATGGAATTGTTAAGGTTGGAAAAGACCTCCAAGATCATCAAGTCCAACTGTTCCCCAAGCACTGCCAAGGCCACCACAAAACCACGTCCCCATGGCAATATCCAAGTGCCTTTTGAGCACCTCCAGGGATGGGGACTCCACTACCCTGGGCAGCCCCTTCCAAGGCCTGACCACCCTTTCCATGGAGGAATCCTTCCAATCCTTCCTGCTGCCCAATCTAAACCTCCCCTGGCCCAGCCTGAGGCCATTTCCTCTCATCCTGTCCCCTGGGAGCAGAGCCCAACCATCCCCCTCCTGTCAGGGAGTAGTGCAGAGCCACAAGGTGCCCCCTGAGCCTCCTTTTCTCCAGGCTGAGCCCCTTCCCAGCTCCCCAGCTGCTCCAAAACCTCCCAACCTTGCCCCATAATGCACACAGGCACATTTTTAGATGCAGTTTAAAGGGATTCTGGATTGACCCCAGCCATCAGCAGGGCCTTGGATCTCTACTGCCTCCCCACCCTGGCAGTGAGGAGGTTCCCAGAACTGCAGGTCTGGCTTTGCTCTCTCAGCCTCTGTACCTAAAGCCAGGTTTTAGAAGGTGGTTCAAAACCTTTCTCCTACTAGGAAAGATTAATAGCCCAAAAGAAGCTTTTTCGGGTGATATCCATCCCAGTTTTGTAAAGTGAGGGGGACAAATCCCTAAGCAAAGTCAACAGTGAGGATGCCATGGCTTGGAAGGTCCTTCTGAAGGGAGCAGAGAGGTTCCTACCCCCTCCCACAAGCCTTGGAGCATAGAATAAGTTAAAAGCCCTCTCCACCACTGATAATTATTTGTGAGGAATCAGTGAAAATTAATTAGATGTTAGGAAGCTTAATTAGGCTGCTTTCCTTGAAAGGGGAGGAAAAATTAGGGACTCTCACATCCTTCAGTGCCACCATCCCAGCTTAGCTGAGCTCAAGGCACAAGTTACACCCAGTCAGCCACGGCAATCCTTCCTGGAAAGGACCAGCAAGGATCGAGTCCACCCCAACAATCCCACCTTGTGCATCCCTGAGACATTGCCCAAAAGCTCCTTGAGTTCTGGCAGCCTCGGGAGTGTGGCCATTCCCTGGGGAGCCTGTTCTTGGTGCAGGAAAGCAGCGCCAGGTCTTGCTTTCAAGACTTCTGAGCACCAGCCTCGGCCAGGGAAGCCCTTGCTGTGCCTTCTGCCGCTCGGCCGTGCGAGGCAGAGCGTCCCTTCCCGTGGAACCAGCTCCGAGCATCCCCTCTGCTCCTCGAGACACGGGGATGGATGGGCCTGGATGTGTCACAGAGCAGGGCGAGAGGCAGACCCCTGGCACGTGGAGCAGGGAAGGAATCCTTTCCTCTCAGTCCATGGGACCTGCATCTGGATTCCATCGAGCTCGTGGCGGGCCGTTCCCGGAAAAGCTGAAACCCGGAGCGAGCTCCGAGCTGATTAACAACACAGGCCTTGAAGGACTGAGTTATAGGGGGGGTTCATGGGGTTCAACAAGCCTCGCTCAGCCAAGCCATGATTAAAGGAGATAACAGCACGGAAGATACCTGGGGGGATAAAAAATCTGATGGCCCATCCCTCTGGGGAGGCCCAGAGGTTGACCTGGAAGTCTGGAGATAAGGAAATGGAGAGGCTTGGGCCTGCCAAGGGCTGAGGATGCTGCAGCAGCACTCATGGGCAGAGAGTGACACAAGGGGAGGACCCACTCTGCCATCCCAGAGGGGCTGCCTAGCTGCATGAGCCCATCAGGAAGGGTTGGAAAGGTTGCCCCTCCCACAGGAGAGCCAGAAACAGGAGGACTGCCATCCAGCTGTGGGTCAGACCACAGGCCTGGGGCTCTCCTGGCTGTTCTCCCAGCGTGGTGCCCCCAGAACAGCTGGCCAGCTGCAGATGGGCACTGCCTGCTCCTCCAGCAGCAGCAGGGATTGAGAGATCCCAGCAGCTGCACAGGGCTCCCTCTCCCCGGCAACCGATGCAATTTGCAGGGTGATTCAGCTGGGTATTGATTTAACTCTCTGCAGACAAATGACCTCTCTCTCTGGGCCACGCTTTTTAGTGCAGGGCTTCAGTCTTCTGCATGAATATTTTAATAGATTTACAGTGGAGTTGCTTCACCTCAGCAGGCAGAGAGGTGAGGGCAGGGATGGGGAGAAGCAGGAAGGGAAGCACAGGGGCTGGGAGGTTTGGAGTTTCTGCAAGCAGGCTACGAAAGTGAGGTTTTTCAATACAAAGAGGTTCCCACTGCTCTTAATTCCCATTAGCACTGCACCAAAAGCAACACACTTGGCTGCAGTTCTCCAGTCTGCAGCTCAGAGGAGGATGAGGGATCAATCATGGCATCATTTAGGCTGGAAAAGCCCTCCAAGGTCATTGAGTCCAACCATGGTCTACTGCCAGCACTGCCAAGCCCACCACTAACCCACATCCCCAAGTGCCACATCCCCACAGCTTTCAAATCCCTCCAGGGATTTGCTCTGGATCGCTGTGCCAGGGCCAGACAAGTTCTTTCCATTAAGATTTTTTTCCTAAAATCCAAATCTAAACCTAAACCAAGATGAGCTACACTGCTGGAGGGGTGTGGGGGTTACAGCCACCAACCTCCTATGGCTTAGGTGAGGCACACACCTCACCCAAAAGTCCTCTGCTCTCATTCAGCAGCACAAGAACTCCTGGCAGAGGGGCTTCTCCATGGTTGCAGAGCACATTTTCCCTCCAAAATATTTTTTTTTTCCGTTTTTCCCTGTACAAAGCAAGCAGCACACAAACCACAAGCCAAGACCTCAGCCATCACAGCCTTGGAGGAATCCAGGCTGATTTACCCCAGCTGGGAAGAGGCATCTCCAAACTGCAGGTATTTTATCACCACATGGCTACTGTGACAGCTTGAAAAGGAATCCTGCAGCACCAGGGATCATCTGTATCCCAAATCCAGACATCCTGTGTCATCCCCTGCAGCAGAAACCAACTGCTTTTTGGCTGTGAGCTTTGAGAAGGGAATGCCTGCATTCTGCAGGGAGCAACCATCGATGGAATAACACGTGGAAATGGTGCCAGCCCAAACTCCTGGTTCTGCCTCTCCTTATCTCCAGAATCTCACCCTTACACAGAATTACTCCTCCAACAAGTCCATTCCTAACACAAAAAGTTTGGGGTTTCCAGTCTGTTCTTGAGCAGCCTTCATCTCCTCTGCATGGTGGAGGAAAATCCAAGCTGCTCTTTTCTCCCACAAAACGGGAATCTGCCACCAAATCCAGATGCAACTGAGACCCTACAGTATAATGAACTTAGCCACTGCAACTGAGACCCTACAGTATAATGAACTGTAGCCACTGCTACATCCCCTGCAGACCTGGCCTTCAAGTGAATGAGCTTTGATGGAAAAATTAGGCAGGAATTCCATGGCTGCAGAGGTTCCAGTCATCTTTAAAGGATGAGCTCATCTCATCCTTTTTCTTACATTGAACAAAAAACGTTTTCTTATATCCAGGACAAAACTACAACATCCCACCTCTATCCCACTCTCCTAAACAAACCTCAAAGTTCAACAGAGAGCTCTGATAACAAATGAAAAACCAAACCCAGCCCAGAACCCAAAGGGAGAGTTACAAACAGCACCTATTGCTCCTTGGAGTTACCCAGACAAGTTTGAGCACCAGGATTTTTATCCCTTTTTCAAGGCTGATGATGAAGAACCTCTCCCACCCCACCAGGTAAAACACTTCCACCACACAATAGTCCTGAATCCACAGCGCCAGGAAGGCTGCATTTGCTCAGAGATTTCCAGGAAATGAGTCAATCAGCAGAGGAGAAACACTGCATTGAAAAAAAGGAATGGGAATTTAAAGAGATTCTTTTCAAGTTAACCAACAGAGCCGTCTGAGATGCAGAAGCCACTGAATTTGCCCTTAGGCTGTGGGGAATGGGAATGAGTCATTTTCTTTTTGCTCTCGGTATAAATGTCATTCCTTAGTGACTTCACCTTTTTCTCTGCATTGCTGGGAGACATAAAGGTTTTTAACACAGGGAGAGGGCTATTGGTTGCCCAGCTGGGTGTTTATTATGGGATTTTTCTCCTGTGCCTGGGGCTGGAAGCAGAGGGGCACGCGGGAGGGTCTTCTCTGCTGCTTTGGCTGGCTCAGCCAGGGATGGGGGGAATGTGGGGGGACCTTGGAATCTGGTCTGCAGAGCAGATGGTTCCAGCTCTCCACTGAAGTGCTGCCTGCATCTAAGCACAACTTAATCCCTACCCACAACTTCGCGCTTTCGAGAAATGAATAACAGAAGGACATTTCTTCTATCCAAAGGTCTCAGAGGGAGTCTCAACCCTAGGAAATAAATCAGCCAGGAAAGGGAGCTGAGCCACAGCAGCAGCATGGCACCAGAGTTATGAGACCCTAACCCTGACACATCCAGGTCCCACACAACAACCCAGGACAGCCCCCAGGATGGTTCAGATCTCTGCATGTCCCCTTTAGCCCAAGAAGTAACCCAGCAACTTCGAAGGCTCTTCCCAGCCAAGCTCAAGGGACTGAATGGAGCCTGCCTTCAGCAGGAATATGTGGACCACAAAGGTGCTCCAAGGCCTGGAGCCCCTCTGCTCTGGAGCCAGGCTGAAACTGGATGTGTTCACCTGGAGAAGGCTCCAGGGAGAGCTCAGAGGCCCTTGCAGGGCCTAGAGGGGCTCTAGGAGAGCTGGAGAGGGACTGGGGACAAGGGCTGCAGGGACAGGACACAGGGAATGGCTCCCACTGCCAGAGGGCAGGGATGGATGGGATATTGGGAATTAGGAATTGTTCCCTGTGAGGGTGGGCAGGCCCTGGCACAGGGTACCCAGAGAAGCCTCAGATTCCTCACCCCTGGAAGTGTTTCAGGCCAGGCTGGACAGGGCTTGGAGCAGCCTGGGATAGTGGAAGGTGTCCCTGCCCATGGCAGGGGGTGGAATGAGATGGAATTTTGGGTTCCTTCCAAGTCAAGTCTCTCACCTGTGGAAGGAAAGCACAGCACGAACCATTACAGGATGGCACCTCTGCTCTCAACTCCACTGCTGGAGCTGGGGCACGGCTGTGGGGACTGGGATAAAACGTGGGGTCCTGCAATTTAACAGGAATCTGGAAAGGTAAAGCAAATTGGTCCATGGGATTTCCTGCCAGCCTGTGTCACCAATCTCCCGCTGCTGAATGCGTACATCCCAGCAGGAAAGTGGAAGTTTTGGAGCAGTGAACGAAATAAAAACTCCCCTCTCTATTTGAAGCCTGCACTGATGGCAGCCCTTGCATTCAAGCTGCCGTCTGAAGCTTTGTCCTGCTGTCTTCCCACTGTGGCACCACAGGAGCAGGACACAGCAGCACAGAGATGCACCGTGCCCTCCCAGCCTCCCTCCCTCATGCCCAGGCCTCAGCCCTGCCCTGGAAGCCTTTTGTAGGGAAGCTCTGAAATCAGGCTTCACCCTGGCTCCTGCCCTTCCACCATCCCAAGGAATTTCTAGTGAGGGTCAAATACCAGGAGGGTTGGAGTTGATCAGCCTCCAAGGAGCTCTGAGGTGTTCACAGAGCTGCAGAGCCCAGCTCTGGGTACTTCACAGGATCCTCCATGGCTGAGGGAAATCTTTGCCAGTGCTTTGGCTTCCAGCAGGCTGAGCAACACAAGGAGCTGCTCTGCAAAATATGTGTGTAATCCTGGAGAGTTTTTTTCCAGCTGACTTTTAATGAGATGTGGTCTCCCTCCCCACCAAGCTCCCCTTCAGATTAACTTTATTCCCTGCCTGGCGGGTTGCCTCCCCACCAAAAACACATCTCAGAAGCTGCAAAGGAAAGGGAAAAACACACTTTCCCCTCTGGAGCAGCAGCACAGCAGAGAGGCAGCTGCACCCTGTGCTGGGCACCTAATTGCACACACACATTCCCACTAATTCATCCCCTAATTCATCCCACGTGCGTCGGAGCACAGAGCTGGCCCAGCCCAGGCTTTGATGCGTCCGCCTGCCCGAGGAAGCAGAGCAGATGCGGAGTTATCTGCTCCACGAGGACTCCAGGCAGCCAGGGGACACAGTTGCCTTTGGCTGAGGATGAAGGACAGGACAAGGACAGCTGGACTCAGCTCACGTTCCCCCAAGAGCCCCCAGGCCGGCGGTGTTCTCTGGCCTCAGCAGGGTCTGACCCGTGTTCCAGCCACAGGGCCTCAGGTTGCCTCCTCAGCAGCCAGGGCTTCCAAAGTGTTGGTTTCTGTCTCCACACACAGCTGCACTCCCAGCTTTCCACCTGGGACATCCAGCCCCTTTCTCAGAAGCCCCTTCAGCGTGTTCTCAAGCCCGTGGCCTGCTCCAGGCCCCGCGCGTGCGGCGCTACCTACAGAAAGCAGAACACAGTGTGACTTTTTTTGGACACTGCCAGGGATGCTGACTGCACCGCTGCCCTGGGCGGCCTGTTCCAAGGCCTGACCACTTTTTCAGTGAAGATGTTTTTCCTGCTATCCGATCTAAACCTGCCCTGGAGCAGATGAAAGGAATGCTTTCCCTGCCTGGCTCTGAGCTGCGGCAAACTCTGCTCCTCCCCATCAGGGAGGGTTCTCCCGTGACATGCAGATGGTGGGATGCTCCCAAATCTGGCACAAATGGTAAATACAGGGCTGACATGCTCAGATCAGGCATAAATTACAGCTGCAATGGTGCAGAAATGTTTTTGGCAGAGGAACCAATGAATCCCAGAAGGGTTTGGGTGGGAAGGCATCGCAAAGTTCATCTCCCCCCACCCCCTGCCATGGGCAAGGACACCTTCCACTAGCCCAGGTTGCTCCAAGCCCTGTCCAACCTGGCCTGGAACACTTCCAGGGATGGGGCAAGACTACACCTGTCCCATGGGAACACTCTGGGAATAAAGGGCTGGGAGGAAGGCAAAAAAGAGATACAAAGCTCCCCACAGAGACATGGCTTAACTGCAGCCTGGCTCTCTGAGGCAGCTGTCCTTCACACACAAACATGGTGGACACCTCTAAAAGCATTTTTCTGTCCTGCCTTTTGCAAGAGAAGCTTTAGTTACAGCAGAAACTTCACAAGAGTTTTCAGTGGGGTGGAGAAAGCGCCTTGGTAACATCCTGGGTAATTATAGCATTCAGTTACCCTGAAGCTCCTGAAGGCTGAGCAAATTGCTATGGGCAATAAATAGAAAAGGCTGGTCTGGGAGCCTGGTCTCCAGCACAATAATTTCAGACTGGAAAGGAGATGTTAATCTGTCTTTTTTTTTTCTTTTTTTCCTAGCAGCATTTGAAGTGGTTTTACTTTAAAAACCCACATCAAACCTAGCCCACTCTTTACTCCAGAACAAGATTTTTTGGCTTGATGTGTCCCTGAGCTGCTGTTCCAGCCTAGGAGGATGGTGGCTCACTGGATGCATCAAGATAAAAAAAGAAATGTCTAAGTCTGAGCTCTCCTTGGACCACCTAAAATTCTCACACCAAAATTATTTCATTAAAATCACATTACCAAAATAATACCATCAAATTACCACTAACCATGCACATGCAGGAGCATCTATGGACAGGACATGGACACAGGAGCACAGGACAGCAGCCCACAAAAACCTCACAGCTCCAGAGCTCAGTAACCTGTAGGTTCCCAGATGCTGCTGACCATGGACCACCTCAATGCAGAGGTGGATCCCAGAGCATCCCTATTTTACACAGGATGGGAAGAACCAAGGGGAGTTTCTCAGGCTTTGTCCCACTCCTCCAGCTTCCAGCAGCAAATCTATCCATGACATGAGACTGGTTCCTCAGGAAGAAATAGGAAGCATCAGAGCAGAGATTTTCCTAGCCACAAAATGCTCTTCCCCCCCCCCAACATTGTGTCCTTGGGTTCCCAAGCAGGAAGATGTGGAAGCTAAGGAGCCCACATTGTTTTTTTTTCCCAGAACAAGCCCAGATTTCAGCCTCTTCCCCTAAGAGACACAAACCTGCTGCAGGTCAGAGCCCAGGCAGCCCTTCCAGTCAGTGCCTTCAGGATGGAAATGCCTCTTCTGCTTCTGTCTAGCAGGAGCCACTTGTCTCCTCTTCACGTGGCAACTGCTTCATGTCAGTGGGAAAGGCCTGGGACAAGGTGCTTGGAGTTGGGAAGGATTATCCACTCCACCTGAAGGAAGCAGAGCAGCTCCACAATTACTGAGCTGGCTGCATTGTATGGCACAGGAGAAACAAAGGGGATTCACTAAGGCACTGGCAGCACAAAGAAAGCACTGACAGGTGCCAAGCCAAAACACAGGATCACAGGGATTTAACTTCCCTTCTGGAGCACCCCTCACCTTTCAGGAGGGTGCTCTACCACCTTCTAACTTCTCCTGCTTGGAAATTTGGTGGCCATTCTGGCTGGTCATGCCTCCAGCCACAAAGTGTTTCACCTGCTGAACTTTTTCCAACTTGCCCAGTCCTGATCCCACTGAACTCCACAGGCATCTTCCTCTCTTTGTTAGAGCAAGCTGACAACACTTCTTTCTTTACTCAGAGCGCATTGCTCCCCTCCCTCTATTCCTGACTTTTCCCCTTCTATTGATCCAATTCCAGCATCCCTCACTGATGCCAGAGCTCACAAATATGGGATGTAACAGTGAAGCAGCACTTTACGGCTCAATATTTGATTTAAAAGTTTAAATGAGGTGCTGTAACAACAGCTCACCTACATTTCATCTTCCTTGAGAAGCTTACCCCAGTAAACACCTGGGAGTAAATTACCCAATCCTACTGAAGCACTGATAGGAGATCAAAACCCACCAGAAAAAGCCTGAAATATCCTCTGGTCCAGGCCAGTTCCAGGTGTTTTGAAAGCAGAACCATGCAGAAAATCCTGGTGACATGGTTTAATGCTGGGCTTGGCAGTGCTGGGTCAGTGGTTGGATTCTGTGATCTCAGAGGGCTTTTCCAGCCTGAAGGGTTCTGGGATTTTACCTTCAAGCCTCCTCAAAGGCAGCTGCACAGTGACTCTGCCAGGCTTTAAAAATCAGCTCAGCCGAATTGATTTTAAGCCAGGCAAAAAGCTCACAAGAGTAAACATGACTTTTAGTGAAAAAGATGACCCTGTTACTCGCCATCTGAGGATTTCGCTGCCTCGGAGCCCCTCAGAAGTCACAAAACTTCCAAGCCCACTCAGGTTTTGCTCCAATTTCCTAGAAATTCTTGCTGATGCTGGGGTAGGAGTTAGCTTACCAGCGTCACTCTTAATAAGAAAGGGCTTGATTAGACCATGCACCACCCCGGTGAGGACAATCAGCCCTTATCATTAATCTCAAACAGCATCACAGAGAAAAGGCCTTGTCGAGGGAGGCATCACTAGCAAGAGCCACTTTTAAGCCCAGCAGTGCCACTGCTGTGAGCATTTAAGGCTTGTGAGCACTGCTGGGAATGTTTTCCGTGCCCCCAGGAGCTTCCAGACTCCCTGGACCTGCAGGAGGGGAAGCCTGTATGCACGTAAAGCATTTAACAGCCTCTGGTTATTTATCGACCTGGCCCCTCTGCTTTTACTGTGCTCGCTCTTCCCTCCTCCCCTGACTGCAGCACGGGCAGAACATGCTCTTGGTAAAATTTTTGTTGAAATTAAGACACGAGACACAAAAACAGAGGGCTTTTTTGTTTGAAGCTGCTGGAGCAGAAAGGCCGTGAGGCTGAGCGGGAGCGGCAGAGGGCCTGGGCTGGTGGGAGCTGCTGGCACGGAGGGAAGGAAGAGGGATTTGTGCTTGGCCAAGGCCAACCCAGCCTGGCTTATCCCACAGGGAGGCAGCCAGCAGTGAGGGAGAAGAGGAGAAGCTGTAGAGATATCCCAGGGACCTCCCCCTGCAGCAGGGTGCTCTTGATTTGGGTCCAGCTGCCCCACAGCTGGTACAGGGTGGTAAGGGGTGGATAGTGGGGACAGGCACAGTCACACACGGAGCCCTCACAGCACCTGCGTGAAGGGCTGAGGTCCTGCACCCAAGCCCAGCCCTCTGCCAGCAGCCAGCAATTAAACAGACATTGAATTAAGTTGTGCACATCTTCCTCTGCCTTCAAAAACTGGATTTTGCAGAGTGCTGCTTACAGGTGCGGCCTGCAGTGTCTCCTGATAAAACACAGAAAAACCCATGCAGGAAAGTGCAACACTCACCAGAACTGTACCCAAATGGAAGCTGAACTTGGGCACAAAAACTAAACCAGGGTTGAGGTTGGCCAGGGCGACCCAAAATGTTGGCAGGAGCTGCAGCACTGTCATTTCCTTGGCCAGGGAGGTGGCAGTGAGGGATGCTGGTGTCACCGTGCCCAGCTCTCCCCTCCACCAGCAGAGTCAGGAATTGCACACACCGATGTTCACTTCTTCCTCTCAGTTTTCTGTGTCAGCTCCACCACCTGCATTCATCCACCTTTCCCCTCAAGAGCCACACCTGCTTCTACAGCAGGCACTCTTAGAACTCCTCACCTCCACAATTCCTCTCGACTTAAAACCCAGAAATAAAACTTCTGATACCTGAGGGCTGCCCTGCCTATGGTCAGAGTTCACATTTGCTATATCTGGCTTTAAAAATGACCCTTTCTTCCCACTGGAAAAACAATTCAGCTGTCAGATATGATGACCAAAGACAAGCGCTGTTTTTTGTAAACACAAAAGCTTTTAAAACCTGGCCCCTGGTTTAGGCTCCCGAGTTGGTGTGAACTCCAGGGACAATGGGGGAATTGCAAATATTTTATGAACTCTGGTGAACTCACACTGCACATTCCTTATTCATTCCTCTTGACAAAGTACTGCTCAAAACTTTTGAAAAGGTACATTTAAACTTATTTGAAACTCCAGACTCTCACAAAGAAATGAGAATGGGGCAGATTCCAAGAGCTCAGTCTGGAGGATGTTGACTCTAATGAACAGTCAAAAGGCTTCCTGGCCAACCTGCACCTTGGGCAAGGAGAGTGGCAGTGCCAGAGGGCAGGGTTAGGTGGGATATTGGGGAGGAATTGTTCACTGGGAGGGGTGGGGGGGCCCTGGCACAGGGTGCCCAGAGCAGCTGTGGCTGCCCCTGGATCCCTGGAAGTGTTCAAGGCCAGGCTGGACAGGGCTTGGAGCAGCCTGGGACAGTGGAAGGTGTCCCTGCCCATGGCAGGGAGTTGGAAAGAGATGAGCTTTAAGGTTCCTTCCAACCCAAAATATTCTAGGATTCAATGCTCTGAGACCCACGGATGGGCAGAAATTCAATTCAACTGATGGTGCTCCTCCTGCTGACAAGGCCACGCCAGTCCAGAGGCAAATTGTCATCCGTGCACTCTGAGAACCTTGGTGCTGAAATGTGAGCCAGTCCCTGAGGGAAATACTGATCTGCAGAATGAGGGGGAAGTGACACTGGCCCATGGCAAAGGGAGCACAGAGCCAGTGGCAACTCAGTCCTACAGTAATCACAGCACAGCCACCCCACTGGCACGGAATCCTCACACACCAAAGGTGACTCCTTCAGGCCAATTACTTGTAGGATTAGATTTCCCTCACCCCCATCCCTCTCTATTTTGCCCTTCTCCAGGATCTCTTGAGGTTTCAAAGGCACCTTTTGCATCACACCACGATGTTTTCTCATTAGAGGGAGCAAGCTTATCAAACGAGTGCTGCTTAATTCCACCCTTCAGCCCATAGGCAGTGACCCAGATTCCTGATCTCCATTAGGAGAAGTTGGCCCCTGAGAATTCCAGGCTGGATAACCGGACAGGGAGACCGCCAAAACAAGGACATGACACAGTGAGAGGCAGAATGAGCCAAAGCAGTCCTGGAGTTTGGCCTTCACAGTGGTCACGGCCAGGTCAGGTGCACAGAGATGGGCTCATTCCCTGAACTCCAAGCCCAAGGAAGGGATATCCCACCCTCACAGGCTGCTACAAGCTCAGACCTAGTTGGAGGGCTGTAGTAAGAGTGCAGTGACCAGCAGAATATTGAAAATGACCCAGGAATGGCACCAATTGACTCTGGTTGGCCAAGCCCTCCCAGAGTCTTGTTTCCAGACTGCCTGGTTCAACAGGGGAAGGTGGAATGTGAAATAAAACATGGAGAAGTTACAAAGAAGCCCAGGAGATGAGTACATAGAGAGGCAGCCAAATGCTGCAGTCACACTGGGCTGTGCAGCTTCATCATAAATCACAATTCCTCCTCCAAATGTGTTTTACACACTCCAGCCAGACCCTGACTGGCTCGTCCCTGCTGTGTCACACTCACGAAGCCAGGCTACTGCTGTCAAACTGTGCCCCACATCTGTCCCCAGAGAGGATTTGGGATTAAATCCCCACATAATGGATGCTCCTGTCTCTTGTCAGGATGGTTTGCAAGTTGTACCTCCTGAGCCAGGTGAGAGAAGCACAGCTGGGTGGCCCTCAGTGGAGGCATCTTCACACCTGCTGTGGGAGCGCCTGAAGGATGGGGACACGTTTTTTTAGGAGGATCTGTTGCCATGGGACAAGGGCTAAGAGACAGAAACCTGTCCAACAGCACCTTCAGGAGAGTAGAATCATAGAATAGTTTGGGCTGGAAGGGACCTAAAAGTTCATCCAATTCCACCCCCTGCCATGGGCAGGGACACCTTCCACTGCCCCAGGCTGCTCCAAGCCCGTCCAGCCTGGCCTTGGGCACTTCCAGCTGTGTTTCCTTTCCAAGTACCAGGCACAACTGATTTTGCAGCCAGCTGCGAGGTGCCTCTCACACAGAATTAAAAAAGCAAACCCCTTTTGCCCAGACAGGATGTTGTCCACAGGGAATAACTCACTCTAAACATGGAGTGTCTGATGCTCCTGGCTGTGAGTCTGCATCCAGAGAGCTCTGTCTGCCACCCGAGCTACCAGAGCAGCCACCAGCACCCAGGCTGGAGGCATCACAGTGCTGTTCATCCTGGCTCTAATAGATCATGGAAGCCCAGACAGGCCAAATACAGTCAGATTTGGCAGCACAGCTGGAGCCAGGATGTAAAAAAACCCAATCCTGAGTGTCCACGGAGGATCAGAGCTCGTCCCTGCAGCGAAACAGATGCGCAAAGTTTGGTGCAAGGACAGGCAAGGCACAACAAAGCTTTAAACAGCTTTTTTGATTGTTTTGGGGGCTTTTTAATAAACCCAGTCAGCTGCTTAATGCCTCAGTATCCCTCCTGAGGCACAGGCAGTGAAACCCCTCTCTCGAGAGCCAGCAGGTTCAGTCCTCTCCATCCCACAGCCCTGTCACTCCTCACACTCGTAGGCACATTCAGGGGGCAAAATCATGTTCCTTTTCAAGGTCAGGCCAAAATTTGGGGTGGGAAGTTGGAACATCATGGCAAGCAGAGATGTGGGTCTCCACTTGGCCTCAGCAGCTCCAGTTGGATGCACCCAGGTGCATTTCTACCAACAGGCCTTGGAGCCCTGCTTCAAGGAGCCCTTCCAATGTACCCCAGCGACTTCAGAGAGGCACGAATGCCAGCTGCTGACACCTGATGGGTAGTTTTATAGGAAAACTTGATTTCCCTGTGGAAGAGGCTTCATCAGATCACGAATTGCAGGACTGGTCCCTTCACAGCTATCTGAGCCCTGGAGTATCTCCTCTGCTTCCCTAACAGCTTGTCTACAGCAACATTTTCTTTGAAGGCCGCTGGCTGAAAGAAGCTATTTGCTTTAGAGCAGCCCGAATTATTCATTTTGAATCCTCCAGTGCATAAACACCCTTTAAAATTCCAAAAATAAACCACCACCCTGCTCGTGACTGGCTAGCAGAACGCACGCGGCAGCGAGCGATCATCTCAAGTGCTGCAATCCCTGGGGACCTAAAACACGGACGTGTGGAAATCTGTTATCCTGAGGGAACACAGAGCTGCTTCTGGAGGAGGAACAGACTAGCTCTGGAGGACCTGGCTGTGGATCCATGCCTTGGTTCATGCCAGTCCCCCTGCCCTTCTCTGGACTGCAGGGACACCTTGCCAGCGATCCTCCTCCCTGCACCACCATGCATTCCCAAGAAGTCCCCTCTGGGGAATCTTGGGGAAGCCTCAGTCTCCCTTCTCTCCCCAGGAAGAGATGCCACTCTCCAGGCCAAGGCCAACCCCCTGATTTCCTTCTGGAGGCCACCCACACTCTTCTCAACAAGGCACTTGAGAAGCAGCAAGCTGGACAGAACTCACAGCAGCAACAAAATTGGGCAATTCCCACAATTCCCAGTGGTGCAAGACAAGTTTCTAGGGGAATCCATAGAAATTCCAACATGATTTGGGGCTGGAAGGGATCTGAAAGACCATCTAGTTCCAACTCCCTGGCATGGGCAGGGACACCTTCCAGTGTCCCAGGTTGCCCCAAGCCCTGTCCAATTCAGCCTTGCATATTTCCAGGGATGGGGCAGCCACAGCTTCTCTGGGAAAGGTCTGCCCCTGCTTCACCATGCCTGCCAGAAAAAAAACAGCCAAGCCAGATCCATACCAGGATTTGTCCTTCCAGATAAGTGTCCCAGAGAGCAGGGGGGATTTGGAGCAAGGAAGATGCGTCCTTGATGGAAGGGGATCAGATCAAGGAATGCTTAGGCCAACTGGGTGTACATTTGTCCATTGCCACCAATAAAGAGACAAAAATGTTCAACACAGAGGTGACATTTTATGCCTGGAGACTGAAGTCAGCCAGGACATCAGAATTCTCCTCAGTAGCTGATTTCCCACGTTTTCAATGGTTGTGCTAAATCATTAATAGAGGTTAGTGCTGAACTCATCCCAGGAATGCTGAGCTGAGTCAGTGCTGTTCCCCCACTCCAGTTTATCCTTGCAAATCAGCTCGAGATGAATGGCTCCCTTATTCTGCACCCAAAAATAAAACACATGTCAAGGCTCATTCTGGGAGTTTGTCGAGCAGGTGCTGATTTGTGGGATCAAGCACGTTCAGATGGATCTGATGCCCTTCGCAGGCAAAACGCTCCATGAGAACCAAGGCTTCCCAAGCAACAGGGGAGGCTTCTCTGGGAATAAACTCCAGCCTCTGGAATTTGCCTAGTGTGAGCCAAGCAGCTCCCTCCCATCCTGCTGGTGTCCAGGAAAGAATGATTCCCTCTTCAAGGGGCTCTCCAAAGGGTTTGGCATTACCCATCCGCACTTCATGGGTGATGAAGGAGGCCCTTTCTAAGTCAAATCCACTCCAGAGGGTGAAAAAACAGCATGTGTCCCATCAGCCATTATTAGTGGTCAAGCTAAGCACATGTGTGGGGAGAGGAGAGCTGACCTAGAGAAATCAGCCTTAGATAGGAAAGGAGATACGAGCTGAGGCCCTACAAAGCCAAAAACTGCTGATGCACAGGCTCTGCCCCCCCCCATTTACACCTCTCTCCCTCCCCCAAAGTGACAATGCAACACTCCAAAAGGAAAAAATGACAACAACTTCCCCAGTGATGATTTTACAGTCCCTCTAAGGGCTGTGGATTGCTTTAGAAAAAAATGCAACTTCTCGGTTCTGCAGCTGGAAAAGTTGCCCCACCATACACTGAAGATTAGGAAGGAATCCTTTCCTGTGAGGGTGGGCAGGCCCTGGCACAGGGTGCCCAGAGCAGCTGTGGCTGCCCCTGGATTCCTGGAAGTGTCCAAGGCCAGGTTGGACAGGGCTTGGAGCAGCCTGGGACAGTGGAAGGTGTCCCTGGAATGGTGGGGGGGGGAATAAGATGGGCTTTTAAGGTCCCTTCCAACCCAAACCATTCCGTGATCCCATGATTTGTCCCAGAAATCAATGTGGTTGCATGGATCACATTACAACAGCACCATTTTCACTGAGCCTTTGGGGAAAAAAAAATAAAAAGTCTTAATAGTCCCCAGAAAAATATCTGCTGTGAAATCATTCCCTCTGAGGATGATATTATGGAATAAGTGATCATCAGCCAAAATTACTGCATGGAAGTCATCGATTACAGAAATACCCTGACATTCTCAAGCAGTCCCTGCACAGATGTTACACCAGAGCTGCTCCACAGGCTCCTCTCTGAAGGAAGGCTCTGCTGTTGTCATAGTTGCTTCATTATTACAAGTCTTGGGTGACTATCAGAGCAAAAGTCATAAGATCTGACTCCTAAACACTTGCAAGAGCAAGAAAAAGCCCAGCACTGGGGCAGATTCGGGTTGCTGATAAGCAAACAATCCTGCAAATTGCTTGCACTGCCAGTCTGACTCATGCTTCTGTAAGCACAGCTTATTTTTCACCCCTCTGGGGGGGGAAAAAAAAAAAAAGCATATCCAAACCAAACACAAAAAAACCCCAAACAAACAAACAAACAAACAAACAAACCAACCACCAAAAAACCCCCAAACAAGCAAGCTCCAAGTGATTTTTCCATCAGGCAAAAGGCCTTGGGACACAGAAGGAATTGCCAAGATGGAGCTGGTGGCTCTGTGGGAGATTCCTGCACCTGGAAGGATGCGCAGAGGACCGTCCCCCAAAGAGATGGAGCTCAACTCCAGCCCCATCACTACGCTCCAGGCAAACAGGCACTGCTGGAGGGACAGGCCAAGGGGTTGTCCTGCCCCTCCGCATCCCGGTTAGTGCATGTTCAGCACCACCTGCTGGTATTCCCTCCAGGAGCCAGCTCCTCACAGACTGGGCAGCTGTCACCCAGGGTCAGGGAGTCACGCTGGGGACAACACGTCGTGAGGCACGGCCCTGGTGCAGCACAGTGTGAGCACAGCTCCAGGATTCCCCATTCCAAAGCAGCTGTCCAGCAGTGGAGGCTCACCTGATGTGGGTCCACGTCCAGCTAGGTCTTTGCAGGAGCCCATGGGCTGGGACAGCCTCGTGGGGCAGAGCATACAACAGCAGATAGGTGCAGGGCCACAGGGGCATCCCAGCAGATTAAAAAAATCCCACACAGGGATCCAAAATCCTCGTGATTTTGGCCCAACTTGTTCACCGGGCTCTGCGAGACACCGATTTCATTCATTTGAAAATCTGCCCATCATTACTTGGAGAGAGGAAGAGCAGCAAGACATAACTGCTGTTTTGGAAGGCAGGAGTCTCATCCCTCCAGAGAATCCCAGAAGAGTTTGGATGGGAAGAGACCTTAAAGACCATCTCATTCCACCCCCTGCCAGGGACAGGGACACCTTCCTCTAGATCAGGTTGCCCCAAGCCCAACCTGGCCTTGAACACTTCCAGGAATGGAACGTCCACCACCTCTCTAGTGGCTGCTGGATGGTTGCAGGAGCAAAGGATGGAAAAAAAAAACCCCCCTGTGCTCAGCCAGAAGTAGGCTGAGAGTGGAGTGGAGTTACCAGTGATCCACTGCTCTGCACAGAGAGGGAGTTAAACCATGACCTGGCACTTCCCTGCCACAGCCAAAGCTGCTTTCCACCCACCATAACTGCATTTATTTCTATTTTCTTTCCTGAGAGTGACGCTCAGAATTAAGTGCACAGTGCAGGTAAAGAACATTCTGCACCATCACACATGGGGGTCTGAACCAGACAGAAATCCTGGGATATCCAATCTCTGCAACTAACCAAAACAGCCCGGGAGAACACCAAAGGACACACATATTCCCTTTGGGAACAGGTGTTTCAGGAACAAAACATCTTTGAAATGTTACACTGAAAGGAAGAGGAGGAAAAAGGGCAGGCAAGCTGCCTGCCCTGGTTATCCTGAATATTTTAACTCTGACCCCACAGAGATCATTCAGAACTCCACATTAGGATATTCCAGGACTGCAGTTGGACAGGGCTGGGGTTTTTAGTGACTTTTTGGATGGGACAGGTTGATGGCTGCCCTTTGGGGTGGTCATTCCAGCCTCTTCCTTTTACATACCCACACCCAAGGTTTTTGTTGGAAGAGGAGGAGAGAAACTCACAGCTCACAGGATTCCCTCCACAGGGATTATTTTATTATTATTTATCTGTCCACTGATGAGCTTTTAGGTCCCTCTTAACCCAAAATATTCTGTATGTTGAGAAGACAGACAAATGTGCTATCACGAGGAAGAACCACAACGAATCCCAGTTCCTGTATTTTTTCCTATTATTCTAATTCTCCAGGCATTTACTGTGCTATCCATGGCCAACATAGCTTTACATTCCAGTTCTTGTCAACTCTTGGTGTTGACTCGAGGCCAACCCGTGGGTGAATGGATGTAAACTGAAATTCACTGCTCTCCCTGGCAATGATTTCCACGAGATATCTCTAAACTCCCATAAAAATGATAAACAAGTTTAAAATTGCAGCCATTCAAATGGAAAATCCTGCTGAAGGCCTGGTACGTAGAACAGAAATAAAGACAGCAGAATTACAGCTGCAGAGCAAAAAACCCTGCAAAAGAGCTCTGGAAGCATTAAAGCACCTCTAGAAACAAAAACAAAATAAATATTGCGATGCAAATGGTTGCACCGGTCAAACCTGAGCCACATTTACTGGGTGCTTGTCCTTCTGCTGAGCCAAAGGCAAGTGGGAAAACCATATCCAGCTGTCAGGGTGTGACAAAGCCAGGAAAGGAGCCTGGGAAGAGCTCCCTGATTAAACAGAGCCCCTGAGCAAACAGCCCCGGCCTCGCCTGCTCCGTGACACATCTTGTTCTCCAAATGGGAAGAGGACAGGAGAGAAAACATTGCTTCCAGCTCGTTATTTCCAGGCTGTTTCAGCTGTCAAAACACTGCACAAGATCCCTGTCACCTAGGAAAAAAGCTGGAGGGCTCAGATCCAAGGGCCAGGTGTTGTGATCACGCAGAGCTGGAGCCCAGGATATTGGGATATTCCATCTCCTGTGCCTCCCTAGTTAACAGGGATGTACATTCCTACATCCACTGAAGCTCTGGAAATGCTTCTTCAGTGGGATGCTTGATTTCCAGCCCCTGAGGTCACTGCTCCAACATCTCCCAAAGTCTCAGCAAGAAACAATTCTCAATAAGGAAAAAAAAAACCAAAAAAACCTTGACATAAAAAGACATCAAAAAGATGCTTCAGCAACACAGGATTTTCCACAAATCCTCCAAGCTATTTTTAGTCTCTTTTATGGTGAGAACACAACATCCAGCTTCACTGCCCCGTGTCCTCCACCTCCTCTGGGAACAGATCTGCAACAGGGCAAGGTAAGGGCATGTAAAAGTTCTGTGAGCTGAGGGCTAAGAATGAAATTTGGGCTCTGAGAGATGGGTTTGAATGGCTGATTACAGCTCCACGCAGATGGGGTGCTCCTGACCTCTTACCTGCATGGACTTGTGGGAAAAGTGGAGTCAGTAGGAAGTCAGGGAAGGATTTATTCGAGCATGGCTAAGACAAGCAGCCTGTTTGCTGTGAGCTGGTTTATTCCAACTCTTCCAGCTATGAAGTGCTCTGGACTGGTGTTCAGGACTCAGGACGGACACAGGATGAAGCTCACAGCCTTCCCAGTCCTGCAGGAGCACTATGGGAATTCTTGGGGGTGTCCTGTGCAGGGCCAGAAGCTGGATTTCAACCCTTCTAACTCAGGATATTCCACGTGGTGGTATTCCTGGAGCAGCTCCCTGCCTTGGATAGGAGCTTCTCCATCCTCCCCTGGAGCTAAACACCAAGGTGGGCATGAACAAGGTGATATTCAAGAGGTACCTGGCTCAAAGGCAGGTGCTCTTCCCAACTCCCAGAACTCCTGGAACACACCTGGGGCTCCACATGGATCTGCTTCTCCTGCTTCCTGGTGAATGGCACATCCTCTGGGATCAATGTTGAGCACATCTCTTCCCAAAGCTGTAGGTGTGAATCATCTCTCCATTATCACGGTCTGAGGGAATCAAAAGTGCTCATCTGGAATTTATGTCCCCAGATCCCTGTGCCAGAAAGGCTCTGACTGCCAGAGCACAAGCTGGGGAAAGAAAAAAAAACCCCAGACTTTAAAGATACAGAAGGGATTGTGTCAGAACAGTTGGTTCTTCTCCAGTGGCAGGGATATCTCCAAGGAAGCTGCAATGCAGCAGGATGCTGACTCCAGCCTTGTGATGGACACAAGGCCATAAAAGAAGAAATTGCAGACACTGACTTTTTTCCAACTGCTGAGAAGGGCAATCTAAGGTGGAATATCTGGAGAGGGACATTTGAAGTTCGTGGTTTTAGCTCAGAAGAAACCAGTTCAGGGGTTGTCTAGACTTTTTCGGTGGATATGCCTGACATTTACACCCAGATGCTGAGATCCCAGGGCAGCTGACAAGCCTTGTATTAAGTTAAGACTAATCTGCACCATCTGTCAAAGTCTGAGGGGAAAAGAACAACTTTTCCACTCTGGGGTTGGAGTCTCTTACTGCTGCTCTGGCTGGATTAATTTGCAGAAGAGAAAATCTTGGTTTTTATGAAGTCTTCCATGAAAAAGTATTCCTGGCACCTACACTGAAGGAACCACTCCATGTTCTGAGCAGCCTTCAAGGGCTCCATCTCTTGCATGTGGCTACTTTAGAAGGAAGGAACAGAGCAGAGATCCCCTGGACACAGCAGCATTTGCAGATTCCCAATCTCAAGCTTTTGGGAGGGACAGGAGCAGCTTTTCTATGGCGTAGAAGGACCGCTCTGCCCACTGAGGTGGAAGACCAGAATTCCAAACTCAAGGATCCAAGCTCCTTACCTGCATCTTAAGGAGGCCTAGAAGGATTTGTTTTAGGGCTGCCTGGAATTTTTTCATCCCACAGGGCCTACCTAACCATCCCAGGCCCACCTCAGTTGGTTTTCTGACAAAGACGCTGAACTCTAGAAATCTTCCAGCTCCAGGTGATGCAGGTCCAGAGGGAAAAGCAAGCAGAAGAAAAGGTCAGGTGTCAGCAAAAAAATGGTCTCTCTCTTCTGACAAGCATTCCTGGCATGGGAAAAACAGCAAAACTGATTTATCCCCTATGGGGCCTGAGATATTCTCCCCTTCCTGAGGGCTCTGGACTCAGGATCTCCTTATCTGTCAGTGTTTTTCATCTCCTCCAGCCAGTACCCAAACAGATCCATGCATTAAAAGCAGCTGTGTTAGGCTCTTTCACCTTGGATTGGAATGCTTCCACCTCCATTCCCTCACAGACCTGTCCTTCCCTGAACAGGGAATACTTCAGGCTGTCATCCTGAAATGGAAACCACCAGCCCAGGGTATCTGCACCCCCTGCCTGCCACTGGTCCGTACCCACGGTGGGGGACCCAAAACGTCCTTCAGGCACCACTCTGCAGGTTTCTCATCTCTGCACTCAGACCTGCCCAGCATTCCAAGCAAGGCAGCCTCCAACCGGGCTCTGCATTCCCTGGCTGGAGCCAGAGCTCCTATTTCCATGCCTGCCCTAGTTTCTGGCCATCATTTGCTGGTGCATTAAGATCAAGGCTGCTGTGACTACCTGTGTGCATTTAGAGAGAGAGGATTTCCCCAGGGGGAGCTTTAAAAAGCAGCAGTTCACCTGGGTCGGGAGCCAGCTAAGGTATTAAAATTTAAAAAAAAAAATCCAAAACCTCCACCACTAAGTTACAAAGAGAAAAAAAAACAAAACAAAACAAAAAACAGGAAAGTTGTAAAGAGCAACAAGCAACAGAAAGAACTCTAATATTGGTCAAGTGGAAGATGTCCCCAGATCTAGAGGAAGGTGTCCTTGCTCAGGGATGGGGTTGGATTTATGATCCTTTAAGTTCCCTTGCATCCTAAACCATTCCATGGCTCTATGATAATCACCACAGGCTACCACATCCCACATGCAGCATCCTGGAAAGTGATCTGGGCAAGAAGAAAAAAAAAAAAAAGGAAAAGGAGGAAGTTTCTGGCAACCTGCTGCAGAGAGGGGCTGTGGGGAATAGGCTGGGTGAGTGGGCTCCTCCGGGAGCGTGTGAGAGGGAAAAGGAAAGATTTTAAACAGAAGAAGCAAAAATGAAAGGAGAAAGAGGGGAGGGGAAGGAGGAGGAAGGGAAGAGACAACAAATGACTCTTCATTTAGCACAAAGAAACCAAGATGTCAAGAACAACATTAATCAAGTCACCGAGGGATGAGACAAAATTCTGTAATTGCCTCTACCCTGATGCGAGAAACCTGGGTAATAAACAAGAGAAATGGGAATTGCTCATTTACAGAGCATAAATTTGACCTAGTTGGTATCACTGAAACCTTCTGGGAGGCATTTGCATGATTGGAATGTATAAGGAAGAGTCAGTGCTCATAACCTGTGTGGGAAGGGGGGGAAGCCCTGGCATGGCTCGATCGTGCAGTCACGGGTGGCTGGAAGGAGAATATCTCCAGTGAGTCTTTCTGCTCCTGAGCCTTGGGATTGCCATTAAGCTCCTTCCCCACTAAACCCTCACCAGGGGAGCAGTGCCAGACATCCACCCTGACATTTCCAAAGCTTCCCCAGTAAAGTCTTATCTAATTTTTTTTTTTTTTTTTTTGGTCAGAATTTACCAAAAATGGCTCTAAAGCTGCTTCCCCCCTCCCCGTGCACGGACTTTTGTCTGGGCAGGGAAATCAGGAGCGACAGCTGAACTGGAAGGCAGCCTTTGCTTCAGAGCAAGCAATCCCACTAATCTTTTAATGCACAGACAAAGCAAATGCCAAACTAATGAAATACTGGCTTATGCCTTCAAAGGCAAAAATTTCAGACCCAGCATAGCCAAGGGAACAAAGTTACGAGAAGTTAACAAAAGTCAAAGCGAGAATATTTTCCCTCAAAAAAAAAAAAGAAAATAATAAGTGCTAGACAACCACAAATACCATGACTCAAGGAAGGCTCTTTTGAAGGGCCTGGGGATGAAAGCCCAGAGTGAGCGATGTTTGACATGCAGGGGAGAAGGAAAAGTAAGGAGGGATTTGATGCAAATCAGCTCTATCATTCCTAGTTTGTATTCATTGGGAAGGGAAGCGGGGGGACTCCAATAATTCAACATCCAGATAACTTCACAAGAGCTTAAGGAATCTTTGCAAGAGTGATGCTATTTCTGGTATGCCAGGAATAATCCAGAGATTAATTATTTCTCCTGGGTTTAGGCAGGTATAGGCACTGCCTTCCACCTCACTTCCTTGGGACTGACATACCTGGGAATATCCTCCATGCTCTTTTGCACTTCTAAAGAAAGAGTCAGGGATTTTCCACTTATTTTGGGGCCATCCATTTCAAATAACATGCAGGATCTTCTTGGGAATCAAGCTATTTCAGCAGCAGGCACATCACATAAACCCTCCCAGATCTTGCACCCCCAGCAGCCATTTCAATTAATTCCATGGGGAAACACCCCAATATTGACAGGGCTGTGTCTCAAGTCCTCCATCAAAGTCCTAATTCCCAACATTTCACTGCTATCTCCATCAGAAAGTCCCAAAGGTCTCCACTACAAAGGTGACTTTTCTGGCCACAGCAGCTCAAATTTATTTGAATTTATCCCTCCCCTCCCCACTCTCCTAACTGTTTTATAAGGAAAAAAATAGCTGCAAGTTTGTCCCAACAATATCTTAGCTCAGTCTTTGCTGTGGCTTAGAAGTCAGCAAACCATCTCCTCTTGGAATTATAGAATCATTTAGGCTGGAAAAGGCCCCTAAAACCAGAGCTCAACCATTGCCCCAGCACTTCCAATGCCACATAAGCTTTTAAATACATTCATGCCCTCTGCTGCCTCAGAAAGGTCACCAGGCAAGTCTGCTCCAGCTCCACATCCCCTTAAAACCCTTGCAGCACTCCACTGATCTCTTATCTCCCGACAGAAATCTCCCACTGCTTCTTCCTTCTTCATCCAGTCTGGAGCTCAATATTTTATAGACCACCAGAATCAATCCTAGATGCACTGCAGAGGTCAGAATGAAACCAAATTAAGAAATATTTTGAGGAGGGCAGTATTTATTGGTATTACTCCTGTGAGGTTTCATTACGATAACATGGTTTTTATTCCTAAGTTGGATTGAGAGATCTCAGTTGTTCTGAGTGCCAGAGGTCTGGGAAGCAACGGAGTCAGGTACCACCATTCCAGGTGGTATGTTACAATAGCATTAACATAAGCCATAAAACAAACTTAAATTGGTTAATTAGTAGGTCTCAAAGTTTCATTATCAATAGGGAATCAGCATTTGAAGGGGATGTGTCCAGGGAATCACAGAATCATGGAGTGGTTTGGGTTGGAAGGGACCTTAAAGCTCATCTCATTCCACGACACCTTCCACTAGCCCAGGTTGCTCCAAGCCCTGTCCAACCTGGCCTTGGACACTTGCAGGGATAAGGAAACCTGGAGGTTATTTATCCCAATCTTATACCCCAATATTTTGGGATTAACCTGGTTTATCATAACTGAAACTAAGCTATGATTAAATTTGCAGGTAATGGAAACTGTTGGAGAAGGCTAAATAGAGAAAATTTCAGATCAGGCTGCTAGACCTGAGACATAGAGGCATATCCAAACAGAGCCAAATAAGGTCACATCCAGGAGCTAGGAAAGCAGGTCAGTCCCACAAAATGAGACTGTCCCAGCCATTCTAGCAAAGGAACGAGCAAGATACAAATTGTCAGCTAGAGGCACTTTCTATCTAAGAAAATTTTCAGTCATTTCACGCACAGCCCCAGGACAATGAGGGGACAGCCCTCTATTTTTAAACACGACTCAAAACTGTCCCAAAAGTGGGGCAAAATCCACCAAAAAACAAATTCACTGAAGGAAGGACTTGTGCATTCACCACACGAACGTGAAGCTTCCCAGCCTCTCACTAAATCCAGGGCGACAGATCAGGGAAACCCATCACAGTCACAGGGGTTCAGCCTTTGAGCTTGCCACGTGCAGCAGCAACTTTTTAACTACAAACACCACTGTGAAGCTCCCTCTGAAGTTTAAGAGAAATCCCAGCAAGATAACACTGTGCCATGCTTAAATAATCCCAGTGATCAGAAATCCTTTGATGCTTAATGCTCAAGTAGGAATACTTTTAGAAAAGTGCTGGCTTTAGCTAAAAAAAGAGCCCCCTCCACACACTATCAGTCAGCTGATCAGCAGATAGTATCTAATCTCTAAATAATGCTGATCTGGAGAGAGGCTCCAGCTTTATGAAAAGACACTTGCCAGCTGATTTCAGGGTGCAGAAGTGAACACAAGTAGCAGTAGCTTAAAGGGAAGATGACTACAGAACCTCAAAGAATCAACATCTTGAAAAGAAAGCTAAAGTCCTGGATGTCAGAGAATAAACAAATTTAAAGAGGACTATTAAGCCTAATAAAGGCACCAAGCTTGTATAGTGCAGTGGAGAAGGTTATCCTGTCTCACCACCAAGCACTTCCAGCAGGCATTGTCCATGTCATCCTGCAAGAGGGTTGACCACCAGCAGAGGAAAACATATTTGCCCTCCAAAACCAGCAGATTTTGGAGTCTACCAAAGTCTCTCTCAGCCTCAACACTCCTGAGGATCCCTCTCTGCAGGCTTTGCTTGGTGACAGCAGCTCTGCACCTCCTGTTGTCCAGGGGATCACACCAGGTGATGTCCCACCTTCAGAGCTGCAACCTAAACGTCCTCCTGACCTGAAAATAACTTCAAAGAAAAAGAAGACAGAAAAGTCTCTTCTTTAACATCATTCATCCCTCATGATGCTGTTATTGCAGCTTCAGGGCTCAGTGCTGCATTGTTCACCTCCAGAAGCACTACCTGCTGTCTCTTCACATAAAGAGCTGATGACAGGAGGAGGTTTATTACTCTAATCACCTGCAGAAAAAAGTTCCCGCACATGCACTTGAGTATTCAATTTGCTTCATGCAAGTTGTCCATGAACATGATCATTTCTTTCAGCTAGAAGATTGTTTAAAGTGCTCTCATCTCTTCCTCTCAATTTTTTTTTTTTTTTTTAATATTCTATTTCAGTAACATTGAGAAAGAGCCCAGAGGAGCTGTGGCTGCCCCTGGAGCCCTGGAAGCGTCCAAGGCCAGGCTGGAAAGGCTTGAAGCCACCTGGGCTAGTGGAAGGTGTCCCAGCCCAGGCCAGGGGGTGGGAATTGGATGAGTTTAAGGTCCCTTCCCACCCAAGACATGCTGGGATTCTGTGATCAGCCCTGCCTGCAGGGCAGCCAGAGGATGACACAGGATTTCGAGTGGAAACACAGAGTCACTGGGAGCTGACTTGTGGCACAGAAACCCCAAAGCTTGAGGCAGCAGATTCAGTGCACTGGGCTTGTCAAGGCTGTAATAGCTCTGATTAAAGATGTCAGCAATGCCAGATCAAGAGCGAGTGCCTCGTGAGCAGCAGCACCAGGGCAGCCAGGAGACAGCAAGAAATCCATGCTGCTCATGATCTGCAATTAAGGCTACCACCGACTAACAAAATGGGCAAAAAGTCCCCCAAAACCAACCAAAACAAAAAGCAAACCACAGCAAGGAGGTGATGAGAGGGAACAGAAAGACAAAAACACTCCAGATACAGAGTGGCTTTAGGCAGAAGGCCCAGAGAACCATAAAATGATGAGCATGGAGCTGTATCTACAGCAAGCTTCCCAGGAAGAGCCTGCTCCTTCATAAAGGCTTTAAGATGAAGGAGGGCAGATTTAGACTGGATATTGGGAAGGAATTCCTTTCCTGTGAGGGTGGGCAGGCCCTGGCACAGGGTGCCCAGAGCAGCTGTGGCTGCCCCTGCATCCCTGGAAGTGTCCAAGGCCAGGTTGGACAGGGCTTGGAGCAGCCTGGGACAGTGGAGGATGTCCCTGCCCATGGCAGGGGTGGAATAAAATGAGATTAACTCTAAGGTTCCTTCCAACCCAGATGGTTTTAGGATTCTGTGATTCCCTGAGGAATTGTTTTCAAGAGCGCTTTGCAAAGAGAAAGATCAAGCACCCCTAGGCAGGAGGAACACAGCCATGCTCAGCCAAGCTCAACTTTTATTCAGACCAAAGTCCAGCTGTCCAGGAAAGAGCAGAGCAGAGCAGAGTCTCCAGCATCTAATGTGACCTCTGGAGGCAGGTTCCAGCTGTCCTGGAGCCTGCAGCACATCCAGCACCCCTCGGGTGGGGCACCTGTCAGGAAGGATTCAGCTGATGGGTTTGAGGGCCCCACTGTAATTATCTCATCACAGTGACACACCTGAGATGCAATCAGCTGCCAGCTAATTGCACAACATCCCCAGTGCACTCAGAAACAGCACAGGAGCCACATTAGCTGGAGAATTCCATTAAACCCTGGGGAAGCACAAGCCCACCCACATTTGAGCAGGTCCTTGAGGAAGGGGCAGAGGTTGGTAAGGTCCCAGTGGGAAGGACAGAGCCTTGGAAAGCCCAACAGGTGTTTCAAGAAGGAGGTTTTGAGGCATGCACACCTCCTTGGTGGTTTTTTTGGGGGACCACTGGCTCTCTCCCCATCCCTGCTCCCAGTCAACTCCACCCTTGGTTGTGGCAGCTCCCTCAAGACTACAAAGAGCAGCAAGCAGCAGCTCTTTTGAGGAGATTTTACCAGAAAGACAGCAAAGAGAATGAAACCTGAACTACTGTGCCTGCTGCCCTGCTTGTCCTGGGAATACTTTACAATCCCTACAGACAGATCCCTCAGCCTGGCAGTTTACCATCAGCATCCTGGCTGCTCAGGCCCTGACAGGTAAATACACAGCTACACTGATGCCTTCTGCCAGGAATGCAGAAGAGCCACAGGGACAAGGCAAGTTTTTATTACAGCCTTCAGGCAGCAAGTCAAATTCATTCCCTGAGAATCCTGCACTTCCCGCCACCCAAGATGTATATTCCCATCTCCATCGAGGCATCTTTAAACATCACTATTCCATACTGTATTTAAGGCATGTTAAAATTCCTCCCTGAAATTCACAGCTCCCCATCCCCACCACTCTGGGGGGTTTTGGGGCCCTTGCTTAGAGATACAGCAGCGTAGAACCCCCAGAAGTTTAGCAAGCACAGCAAGGCTTAGAAAGAATTAAAAAATAAAGTCTCAACAAGAAAGCTCCTCAGAGGAATGCAATTGATTTTCCAAGTCTTTCAGACCACGTATTTTAATTAATATTTATCCTACCTACTCAAATGCCATAATCTGTGCCGTGTTAGAACTGCAGCATTGAACAATTGATGCTATTAATTCTGCCCACCATGGCATCTCCCTCTTCCAGATGCAAAGGGAAGCACTCAGCAGAGAACAGAGGGATCCTTGCAGCCTTCCACGTGTGCTGGGGAAGCAACAGCAGCTGCAATAATGTGCTCAAGCAGATAAACATTCCAACAACGCTTCTTAAAGCATCAATTTCGTCTTCCCCTCCTTTGCAAGAAGTGCCTGTTGTCAGCTTAACAACTTTTTCCACACAGCAAACAGCTAATGGGCCACTGAGAAAAGCTCTTAAAAATACAGCCTGTGCTGCTCCAGAGCTGAGCTGAAGCTGTAAAACCCATGGAAATAAGGGGCTGGAATGATGGGCCATGGAAAGTGTCAGAGCACTGGCACAGAAAAAAAAAAAAAAAAAATACAGAAAAAAGAAATTCTTCTGCCACAGGAGAAGCTTCAGTGGAGAGCCAGCTCATCTGGGAGCTGTTAAGGACCAAAAACACTGACTCTGCTTTTGGGGAAGGAGGCAGCTTTCCTCACAGACAGCTAGAGCAGATGTGGGAGGCAGGAGAGCATCATCACGCTTGGTGCATCCAGGGAGACCCGTGAGAGCTGACAGGAGACATCACAACCACCATTTCTGGCAGAAATCCTCTTCCCTGAGCTCAGAGCACAGCCCTTAAATTTGATATGAAGTGCAAAGCAGCCATAATTCCTTTCAATTCCTTGGGGAAGGAGGAGAGAAGCTACAGAGGGCAGAGCCTTTTGGGGCAGACTCCCAGGACAGCAGCTGCATCCCATGGGGAGGAATTTTGCTCCTCCATAACATTTTACACAACTTTCCACCTCAGCCAGGTCACCAAACTCAGCAGTTCTTGTACCCATGGCATCTCCACCACTGGCTCCTCTCTGGTACAGATTTAGGGAGAGTGAAGGGTTAAACCCCCCAGCACTGCAGGACTTCCAGCATCACCACAATTTTACAGCAAACCCATCTTGAGGAAGACACAGTTTGTCTCAAATTCAATTACACTGCACCAAAAGGTGGTCACAGCACTTGGGGGAAAATTAAAATTATCCCCAAAACCCAAACACCCTCAAGTTTCCAAGTACAGAGCACTGGAAGTAGAAGACTCCTGGTATGTATCAGGGGGCCCTATTAAGATCATTATTTGCTGTCAGAGCCTTTAAGCAGCATGCTCTAAATACAGACCCATTTAAAGCTTTCCTAGGGGAAAAAAAAAATTCAGTAAAACCTAAGTGACTTAGAATCAAGAGTGACACCAAGACAGAGCCACAGCACTGCAGACAGACTGCACCAAGGTGATTTTTAAAGGCAAACCTGGGCACCTGCACTCCCTGGGGAGATTTTCTGTGGAGAGCTGCATCTTCAGTGCTCTGCTGCATTTGGTGCTGCAACACCATCAGCGATTCCTCCTCCCTGCTCTGGGAGTTGCCTGTCAAATCCATTCCCAGGAGGGGACCTGCCTTTGTTAGGGGCTTTACAGGCAATGTACACCTCGGCCCAAACCAGTTTTCCCTCCCAGGATCTCTGCACTGCAGTCCCCAAGCACCACGGGTCCACGGGTCTGCCAAAGCACGAGCAGTTAAAGCTGGCAGAGCCCCAGACGAGGAGGTTTATGTCCTTTTCAAAACTCCACTTCAGTTTTACGTACTCCAGGGAATATTGTCATCCGTGCACGTAATCCCCTTGGGAATCCTGAAGCCTTGGTGATAAATCCCTGGAGCTGGTTATAAAACACAGAAGTGCTTTTGATCACGGGGCAAATGCCAGCTGGTGTGAAGTGGTGTTTGTTCCCTCTTTGCTCTCCTGGCAGAAGGGAACACGAACACAGGGTTTTCCTTCCCTGTCTCCCTGATGCTGTTGGAGCCTTTTCCCTCACTCTTCCAGCCTCTCCTGCAGGGCGGTGGGAACATCTCCTGCACTCCCCATACCTGCTGCAGGGGAAGCTGTGACCTGCCCCGCTCACCCCCTAGAGCATCCCAGCTGAGGGCAAGCCTGGAAGGCAGGTCTCTCCATTTCCATGGGATAATAATGCCAACAGAACTGCCCTGTTCCCAGGCGAATCCAAAGGACAGAGGGAAGGGTTTGCTGGGAGCACACGCTTCCACAGACAGTGTGGGCATGAACACCCTCCAGAGAACAGCCACTTTGTGAGCCAATTAAAGCAAATCAAACACAAAGCTCCTGTGATTCCAAAAGGAGTGACCATAATCGTGTTTATTCTCTTAAATTAATCCAGATTAATTTCTACTGCATACATAAGATACAGTATTCTTACATCAGTGTACTGCCCCAGCTGAAGATCCTTATTACTGTAGCATTCTTTTCCTGCAGCCACATCACATTTAAGCCTTTCCTGCCTGTAAGGTGACTCCAACCTCTTCCCAACCAGACATCCAGCCAATTTTCCCAGCAGACCAAGCCACCTGGCAGCAGGAGAGACTTGCAGCAGGACTAGGATGCTCTGTAGGGATGCAGGAAAACAGCTCCTGTTTCTCCTGAGAGAAACAAACAATTCTAATTTGGAAGCTGCTTTTTAATGCAGTTGGTGGGCTTTTTTTTTTTTTCCTCCTCCTGCTTTTTAGAAGGCTGTTTTGAGCATAAATGGGAGGTTTGAAGCAGCACTGAATCTTAATGGGCCTCTCACGTGCACAGGCAGCTGCTTGCTGCCAGACTGAAGCTGCTTTGGGGAGATGCTCAGAAACATGTACAGACTCTTCTCGAGGAAAGAAAGTGGAGGCAGCCTTAGATGCTTCTCTTTCCTTGTTGTGTTTGAAACAACTGACTCCACCAGTCAAGGAACATGCCCTCCACTGCAACCCATCTCCCTAAAGGGGAATGAAACCTCCGGGTGAAAAGGAAAGGCACCGAACCGCTGGCAGAGGAAACCCAGGCGGCTTTGTGGCAGAGACAAAAGCAGCGATTCAAAAGCTCAGCCCTGCTCCCTCCCTCCTGGAGGGCTGTAACCAACCGCATCTCTTTTCCAGAGAAATGCTAATGTTGTGTCCTGCACCCAGAGCCAAGGAAGAGCCCCTCCCAGGCTGGGGTCACTGTGCAGGGAGGAACACACAGGTAGTGAAGCCCCTGGCCCGGATCTGCCGGCAGCAGCAGGGGAGAGATGGAGCAAAGCTCCCAGGAGAGTAATCAGAGCTTCCAAGCAAATCATGAAACCTATTTCCTCTTAAGGAGCTGCTATGTTCCCAGGAGCTGGAACACTTCTCCCTGCATTCGCTGCACTGCCTAAAAAAAACAGTTCCCAGGGGAGCTTTCCAGAGTACAGGCATGGCAAAGGAGCTTGGTTGGGTCAGCACACCTGCAGAGCTCACCTTGTCTCCATCCCGTCCTGTGTGAGCTCAGCCACCTGGATTCACACAGTTCTGGAATGGTTTGGGTCAGGAAGGACCTTAAAGCCCATCCCATTCCACCCCTGCCATGGCAGGGACACCTTCCACTGTCCCAGGCTGCTCCAGCCCCAGTGTCCAACCTGGTCTTGGGCACTGCCAGGGATCCAGGGGCAGCCCCAGCTGCTCTGGGCACCCTGTGCCAGGGCCTGCCCACCCTCCCAGGGAACAATTCCTAATTCCCAATATCCCATCCAGCCCTGCCCTCTGGCAGTGGGAGCCATTCCCTGTGTCCTGTCCCTCCAGGCCTTGTCCCCAGTCCCTCTCCAGCTCTCCTGGAGCCCCTTTAGGCCCTGGAAGGGGCTCTGAGCTCTCCCTGGAGCCTTCTCTTCTCCAGGCTGAATCAACATGTTACAAGTTAATATACCAAAGACTTCCACATACCCTTCAGGACACTCAATGGCAGTAAGGGACCCTCCCAGCAGCCCCCCCCACTTCCTCCCTAGACATCCTTTCCTCCAAATAACCCTCGGAAGTCAAATTTGACACAATGAAGGATTTGCCTCCTTTGGGACCAATATCCTGAATTTTGTGCTGACAGTTCACGAGAGGGAAATCTGTTGAGAGACAGAGACTGTGATGCTGCACATGCACTTTTGCACAGCAGCTGTTTAAGGGCAGTGTTTGGAATGCAGGGATCACCCCAGAGGATGAAAACACCAAGGGAGAGACCTCAAGCAGCCTGAACAAATGGAAAAAAATATCAGCAGAAAGACTGCTGGGACACTTGATGCTACTCTATGCTAGTCAGAGATCACTGGCTTCTTCTGTCTTACAAAAGAAATAGAAACTTCAGTCTCAGGCAGAGATATTTGATTACAAAGCAGATATGGGTTAGATATCAGCTGGAGTGGAGGAAGAGAAGCAAAGCCAGGGCTCTGAGTCCAAACAGCCCCGCTACAACAAGCTGCAAAGGGAAGAGAAACTGCTCTGACACACAACCCAGGACACAGGATTTCTCCTCACAGCTGTGAGAAGCCCCAGCCTGCAGTCCACTGCTTTTCCCTTCCCATTTGCTAAGCACATCCCACCCTGCACCCAGCCAGAGCCTTTCCAGTACTGCCCTGGAGAGCCAGCATTCCTGGGAGCTCAGCATCCCCTCAGGGATGGAACAGGCAGGACAGAGCAGAGCAGCTGCAGCACTGCCCAGAGAGATGGAAAAGGAGGATCTGCCCTCTCTGCACCTCAGCCAAGCCAAGAATGGCAGCTTTAAGCCAAAGAAGAAAAGGACATTTGTATTTTTGGCTCGTGACATCAAGGTCTGGAGGGGCCACACGATGCTGCCCAGCCCCTCAGCAGGATATTTTAGGGCAGTGTTTTAATGTGATCAGAACCGCTCTGCTCTGGAGCCAGGCTGGGAGAGCTGGGGGGGCTCACCTGGACAGGAGAAGGTTCCAGGGAGAGCTCAGAGCCCCTTCCAGGGCCTAAAGGGGCTCCAGGAGAGCTGGAGAGGGACTGGGGACAAGGCCTGGAGGGACAGGACACAGGGAATGGCTCCCACTGCCAGAGGGCAGGGCTGGATGGGATATTGGGAATTAGGAATTGTTCCCTGGGAGGGTGGGCAGGCCCTGGCACAGGGTGCCCAGAGCAGCTGGGGCTGCCCCTGGATCCCTGGCAGTGTCCAAGGCCAGGCTGGGCAGGGCTTGGAGCAGCCTGGGACAGTGGAAGGTGTCCCTGCCCTGGAATGAAATGATCTTTAAGGTCCCTTCCAAGCCCTTCTGGGATCCTGTATCAGGGCCATCATACAGGTAACATGGGACATTCATGGGTCAGCCCCTTGTTGCTGGTACAACCTGAACTGAACAAGTTTACAGACACAAAACACAGTTTGAGGCACATCTTGGCTTCAAGCAAAACACTTCCTCAGCAGAGAGGCAGAGGTAAGAGATCAGGTGGTCCAAGGAACCATGAAGAAAACTCTTCATGCTGAACACGAGTGTCAAAGTTTCGAGGAGCTCAAGTTCAAAGCCCCCTGCAAGTCATTTGTGACTCGAGTGTAAAGGATGCTAAGCCAAATCCCAAAGCTGGCACTGATGACATCCAATCCACCCACAGATCAAGAGTCTAATACCACATTGCAAACCCCCCAAAACATGAGAGGAGCTGAGTATTTTCTTATGCTTGTACACAACAGAATTTATGAAACAGATAGCAAAAGCCATCCATCTTCATTTATAAGTCATGGCTTTTGCCTTTGTTAAATTTAATTGCTTCCCCTGTGGCTTCAAATCAAGGGCAGATTCTATTAAAAGTAATTACTTTGCTGTGCAGCTGGCATAGCAAAGTTGCTTGATAAAGGTTAATCTACTAAGTGATGGCAGCTTCTAAATGAGGGTGATGATTTTCATTAATAACTTCATGGGGAAGATGATGCTGGAATTTATGCATGCATTAACATGATAGCCACAGCTCCAGAGGGTCCCGTGTCCCCATCCACGGCCCAGGAACCAGAACAAACATGACACTGGGACCGTGGGGTCTTGCTGCAGGTGCCAAGCACTGGCAGCTTGCTCCCTGTGTCACCCACAGGGTTTCCACTCACACTCATCCTCAGGGATGTGCAGACTGTGGTCCAGTCCATCCCAGGAAGTGCCCAAGGCCAGGCTGGACCAGGCTTGGAGCAGCCTGGGATAGTGGAAGGTGTCCCTGCCCATTGCTGAGGGTTGAATGTATTGGGCTTTAAAGTCCCTTCCAACCCAAACCCTTTTAGGCCAGTGTAGAATCAGCACCCCTGCATGATGAGCTCACTCCAAGCCATTTGCTTTTTAGGATTCTTTTTGCTTTCCATAGTTCCAGCAGAAGGGAAAGCAGGGGCAGGAGGCTCCTAGGAATCATCAGACAAAGTGGGACCAAACTCAGGAGGAAAGCTTCAAACAGACCCCTCATTTTTCTCTCTTTTCTCCCTCCCACTTGCTCCTTTCTCCCTGCAGAGCAGCAGCCCAGAAAGGCAGCCCATCCACACTGCAGCATTCTGTGCAAAAGGCCACTTGTGCCACACAAATAATGGGAGAAAGGCTAGAAGGTATAAAAACCACACTTTTTCCTCCCCACTAATGCCATCTTTTAGCTGCACTGGAGCATTTTACTTCTCCCACTCATGACCAGAACGTTCAGTTATGCAGTAACAGCACTGCTGCTCTTTCCAGACTGACTAAAGCTGGTCTAATGATCCTTTGTGGATCTCTTCCAACTCAAGATACTCCATGAATCCTGTGGGTTTAGGCACCAGGACATGGCAATCCAGTGCCTACTGTGGCAGATTTACAAAAAAACCCCAAGCATTGTCATGTTTTTAACCATCAGAACACAGGTTTATAAGCAAGCTGTAGATACTTCATGGAAAATTTGACCAGCTCTCTCGACCACAGGGAAGCTTTACACCATAAATCACAAATACCTCTGAAATCAGGAGCTTGAGCAAAAAAAAAAAAAAAAGTTAAGAATTAGAAGCTTAGCACCAGCTATTTTTAACATAATACTGAGAGTAACACCCTGCAAGCAACACGCACACATGCTCTATGAATAAAGTAAAAATTCTGCCTTCTACACACGCCTGCCCCTCCGTGAAGGGAGCTGCCATCTGCATGTTGAAAGAATTATTTTCCACGTGGGAGGCCAGAGAAAGGGGAAAAAAAACCCCAGAAACCTGCTAGGAAATGCAGTCAGAAGGGCAAGTTGTCTCCTGTTTCAGCAAGCAGAGGTGGTCCACATGGAATGGCTCTGGCTGAGGGGATTGCTGGCTTTCCAGCCATGCACCATTAATTGCCCTTCAGGGAATTAATTAGGGAATTAGGTAACTTCAGGGAGAGTGTTGAGACCGAAAGTTCTGAAAGGGTTGACTTGCTGGATCCTCAAATCTTTAATAATAACCTGGGAACCATCTTCCTGTAAGGTGGAAACACCTCTTTGCACCTCTCTTCCAACCCAACTGCAGTTTTCACCCCATTAACCACAGTCATGTCAAGTTTTAGCTACCAGGGCTCAGCCCCTGTCTCAGGCAAGTCCCAGATGGGACATCCAAGCTCCAGTTTTCCCTCTGATTAATGAAAAGCTGCTATGAGCACCTCTGCCCCTGCTCCTCCAGCATGACAAAGCCCTTTCAGAGCAGCAGGTTGCTGCTCCTTCCTTGCCTGCTGCACTTCACACACCTTGGGCTTCATGAAGCCACTTGTGGCCATTCCTATCTCCCAAGTCCTTGGTTTCCCCGTGGAAGCAAAGCTCTGCCTTTCCTTGTGCCTGTGACAAGGATTTGTACTCTGGGGGTTTCAATTTCCCCTTGGTAGTTATCACTCCAGAGCAATAAAAATCTCCTCGGGTCAGATGCAAACAACACATGGCTCCAGCTCCCTCTAAATCAAATTTTACTGGAAAGTCGCAGGAAGCTCAAACATTCTCAGGACTAGAAAGAGAAAGGAGCTATTTATTCTTGCAGTTACACCAAGTGAGAGCTGAAAAGGTGTTATATTGCTGCCAGCTTAGCTACACATTCAAAAATAAATGTGTTTTCTTGGTGATGGTGAGAGTGCAAACCTCCAGGGAAAGCAAAATCAGAATGGAAAGGCAGCAAGGCAAAGTATTTATTCAGACTACCACTCTCAGAAGGGCCTGTTGTGATCAAAGGCTGTTCTGCTGCCCGGGGGGAAAGGTGAGCAGCCCTACCTGCAACTGGCAGGTGAGAAGAGCAAAAAATTCCTCCCTGGGAGCAGGGGAAGCAGCCCAGCAGGGACATGTGGGATACCCAAGGGATGAGCATCCAGTACTGCCTGTGTGATCCAGCCAGGCAGGGCAGCAGCTGTGTCAAGGCAAGGGCTGTGTCAGGCTCTCCACCCGCAGTTTTCGCTTGTAATTACGTGAGGGAGCAAGCAGCAATTTCACCAGAGTCCTCTCGAGTTTAATCAAGCCTTCAGTAGACAAATGGAGCAGTCACAGCCATCCTGCCACGGTGTCACTGCTCCAGAGGAGAGATGGATGCCTCAGGAACATGAACAATCCCTCAGGGACAGGACGGGGCTTAGAGGGGGAAAGGACCAGGCCTCGTGGCAGTGCTCAGCACCTGCAGCAATCTGGGGCAGGGATCAAGGTTAACACAACTGAAGATGGGTTTCTATTCGGAGTCAAACTGCACTCTCTAAAAGAACAAAGAGATTTTAGGCCAGGGGTTTTAACGTAAGCAGGCCCAGAGAGCTGGGGGGCTCACCTGGACAGGAGAAGGCTCCAGGGAGAGCTCAGAGCCCCTTGCAGGGCCTAAAGGGGCTCCAGGAGAGCTGGAGAGGGACTGGGGACAAGGGATGGAGGGACAGGACACAGGCAATGGTTCCCACTGCCAGAGGGCAGGGCTGGATGGGATATTGGGAATTAAGAATTGTTCCCTGGGAGGGTGGGCAGGCCCTGGCACAGGGTGCCCAGAGCCCCCCCCGCTGCCCCTGGATCCCTGGAGGTGTCCAAGGCCAGGAGCAGCCTGGGCTAGTGGCAGGTGTCCTTGCCCATGGAAAGAGCACTTTGATATTAAGAGCTTTAACATAAAATGATAAAAGAGGAGCTAAAAGTGAGTTGTTTCTTATTTTTACAGCCACTTTGATTCTTTAGCAATATTTACCACAAGGGGGGGGGAAGCACACCAAAACCCTAAAAACCACAACTACCCTTCAGATCTTCAGCTAAAAATAGGCTATTGGATACCACAGAGCTCCCTCTTCATCTTTCTCTGTATAAATCAGACTGAGAAAGAGCACAGCCAACCTCACAGTCACCTGCAGAGTGGGATGCTCATGCACACAAAGCCAAGATTTAGAGCTAACCCAAAGGCAGAGCCTCTAATTCATCAGAGTTTTAATTGGTTTCAGTCCCCAAAGAAATACTTCAGTAGACACGAACTGAACCTGGCAGCCACGCAGGGATGGGAAAGAGGCACACACTGATTCTAGAGAGAGATCTTTAAACCACAAGACCGAGCCTTGGACACTCAAATTGGTTTCTGTGGAAAAGCTGTAATGAAATTTTATGGCTCCTTCAGAGGCACAATAGAACTGGTTGAATTCGAGCAACCTTCAGTGAAAAACATACATAAAACAAACCTTTTCTTCCCCCCTTTTTAAAAAGAAAAACATTGCTGCTTTAAAAAAAAATGAGACAGGAAGGAGAAGCTAAAGAGAAACTGGATAAAAAAATGCCCCCCCCCCCTTTTCCCCCCACTCTTTAAAATCAGAGGTATTTTACCTCCCCTAAGGCACCAGAAAGTAATCATGAAAAAGCTGAATGAAGCAAAAGTTTTGTGGAGGTTCACGTGTGGATTTGACCTAGATACAGTGAACATTCTTGTGATTAATACAGAGGTTATAATTTTATACCAAAGCACTCCAGCTCCAGCTCTAAAACAAATTGGACAGAGTGTCTTATTACTCCCTCATTCCCCTTGATAGATCACTAAATATCTGCGTGCTTTAATTATTTGAAACAGACCACAATTCATCATTTCCCCTTTGAATTCTGGTGCAGATTTGGATTTTCTTTCATGCCCTGCAAACTGCATTAGGCTATAAAGGGACTGGGATACTAAAGGAATATTAAATCCTTTGCCCACATGCCAAAATCTGTGGGAGGTACCAAATCCTCATACACTGCCCACTCCACTCCACCTGAGGGATTGTTTAAAGCTCCTAAAGATAAAAAAAAAAAAGGCAGGTGAAAAGGAAAATTTGAAAGGCAAAACCAAAGCAGGTGAATGGGGATGTTTCTTCCTGGGTTTCAGAGCAATTGGGTTTGTTTGACATCCCAAAGCAGGATGTTATAGAATGGTTTGGGTTGCAAGGGACCGTAAAGATAATCTAGTTCCAAGACCCAGAAGTCTAAAAAGTCTTTAAAATCTCCAAGTCAGCATTACTATTCCACTTTTGCTCCCATATAAAGCTGGGTTTCTTACTTTCAACAGGGTTTGTAGCCAATCACCCCTTCACTGATCCACATGTGATGCCCCCCAGCCATGAGAACACAGCTCCCTGTCCTGGCCTGACCCCACTTGGGCTCAGTGACAGCAATTAAGTGACCATGGGCATCTTCACAGCATCAGCTCACCCCTGCATCCACCCAGCACCTGAATTTAGTGGCAGCCACACAAAACTCACAGCCAGCTTCTCCTAACAAACCAACAGCAGGGCAAACGTTTGCAGTAGATACAGTAGGGAAAAAAAAAAACCGAGGGGGGGTTTATTAGAAAAATTAAACCTCCTTAGACATATATTAAATTTCCTATGAGACACAGTGCACAAGATCTGGGAGAAGGGAAAACACTCTGGCCTCCCTGATAGGACACATCCCTGGGGGAGAGGTTCTCACCATATCTCGTGCAATTAGATGAAAAATTATAAACTGCAGCATCTCTGCCAGGGCAAAGCTAATCTAAGGCTGGTTTGAGGACTACAACCCCTGCTCTGGCTTGTCAGGTGTAAGCATCTAATCACGTCTCCATTCTTAACCTACTTCAGCTGGCTGCCAAGGTTTCCTTCATTTTTCACCAATTAAGCTTCCCCAGACCACCTTTACTCAGCTTTAATTGTTTCTCGTGGTTACCTGAGTAGCCAGGGCTGATTTATAATGCTCTGCAGGTAATTAATCCACTGATGCCAGTCTGAACAATCACAGAACAGGTTGGGCTGGAGGAGACCTTAAACTCCATCTCATTACACAACACCCTCTTTCCCAGCCCAGTTTTCTCCATTTGTGAGGACAAAAAAAAAAAAATACTGCTTTGAGGAGAAGGAGGCAACACAGGTACATCAATAGCTATACAAATATCTGTAATATCTGCCAGGAGCTTTGCAACACCTGGTTGAAAAAGCACAACCACCACCTCCAGTGACTCCTTCCTAATCCTCCAAGCCCATCACTTGCACTGCTGTCCCAGGCAAGCCACAGAAGAAGTCTTTGGATGTTCCCTCCAGGGGAGAGGATAGCAGTGAGAGGGACACAGGGATCTCTAAGAATACAGCCAGCTCACTCAGGCATCTCCATCCATTTCACACTCTTGGCATTCATCCCATACAAATGCATCTTGCCCCACAGACAGCATTTTAGAGACAATAGAGGAGAAAGTTTCTCTTCTTCCTACTTCATGCCCAGAAGGCCAAAATCAACACATCCCTGCAAACAGACTGGGCCAGGTACTAAACAGCTGAAGAATGCACTTTCTCCCCTAGGCTACATATGTCTAAATGACATTTGATTTCACTAAAAGGCAGATTCATTTGTATCTGGGAAAAGCAAGCACAGAATGTGAGCTTATTTTGAACAGAATCAGCATTGTGGTAGCCAAAGCTCATTAATTATGAATTTTATCAACTGTTCACTGAAATTTGTTCTGCTAGCACAGTGTAATTGCCTGCAAAGGCAGCGCTCTCAAGCGAGAAAACACCAAGCTATGAAATAACCCACATCCTTCCTTTTCCAGATATCCCTTACTTGTTCTGGAACAATTACAACACTTCGAGAAACCTTGAGGCTCTCCAAGCATCTTACCAGAGTATTCACTGCCAACAAGAAGTGCTGAAGGGCATAATGGGGTGAAACATGAATATGGAGCACAGGAAGGAGCTCTCCTGCTTGCACTGCTGGGGTCTTGGCAGGGTACTTAAGAAATTTGTCACTGAACATTCCCGTGCTTGAAGCACATTTTCCGCTGTTCAGCTGGACTTCGAAACAAGGAGTAAAAGCAACAGCACCCCACAGCCCCAGGGTTCAGAGAGTGAGTCAGCCCCACTCAAACACTCACTCCCAAGGATCCCATTAAGTGCTGAACTAAGAGAAAACATCACAGGGCAGCTCTGCAGGGCACAGGCAGCACTTAGCATTACAATTATTTAGAGACACTGATTTTAATCAGCAAGCAGAGCCTCTCGACTTAATTTCATTTTACATGCGCACACACACACACAGACCTACCGCGGCAAAGGCAGAGCGGCGGTTTGGAGGCGATGAAGAGGATCATCGTGCTCAGAACAGCACCTTTGTGAAGGTGCAAAAACAGCACTCCCAAACACCCCTGCTCCTAGAGGAACTGGGTTGGAACAGAACCTTCCAGCCCAACCAGCACCTACAAACTCTGTACTACCACTCCACCACTAACAGCAACCCTCCCTCCTTACTGCTCCCTGCAGCCTTTGCCCGTCCTTAAATACCATTTTTGCAGAGCTGCCCCACCTGTGGCCGATGGGCCCAGCTGTGCCTCGTGGAGAGTCCATTGGAAACAGCTGGGACCTTCCCTGGGACCTTCAGGAGATGCCCCTGCACGGGCACACCTGCCCCCAGTGTCCATCACTTAGCACACAGGGATCAGCAGCTGATTTGTCTGTGTTTGTTGGAACTAGGTGGTCTTTAAGGTCCCTTCCAAGCCAAACCAGCGTGGGATTCTGCGTTTCTGCGTGTTCAAAGAGCAGCTGTTGGGCTAAAACACACTACTTCCATCTGGGAAGTAATAAAGGCTATGAGATGTTCTCCCAGCAGTTAAAGTAAACCTGGGGAGCACAGATGTGGGAGTTCTGCAGGAACTGAGATCTTCACGGTCCACTTTGGGTCTTAGCAGCAGGGAAGCTCCAAGTGCCTAGCTGAGGTGGGAGCAACATCCCCAAAACTGCGGGGTGACCTTCACACTTCCATTCCTGTTACCAGAGCCACTGCAAATGAGGTCGCATTTGTCCCCTTTGTCACCCTGATGAAAGCATTAACTCAGCTGATAATTAGAGAGGCCTCAGCTAGGTATGCTAATGACTAGGTAAAGAGTTTCTGTTAATCAGTTGTCGGTGAACAGTGGTGTTTCTCGGATCGTTTCCAGATGCAAAGCTGTTAGAGGGTATTTTCATCAATGATCTGCATTACATTTCCTCCTAATCAAGTTCCCAGTGATCTTTTGATTGGGATGAAAGGAGATACAGAAACACTACTCAAGTCTAGAGTGATCTAGTTCTCCTGTTAACCCTTTCAGGTAAAAGCCATTTAAACAGCAGGAGATGCTGGCCACTGGTTTTACCAAATTTTTTGGTAACACCGAGAAACAAATCCTACCCCAGCATGGCAGGACTCCAATCTGAGCAGCCAGCGTGGTGTCACTGCAGAGGAAAACTCCAGCAGCCCTTGCCTGGTGAGAGCACAAGCCATAAAATGTGCTAAAATGAGACAGATTCACAGAATACCAGTGAGCTACAACGACTTGGAGGGAGGGGGTGCAGCCATCTGTGCCTGGCTCCAACCAGCCAGGCTGCCAGAGTCTGTGATTAGCACTGTCCAGACAGATCTTCTCCTGTCTGCTGTCAGCAGCACTGTCTGCTCCAGAGCCTGCCCATGGCACTAGCAGATGTCCCGAGCAGCTCAAACGCTTGCACAGAGCTCTGAGTTTGCATTTCAATTCCCCCAGTGCAAGCTCTGGTGCTGGAAGGCACGGAAAAGGTGCAAATAAAAATACAAATGAAAAAAAAAATCCTCTTCCTAGGGTTTCAATGAAGAAGGTAAAAATGCCCATTTGGCATCTTCTTGCTGCTGGAGGACACCTCAGCAGAGGTGCCAGCAGGTGGGAGGCAGCACAGAAAGACAGGCAGGGCCAGAGCCGAGCTGTCAGTGATGCCTCAGGTTTTAGCTTTTCTATTTTTCAGACTCTGTGCTGCTTTAGTGTGCAGTTCTGAGCTTCACATTAGGGGATAGCAAACTCTCTTTACAGAGTAGCCAGACAAAACAATTCCTTCTCTAGCTGGGGACCAAGGACAAGTGATCCAAATCTCAGGCCCAAGAGCACAAACAACGTGGGCTGGAGAGAGAAAACAAGGAGGATGGGACTTCATAACCTAAAGCTCTAATTGGACAGTGAACTCCAGTATGCTAATGGACCAGAACTTATAAAAGTGAGAGACCTCGTGACCATTGTCCATTTTGTGACCATTTTGGGTCCATCTTGGGTATAGCCCTGGCTGGGCTCTTGTACTGCCCAAGGTGTATCCATTGAGGCCTTCTAATAAATCCCTACTTTATTCTTTAACTGTGTCTGGTCTCTGTTCTAGGTCAGCCTTCACAAGGCATCATCAACCCTCAGCAACACTCCCAACTGCTGCTTTGGTATGGTGACAAAGGTTTTACCTCTTACTTTCAATCTAGGATGTCTTGCAGTTACTCCTACAAGGTGCATTGCTGTTAAAATATCCTGGACAATCTCCCAGGATACATTTTTCTAACGACAGAGGTCTCAATTAGTGCTTTTCAATCTGTTGACACAGCCTCAAGCCCAGCCAGGTTAGACAACCCGAGCCCATATATCAAGCCAGAATTGAAATTCAGCTCTGCTCTCCACTTGCACTTCCCAACGAGAATTTCTCTCCATATAAAATAAAAACTCTCCAAATAAATTTAAAAAAAAAGAGAGAGAGAACAAAGAAAAACAAAATCCATCACAAACCAGACAGCTGAGTAGGAAATAAATAGCCCAGAAATACAGCAATAGCTTATGCATATTTTAAATACCCCACAGCTATGGGGGGGTGTTAGCTGCATGAAGAGGTCTGAGCAAAGCCTTTGGGGAGCACTTTGAGTTGTGGTAGCTCAGAAAAGCAATCATTGGAGCAGTGTGACAACAACCCTGCCTAGGAAAAGCCTCTCCAAAGACACTGAGAGCTGTCAGCTTTGAAAGGAAGCAGCAGGAAAGCCAGGGGCAAGTTCGAGCTGCTGGAAAAGTGGAGTCTTCCTGGCAAGTGTTTTGTTATTAGGCAAAATAATTATCTTACAAGGCAATGGTTATTGCTGCTAATTAATAAGTGGTGTGCTTTATATAAAGCTCTAATTTTAGTGGCGAGGCAGAGCATTAAACAGGGATTTGGAAAGTGGAAAAGCATCTCCAGCTCCATGGGTTATGAGGGGTCAGCTCTCCAGGTACACACAGGGGGTGGCCACGTTAGTCTCATCCCAAGTCATGGATTCATATCCCAGAATCCCAGAATGGTTTGGGTTGGAGAGGACCTTAAAGTTCCTCTTGTTCCACCCTTGCCATGGGCTGGAGACAACTCCCACTAGACTAGGTTGCTCCAAGACTCATCCAACCTGGCTCTGAGGTGCCCATGGGACAATATCATTTTGGTGCTAAATAATTTAAAAGTGCCAGGGATGCTGAGTTTTGCTCCTTCCTTCACGGTGTCTTTCAGAAATCTGCTGCAAACCATATCAAAGGTGATTTCAAGACTCGTTTCAGGCTGCTCAGCATCTGCAGAATCCAAGTTCTCACAATTACTTCTGCAAAGAGAGCTTTCAAAATCCTCATCCAAAGGCATTTTATCACCTTGGCTGAGCAGTGACAGGCAGCAAAGCTGATCCTGAATTTTGAACTCCTGGTCAAGTTTAATGTGTAAAACTTCAGGGAAGTTTTTTTCTGCCTTTTTTTTGCGAGTTACTGGAAAACCAGCAGGGGTCACATAACCCAAATGAGAGAGTTTACATGTTACACAAAGCTGTTTGCTTTCCAAAAGCTGAAGTGGCATTGGGACTGTAGGTGTGACAGGACATTTGACAGTCACTCCTCAGCAGCCTTCCCAGATACAAGTAATGACAGGTCCTAGAGCTTGGCTTGACTCATTCCTCACAGGAATGTCAGCAGGGGATGCTGTTGGGTTTGCCCATGGGAATTAACTTCAAACATTCCCTGCCCATGGCAGGGGTTTGGAACCAGATGGTCTTTAAGGTTCCTTCCAACCCAAACAGGTCTGGGAATCGATCTCTACCACCACCACGGCATCACTGACTTATAAATAAAAGTCATAGCATTTCTTGCACGGTACCAAGGTTGGACTCCATGATCTTGGAGGTCTTCTCCAACCTAAATTATCCTGTGATTCTGTGCCATGCAGGGAACCAAGTCTGAGGTTTGCAGAGGTCAATTTTAACTGGTGCATGACTGGATGGCAAAAACACTTCTGGAAACCAAGCTCGTTAAAGGGTGAAACAGGAATTGCCAGAAGCTTGTGTATGCATGGTCATGTTCTAAATGACCTCAACACTTCACAGAAGGGCTCCTGCCAGGAAGGCAGGAAGCCCTGGAGAGGGGCAGTATCCCCTTCTTCCCAGCTGCAGTGTGTATTGGGACTGGTAGATCCAAGTGGTGTTTTGCCCCAAACTTGTGTTGGCCTTACCAGGATTTGCCTGAAGGCAAAGAGCAATGACTCGTATTTTGTGGCTTTGCTTGCTTTGCTAAGGACACAGCTGATTCATACTACAAGATTAAAATTAATCTTGGGGCAAAAAAATAATCCTGAAGGTTGCTGAAGGCAGACAACCTGGCTACTTGACAGCTCCAGTGTAATTCTGGCATCCAGCCCTACTCTGCCCCAGCTCTTTGCTGAAATCACACCATTTGTGGTTGGACTTGATGATGTCAAAGGTCCTTCCCAAGCTGAATGATTCTGTGATCTACAGCAACATCACCATCCACCCCCAAAACTCTGAGACACAAACACCATTTAAACAGACTGTGAATGCTGTAAAGGATCAGCTACTGCAGGAAACTTCTTGCGGGTGCAGTAGGTCAGCCCCAAGATCACCCATGGCTGCCCACACTTGGTGTGAGAGGGACAGGAATAGGAAAAGCTGTCACTGTGGGGCTGGAGACCAGCACCTGATGCTCTGTGCCATCTGCCACCCTCACCAAGTGGCACTTCTCCAACCACGGGGCTTCCAGAACTTCTCCAGAGCCACATCCCACCCCCACGTGCGACCAAGGTCAGCAGCCCCTGCTGAAGGGTCGAGACCCCCTCCCTGTGCAGGGCCCAGCTCCTGCTGCCAGCACAGCAAAGCCTTTCTCCTCTCACATGTCACACAAGAACTAAATGCTGGAAAATGTGGCTCCCCAGCAGCCCTGGTGGAAGATGCCAACATTCACACTGTGACACTTACAGTCTGTCATTGACAGCTACAGAAGGATGAGGGGGAGAGAGGTTCTTCTGCACTCCTGACTCTGGCAATCAACAAAATTTCCGCTTCCATGCAGAGAACGTTCAGCTTTTCACCCCGATGAGCTCAGGGAAGGTTAAAATACACACGTTTAAGCTCATTCACTTCTCAAGTGTCTGAGCCATGGGGTGAATTTTAGTGCCTGCTTAAGTCATTCTCAGGGTAGAGGAAACAGGAGCCCTTTCTGGACATGCAGGAGTGCCAGCACTGCAGCAGGGCTGTTCCAAATGGGAGAAGGCTGGGCCAAGGATGTGGCCACACTTGGGCTTCCACTTTTCCACCCCATCTTCGTATCAAGGTTAGGAACAAAGCTAATTTAAGGAGCCCCCACAGCTCCAGCAGCCCTCTCCCTCTGCCTCTTCCATGCCCAGATCCTGCTCTCTAACAGGTTCCTTGTTCAACAAGCTGCTATCCCACTCCACCCGAATAATTTAAAATCAGGGAACACAAGCAGCAGCAAACAGGCACAGGCAGGAGAGGACACACAGCCCAAGCCCCTTGAATTCAGCAACGGCTTTGTGACTCCAAAGTTTAGGGATGAGGTGCTTCTGAAACACCAGCTCACTTCAATTCCCACCCTTGCCCCGTGAGCTCCCGGGATCCACGGCATTCCTGCATGCCCCATTAATTCCAGCATCTCATCAGCTCGCTCCTTTCAGCTTTTTATCTGGATGCCAGTGACAAGGAGTGTTCACATTTACATTTGGCACGACTACAGGCTGTGACTAAAGGGTATTCTGGGCTTGTTCTCGTTCTCCACAGCTGCTGCCTTCACCTTCTCTTGTCTCCCTCTGCCCTCGCTCTCTGAACTCCGGGAGCCTCCAGGGGCACTGCCAATTCACAGCAGCTGTTCCCATCCCCCTAAGGCATTAGCAGGGAGCATTTTCCTACAGAAATCCTAAGAAATCTCCTTCATCACAGCTCCTGCAAAGTGGAAGCGTCAATTTCCCACGTGACAAAAAGCAAATCCTCCACCCAAAACTTGCAGAGTATTGAATCTGGTATTGGCTCAACAGTCAGATATATTCAGAGGTCCAATATTCGACCAGAGGGTCTCCAAAAATAAAAGGAGCAGTTTTAAAAGAGACCTCAGAAAGATTTTACAAAGGTGGGGGAATTATCAGAGAACAAGACTGCAAATGGCCTCTATCAATGATGTTTTGCTGCTTCCTAGAAATAAGCCAGGAACTGGAAGAGTTGGAGGAATCTCCCTTGTAGAAGAAAAATACCTGTATATTAACATCCATAGACCAAATAAAAATGTTTAATGTGGATTTTAGAACAATCCAGATGAGGCCTGACACATCACTACTAGCAATGCGGGGTTGGAAGAGATAACAGGGACAAAGGTAAACAGGGCATTATTTACAATTGTAAAGATCATGTAAAGTCAGGGGCCTGGGGAAGAAGCTCTCCTCTAAGATTCAGAAGCTGGATTACAGCTGAGCCCATTTCAGGGCAGTTACAGGTGGTAAAATCTATATAAACAGGAGCTCAACACCCATTTCATCATCTTTCAGCAGGCAGAAGCATCTGGAGCGCTGTGAGCTATTCCTGCCTCATCGTTTGGAGTTCAGCTTTTTCTGGAGCCCAGCTACACAGCCGTGGTTACCCTGCTTATTTACAAGTCTCTTGGAAAAGGAGCCTCAGCCAGTTCTGGCTGGCATAGCCAAAAAAACTCCTTCCAAACAAAAAGCTGGGTCCACATCCAACACGTCGCAGGCTGGGCACTCAAAACACATTTTCCTGAGAAAAAAGTGAAAACGAAACCGGGAGAAGGGTGGAAAGGTTCTTTCCTCCAGATATCCAGCTGAAGTCCTGGCAGCTTCCAGGGATTTGGGGGTTTTGCTCAATGAGGCATCCAGCTCAGCTCGCCACGACGTGACGTGGGGGCATTTAACAGAGATGATGAGTTGGGCCCAGGTTTCTCTGTTCTGGAAGAAGAGCTCAGCTGCCTGGGCTGAAGAAGCAGCTGTTGCTGCTGGAGTAGCTGCCAGAGAAAAAGAGAAGTGGGAGGACCACAGACTTCAGATGCTCTAGCCTGGCTCAACTGGAGGCTGCCTCTTTTTGCCAGAACATTCCTGCCCACCCCACAGGAAAACCAACCCTTGTGATCTTCCCCCAGCACTGCTTCCTCTTGCTGGGCGAGCAAAGGAGCTCGAACGTCTGTGGTGGCTTGGAGTGAAGTGCCAAAATCATGAATGCACTTTATGCAAATGCTGGAATGACACAAACCTGAAGTGACAAGCTATTAAGCAGCCTTTAATTCTCAGCGTTGTAAAGGATTTACTAAACACTACACTTGTAAGGCCAGGACAAACAGGGAAGTGGGAATTCGAAATAACTTGGCAATTTCATTGCACCCTCAAGTAGCACAGTCGTCAACTGAACCCCAAATATTTTTCAAGACAAGGTCAGTGATGTTTCCTGCACTGGACTTAGAAAGGAAAGCCCTAAGGATAAATCCATTTGCCCACAGCCCAGATTTTGGATGTCTCAACCCATGTCCTCCACTGCTGTAGCTGCCCTGTTGCCTCTGCCCAGTACTTCCTGGGGAAAAGTGGGAAGAGGGAGGAATGGCAAAGGAGAGATGTTATGGGCTGACTGCAACCATTCCCAGTCCCTCAGGGGACAGGGATAGAAGAGCTGGGAATGAAGGAGCAAAGCCCAGCTCGGGCAAAGAAGGTTGGAGAGAAAGTGTTGTTTTAATTTTTGTCCTCGTTTTTCACCATCCAAATATATTTTAATCATAGAATCATGTGGGTTGGAAGGCACCCACAAGGATCACTGAGTCCAGCCCCTGGCCCTGCACAGACACCCCAACAACCCCACCCTGTGCATCCCTGAGAGCTCCTTGGGCTCTGTCAGCCTGGGGCTGTGCCCATTCCCTGGGGAACCTGGGCAGTGCCAGCACCCTCTGGGAGAAGAACCTTCCCCTGATCTCCAGCCTGAGCCTGCCCTGACACAGCTCCAGCTGCTCCCTTGGGTGCTGTCCCTGGCCACAGAGAGCGGAGATTGGAGCTGTCCCTCAGGAGGAAGCTGATTTCTGCTCTCAGGTCTCCCTTCAGTCTCCTCCAGGCTGCACAAATTTTAGCAATAAATTAAATTAATTTCTCCCAAGGCAAGTCTGTTTTGCACATGACAGTAACTGATGAATGATCTCCCTGCCTTTGTCTTGATCCAGGAGATTTTCCACCTTATTTTCTCCCTCTGTCCTGCCAAGGAAGAGCAGTGAGAGAGCATCCAGGAGGGCATCTGGCAGCTGCCCAAGGCCAGCCCACCCCATGTGGAGAGAAAGAGACCTCTGGAACAGAAAACTGCTTTCACAGGCAAACCTAATTTGGCTTGGAGTTCAGTTCTTGGCTGTCCTATCCTCTCCCCGCCCCTTGGATCTCATTTCACATTAAGGTGAAAGCAATGACAGCTGATTTTTCAAGTCTGGAGACACTCCTCTGACATTTGCACAATGCCTTTACCTGGGAATGTGCTGGCAGCAAACTGGCTGCCACTTGCAGAGGAGCATCAAGCACTGCCTTCCACTCACACCAAGAGCAGACAAGGTGCAGCATGAAGATACTTGGAAAAGTGGTTTGTTGTTTTTTTTGTTTTAATAAAAAAGTGTATGGTTACTGTGAGAGCAAGCAGCTGATGAAACCACCCTGTCAATCTCTTTCAGCCTTCCATCTTGTTCTGCACTGTTTTCTTCTTTTGGCCTGTCTTTTTTTAAAAAAATGATTTGTTTCTTCTCCTCCACTTTACTCAAAGGAACTTCAAATCACAAGTACAGCCTGACTTCTGAAACAGACTTCAGCAACTGTCAGGATTCCCAACACCCTGAGAATTGTGTGTCACATCCAGCAGAAGGGAAGGAGGACAGGTGGGAAAACAGCATGACAAGCAGCTGAGAGTTAGCCTCTGTATTCCCAGCATCCCAGGGAGCCTGCAAGATGTGCCCTTGCAGAAGCCAGGGAATGGTGGCAGAGCAGTCTGAGAGCAAGGAATGGGGCTGTGACACTTGTCCTGAGGCTTTTCAGCTCCCAAGACCTTACAGGAAAGCAGTGAGACCTCACCTGGAGCACTGCCTCCAGCTCTGGGGCTCCCAGCACAGGAAGGACATGGAGCTGTTGGAGAGAGTCCAGAGGAGGTCACAGAGATGATCCGAGGGATGGAGAGAGACTGGGAGAGCTAGGGGTGTTCACCTGGAGAAGAAAAGGCTCTGGGATGACCAAATTGCAGCCTTCCAGTGCCTGAAGGGAACCTGCAAGAAATATAGAGACTTTTTATGAGGGCCTGGAGTACCAGGACAAGGGGGAATGGCCTTACACTTACATAGAGAAGGTTTAGATTTGATATTGGGAAGGAATTCCTCCCTGTGAGAGTGGAGATGCCTGGGCACAGTTTGCCCAGAGAAGCTGTGACTGCTCCTGGATCCCTGGAAGTGTCCCAGGCCAGCCTGGATGGGGCTTGGAGCCACCCAGGGTAGTGGAAGGTGTCCCTGAACTGGATCCTCTTTAAGGTCCTTTTCAACACAAGCCGTTCTATGTTTCTATGAAAACAAGAAAAATTAATTCCTTGCACCAAGAAGAGACCAGAAGAGACCAGAGCACCTGGCTTGTGTTTTTTTCTTTTTTCTCCATCTCATGAGGGTGACACATCTTAGAGATCTCTAGTCACAAAGGCTTCCCATCCAGCTCAGCAGCAAGCCAGTGTTAGGGGCTGGTTTTGCCAACACGACCCTTGGCAGTGTTCCATGACCTGGAGGCTTCAGCTGGAGGCAAATCTTTGGTTATTTCAGCAGGAGACACCTTTGCAGCAAAGGAAAGTCGGCAAGGTCTGGTTTTCCTGGGGTCACACAACTCTGCAGCCTCAAGGAGAGCACGCAGCGATCACACAGAGATCTCATTTCTGCCTTCTTGTTTTAATCCCTTCATTTAAGAAATATTTAGATGGCATAGAAAGGAAGAAAAAAACCCCAAAACCCTGACATTTGGATGCCTGCATCTTGATGTTCAGCCAAAAAGAGGCACAGCTGCTGTGCCAAGCTGGCATTTAACCATCACAGAGCCCAAGCACGTGGCAAAGCCAAATTATGATGGGTGATGGTTCACAGGAGTCCCAGGAGGAGCCACCCAACAGCCTTGCTGTCAGCAGGAGTGAGGTAAAGGATGGCTCCTGTGGTTTCCTGAGAGCTCCTATCTCCTGATGTCAAGGCCTTTCAGAAGGTCAGCCAAACCCACTGGCTCAGGCCTTTGTGCCCAGGGAACTGCCAAGCACCTGAAAGCCACCTCAGCGTTTAAAGGGTGGTGGCACCCAGCCCAGGGGCTGCACCCCAGCCTTTGAGAGAGCACACACTCCCCAAAAAACAGTTTTAATGTTGCTAAGAAGGAGCAAAGAATGACCAAAGGACAGACACACAGAAATACATTGGATTTTTTTCCCCCTTAACCTTTCTCCACGTCATTCCAGAGCTTGCATCCAGCCTAGCAAGTAACCAACATAGTTATGGGGCTAAATTCAGGACTGCTTAAAAATCCAGCTTTTAGTCCCCTGACAATCAGTTTCATGGCATTTTATTGCCCTTGGGGAAATGAATGACCTTGATACAGAGCTGATTTTCCCTGTGCAGCTCCCTGCCTCTATTTAGCAGCAGGAAAAGCAGGAACAGAGCCCAGACTGGTGTTACTCAGAATATCAGCTCAGCTTCCAGCATTCTTGAAGCAGTCACTCGGGGAAAGGGAGAGGTGAAGAAATATGGCATTTCTGTATTGTATGGCTTCTATACATCAACGTCCTCCTAATCAACAACAGCTGAAGAACTGCAGAGTGCAGGGGGAGAAGAAAATCCTGTCGATATTGAAGAAACTTTTATATCTATATATACACACGCATGGATATGTGCACATCCATACTTAGTCTCCAGCCAGCTGGCATAACCAGGAGAAATAACTGAAATAATAATGAATAATGAAATAACCAGGAGATGCTGTAAATTTTGGGACAAACAGCATCTCCTGGGTGCAGCTTTTGCTCTAATCTTGGTGTTTTATTTTGCAGGGCGTAGCCACTTGTTAGGCCACGCCAGCCATGGAAAGACAACACCTGTGTCTGCATTCTGGAAAGAAAAAAGTTCATCTGATGGGTCCGAAGAGGAAGGTTCTTCAAGCTACCTCCTAATGGGCAGGTTGGATTGGCACTGCTGTGTGTTGTAAACATTTGGCTCTGAGCAGCAGGGATCACACAGGATCACACAAGGATGCATTTGTCTTTTAAGCTGGCAAGGAACCCCAAACCCTCGAGGGCATGGTTATGTCATTCCAAAGGCTGACTCTATTAATCTAACAGCAGATGCAATGAGTTCCCACGAGCACTCCCCTGGTTCCAAAATCTTCCAAGGAGTTGCTGGGGGGTGTAAACACAGATCGATCTCTTATTTAGACTCCACTGACACAACTATCAGCATGACAAATTAGCTGTTACTTGAACATCCTGCTTTCCTGAACGAAGTATCTGCCAGGAAAAAGCAGAATGAGACCTGAACACACACCTCCCACCCCAAGATTACTACTATCCCATATAAACAGCCCCTGGAAGCCCAGGAGAGCCAGAATTCCTGTTACACCAAAAAAAAAACAAAAAAACCTGCTCTGCCCAGGTGTTCAGGGGATGGCAGCAAAAGTAAGAGAAAAATCAATGTGTAAAATGAGATTCAAATTAAATTCTTTCTATTTGAGCTCCCTGTATAGAGAGAGAGAGAGCTGTGCAGATGGCAAATGCTGTACCAAATGATGAGTCAACCCTCCAAACAGGGGGACATATTTTAGACCTGGGGGGTGCAATAAAGCCAATGTGAGGTTGACTTGAGTGATCTCCTTGCCTTCTGGGAGATGTTGCCCTTGCACTTGTTCCTCTGCATCCCTCACACCCACCCAGCTCCTCTTGGTTTGTGTCTTTGGGATCCAAACAGAAACGCAACCCCGTGCTGGGCTAATCTCACTATTTCATTAATCATTTATCTCATCAATCATTTTGAGCCATTTCCCTTGGGCCACACAGCCTTGCCTGCAGCTGCCAAATTTCAGGCTCGTTTCATCTCTAACCTAGTTTCAGAGCTGCCTTGTCTCCCGGCCTTTCATGTTCTCAGCTCGTGTTTCCCCTGCACACTTCAACTGGCTGTCCCCTGATCAGCAAAGAGCAGGATGAGGGGGGAGAAACGAGGGGAAGACACACTTTTTGGGATTGTTGTTTGCTAAAAGCAGTGTCTTGGAGCCAGATGGCAGCTGACTTGTTTAATTCTCCTCTAAAAGTGGACTCAGAAGAGCAAGTAACCTCAAAGTGGGCAGCACCCCGTGCTAGCAAGTACCTACAGGTCTGTGATCACGGCTAAACATTTGTGCTCTGTGCCCTCATGCAGCAGCATGTCCTGTGGTTACCTTAATTGGGATTAGTGCAGGGGAACCTGGCGTGGAGTTCTGGCCCACACCGGGCTCAGCCATTCAGAACATCATTCACCAGCTCTGGAACGAAGCTGTTGCCATAATTTTTAACACTTTAGGGCTTGGGGAGGCGTGTTTTCAGGACAGCAGTCACATCACTCTCTGCTCTCTGAGGGGGGAAGAGATGAGACATCTGAGGAAGGACAAGGCAAAGTGCTCACAAGACTTTCAGCTGAGCCTTTCCCGAGCTCTGCCATATGTCACGGGCTGCTGAAGAGTGAATTTCCCACTCCTGGCAAATCGCACATATGGGCAAAAAATGCCTCCCCTTAGTTGAGAGCTGAAAAGCATCTCTTCCACAGAAACACTGATCTCTCCTGTTTCTCCTTCTCTCTAGGAGCAAAGGGGAGGCACAAGCTCAAGAAACTTTTGGCAAATTGGCCCTTGGCTCTGAGAGCTTTGAGGTGAAACCAGCCCAGCTCCTTCCACCGCTGCACACACCAGGGCTGTGCAAAAGGGTGGCAGGTCTGGGAATGCTTGGGGTTGGAAGGAGAACGACTCACACCATGTCCCACAGAAGCCTCATCCCTAGATGAACAGCCCTGGCATCACGTAAAGAAAAAGAGAGAGTTTTAAACCCCAGACTTGAGCCTTGCAGTTTCTCTGGTTGCTCAGAGGGGTGGATTCCAAAGATCCCACTCAGCTCCTACCAACCAGGTTCCCAGGTTTTGGAATCCCCTGCGAGGCCAAGAGCCCTGCAATATCAGAGCGTGGCTGTGAATACAAAACATGGGGAGTCTCCTGCACCAGCAGCATTCACATTCAAACCGTGGCAGGCTCCAGCCTCCCAGCTCATCCCTGTGGAATTCCAGCCCTCTCCTCCGAGCTGCTCTTCTCCAGCAGAGCCAACACCGCAAATGTCAGTCGATGGCAGGCACGAGCACCACACTGCTCTTGCTCACCGTGGCACCAGGCAATGTTTTCAATAAATACTAAGTTCTCTTTAAAAACAGGGATTTTTAGGGGAATTGGATTGCTGGCAACTTTATGAAGAGTTGTTTCAGCCAGAGGGCAATGAGAAATGCAGAAGTGTCAGGACACGGCCCGTTGCCCAGCAGCAGATAGCAACTAAAGAGTCATTTCATGATGACATAGTCATAATGAACAGTCATTTTAAAGAAAGATACAGTCATACAGTCGTGGCAGAAAACCAAGGCCTGTTATTTTGGTTCCAGGCTTTGGTTCCATCCTCCTTCAGTGAAGGAACTGAAATCTTTGACACTCTCCAGAGAGCACCCAATCACTCCCTTTTAGTCTTTCCTCAGACACCTCCAACAGGTATATTTTCAAATTCAGGCACATAAGCTTTAAAGACAAAAAGCTGTGTTTGGTTCACTGAACACACTGCAGATGCACAGATCCGCTGCTTCAGCCCTTTCAAAGGGGCTGTGTGTCTTTCTTGATGCATAAACCTCATGTATTTGAGTCCCTTTCTCTCTGCTAGGAAAGGTGGTGTGGGGCCTGTTCCAGAAAATTCACCAGCAGGACCTGTGAATGCTTTAAAAGAGCTCAAGAAGCTGGAAAAGAATTGCATGGACAAGTGGGTTTTTTCTGTTCTCTCCAAGAGGATAAAAAGCTGGCAATTAATAAAACACCAGCTCAGAAAACCAAACAACTCAAAGGCTTTTGCAATCGGTTCTAGCATTACCTGTAGTCACAGCTTCTTCCCTTCAAAATACCCTGGAAGACCATTCCACTAAGCAGGAAAGGTATAAAAATATTCCTTAGCAGCTCCTGCATCAGAGACCACCCCAGGATTTTCTGGTTTGTCTTTTTTACCCAATCTATCTGCTCCCAAAGCCCCTGGCAAGCCTGCCTGATGGAGATTTCTCACTGTTGAACGAGACTGCCTCCAGTATTCAAACACAAAAGGAAATTAAAGACCTTTGAAACACGCACAGAAAAAGTTATTGGGGTTTTGCTGCCCCATCTTTAGGTTGACAGTTGGACTCAATGATTTTAAAGGTCTTTTCCAACCTAAAAATTTCAACAAGTCTATCCCAGTATCCCACAGATGTCGTGTAGCCCTAGGCTGAAATGTTTCTGGCCCCCATTCTTCTACACAGGACCTCTTCTTGATGAGATTATGGGGTCTGCTTTACTCTTTAAATCAACAGCCTTCCACTTGGGACGCTGGGGTTTTTTTCCTCTTCATTATTCATTCCAGATCAGGAGGCTCAGCCAGCAGCATCACCTTCCCCCTGCTCAGAAAAAAATATTCCTTCTCCACAAGCACATAAGATTCTTTTTAAAGTCTCATTAATCAAGGCCTGTAATCCCTGGGATCCTGCCAGGCTTTGTGGTTTTCCTGGTGGTCTCCTCCTTCAAGTCTCACAGATAAATAATGCCCTGAACCAGTTTGGTCTCTGGAGGCAACATGAAATCCCAATTTCCTTCTTGGGCTACCGTTTCTCCCAGCTTAATCTCCCCCTGATTTAATCTCCAACGAACATCTAGATAACTTCCAGGAGCTTTACTTCCTTGGAAGAGTTTTAACCCATGTTTTAAGCTCCCCTTTCCAGGTCTAACGCTGGTTTTCCAGCCCAGACTCCTTGTTTGCCACAGAGGACAAGCGGTGCCCACAGACATGTCACCACCACCCTCTCAGAAGCCTTCACCACGTGATGATTGCCAGGTGCTGGAGCTCCATTTCCTTCAGAGACTTCCCACTGTGCCATGACACACAGGCAAAAATTTGTCCCAGGAAAAAGCGGGGGGAAAAAAATCAGGATTTTAAAGCCAGCAGGAGGTTTGAAAGGAGCAAACACTGTGGCAGCTGTGAATGTCAGAGAGCAGCAAATTTCTTCCTGGTTGTGGAAGCATTCATTAGCACAGCTAATCTTTAAGGGGCATTAGGATGCTCTTGCTGAAGTTAAGCAGCTGCAGTGAATGAGCTGAGCTCCTGAGTAAGAGCTGAGATGGGAGCTGGGAACAGGTAGAAGACTTCAACTCTAAAATCAAACCCTCTCCACAAGCAGCATTTATTTGTCTAGCTTTCCTCTTACCAAAGCCACTGCACAGCCAAGGCAAGGGGTGGCTGGGAAATCTGATTTAAAGCCATTTTGTCAAAAAGGATAGGTCTGTCATGCAGGAGAAAGAAAATTCCACTGTCCCACAGAGTAAAAAAGCAAAACCATCTTTGTGCCTGGAGCAGAATTTAAGCTCTGGGCTGCCACAGGCAAAACAAGCACTCCAACCTGGCCAGGATTTTTTGTCTCAATCATTTCTCCTCTGCCTCCCCTGTTCTCTTCACCATTTAAACACACCCACCCTCCTTGCACAAAGGTCATTTTATCACACAGCTGGCCAGAAATCAGAAGGGGGGAAAAAACGGGAATAATTTGAGAACGGAGATGCTGCCTCCCCTTACATTTATTCAATTCTGACATCTAGTGGGCATCAGCACCAGTGGGAAGCAGGCGCAGGAGTGGCCAGCCCCGCTCACTGACAGCCCTGGAATTAGCCACTGATTCATTGTGCCACAGAGGATGTTCCCCACCCTCAGCACAGCTGTGTCTCCTCAGGGCCCTCCCCGGTGTCCGTGCTGAACTCACAGACGTGCTGCCAACCCCACGCTCCACGGCAGAGCCAACGGGAAAACACTCAGGTCCTGCTCCCGACAGCTCTGAATCAGGACATGGGTTTGGCAATTAAGGCCTCTTCTTCATTTCAGAGAGATCATCCAGGGGTCAGGCTGGACGAGCAACCTGAGCTGAGGTTGCTGACAGCAGAGCGTATGCCCGGAAATCTCCACATTCCTCCAGGATGAGCAACAGCCTTCTCTCTAATGTGGGCTAGGCTCCATCCAGCTGATCATCTCTGCTCCTTGGGAACTTTTTTAGGCTAGTTCCACGTAGGACTGAGCCCCTCTCCATTGCTGGTAGCTCTACCCATTCCCAGCTATCCCACGTGAACAGAATTCGACGTAGGGCTACCAGTGCACCAGCACCAGTCCCGTGGTGGCACAAACCACACCGGCACCTGGCAGTGACCACAGAATCACAGACTGGCCTGGGAGGGACCTTAAAGACCATCTCAGGGCACCTTCCACTAGACCAGGTTGCTCCAAGCACTGTCCAACCTGGCCTTGAACACTTCCAGGGATGGGGTGTCCATCACTGAGCATCTGTGCCATGATGCCAAAAAAGAGGGTCTGGCAAATGAGATGCTGTGGCACCCTGGAGCCCAAATTCCAGAAGTGTTGACTGAAGCGAGAGAAGGGAACTGAGCCCAGTTTTTCTGCAGAATCACTGTGTGGTGTTGTCCTTCATCCATCCCACGCCACGGGAATTCCTGCCCAGACACTGTCAGCATAAAAAGTGTAGGGGTGTACAAAAAACCAAACAGAGAAAATGAATACAAAAGGAGTGATTCTGCCGTGGATGCAGGTTTTACTGCTTTTCTCAGAGAGCAAGAAGTCAGCAGTTTCCACCCTTCCCTGGGGACAGACTGCAGTGCTGGAGGTCTGGGTGTCCTGTCCTGTGTGGGCAGCTGCAGTTGCTCCTGTTCATTCCCCAAATCAGCACACAAATGCAAACTCTCACTTCTTTCCTCACCCTACAACTGCTTTGCATCAGAAGGGTGACAACATTTCACCTTCTGGTGAGGCAACAAAGCTCAAGCAGTCACAAAGTCCCTGTATGCAGCAAGCCCCGGTTTCATGCCCCATGGCTTTGCTGTCTCCCTTCCCTTTTTTGCTGCCTCAGAGTTTCTGAACAGCCTCAAAGTCTGCAAGAGGAGAGAATTTCTACTCTGCACATTCCTTCCAGGGCAAGTAGTGCCTCTAAGGGTGCGGGGAAAGCTCCCTCCCTGTCCCTGTTGCTGCATAAATCTCCACTCCCCAAACAAAATCCAACAAGAAAAGTCATGGTCTGCTTACACAGACCCAACTTTCAGCCAGGGGAGTTGGAAGGGAGCATCCCTAGCAAGGATCCCTATGCTGGAGCCCCGAGTACTTGAGTCAGCGATTTGAGACCAGGAAAGGCTCAGGAAAGTAATGTGGACAAAGGAAATATTGCTCCCTGCTGCCAGATAAACATCTGCACAGCAGATGCCACATCAGCTCCTAGGTGTGAAGGCATTTGCATGCGTGCAGCCAGGAGCTTAAAGTACACTGCAATCATTTTGGCTGTGGGGGGAAAAAGCAAAAAATGGGGTTTCTTCTTTTTTTGGGGGGGGGGGGGGGTGCNGGCTTGTTTTGTGTGGGGGGGGGGGGGGGCGTGTAGAGAAGTACACATTTAATTATCACATATCAGCAAAATATAGAGTCATAGACTATCACCCACAAGGATTGTCGAGTCCAACTCCTGGCCCTGAGAACTGTCTGTTGGGGAGCTGGGAAAAGCAAGAGTGAAACAGGGAAGAGTACAAGCCCAGCTGAAGCTGTTTCCTGTGTCAGTCCACCTCATCCCTTCCAGGAAACAAAGGCAGGTCTTGGAGAAACAGGCCGGGAAGGTTTTCTGCTCACCTGGGCCAGTAAGACACGTATAAAAATACCTAAGCCACAATCTCTTGAGCTCAGGAGTTTCAGAAAGCACCTAGGCTGTTCCCGTCCAATGAAGAGTCATGGTTCTACCTAAAATCAGCACAGACGGGTGAAATCAGCCCTGTTGGGATAGAACATGCTCGGCAAAAATTTGGAAGAGAGACAGATCGTGAAGGACTCCGGCACTGCGCATTCAGAGCAAAGGAATCGTGGAATCTCAGGCTGGTTTGGGTTGGAAGGGACCTTAAAGCTCATCCCATCCCATTACCCTGCCACGGGCACGGACACCTCCCACTGTCCCAGGCTGCTCCAAGCCCCATCTAGCCTGGCCTTGAAGGGGTGATGCTCCCAGTCCTGTTCATCCAAGCAAAGCAAAACAACCGTGGAAAGGAAAACATCACTTTCTCTGTTAGACCTCTGCACCTTATCAGCACCCTCTGCTCCCTGCTACAGGTGCTCATCGAGGGCTCTGCCTACATTTTCTCAAGCTTTTGAGATGGAAATTCCTACAAGTCAGGTTGCCTCGCTGCAATCAGGAGGGAAAAATAGATGAGAGTCAAACTGGGTGGGACAGTGGCTTTAGAGAGAAAAATCAGTTGATTGTGACTGATAAAGCCTTAAAAAAACCCCAACAAGACACACACCCCCCCCCCCCCCCCAAACTGCACAGCAACCTTCCATTTCCCAAAGAGCTGCAGGGTGGGCTCTGTGCAGGGAGTGGAGAGAACAGGACAAGACTGCTAAGACGTTGTTTCCCAGGTGAGGAACCCATCAGAGGTCTGTTCTAACCTGGCCTTCTTCCAAAAGCCATTAGCACCTGACAATCACCGTCATTAGCAGCCCTCAGCTCTCCACATTAGCGACCAAGTACCCATTTAAGCCAGATTCCTGGTGGGCTACAGCTCCAGCCTCTGGATTTGGAGCGAGGCTTCTCTGCCCGCAGCTGCTGCAGCCCAGAGAGAAAGGAATTAAGTGTGGGTGTATTCGTTTGAATAATCAATAATTAGCCGGGAGCATCACAGAAAATTACAAGCAAGCAGAGAGTAACGCAGAACAAACAAATGGAATAAAGAGGTTTTAATGGCATCATTATGGGATGGTGGAAATGTCTTGGACACAGTTAAATTCGAGTTCTCCCAGGGAGACCTAACACATCAGAAGGGCTATCGATGGATGAGGGTGTATTTAGCATCTCATGAGCTCCTCCAATTGCCATCAGAGCAGAAAGTGAGTTTGGGGAAAGACTCTCACTCCACGGAAGAACGGGATTTTCACCAAAAAGGAAAGGCCAAGGCATCGGGTTCTTTCTTCCCATGCTGGATCTTTGAATCTTGACTCTCCTCATTCTCCAATCTACTTTAAAAACAGAGAGGAAGGAGAAATGTCTGAGAATTTGTCTCAGAAGCAACCAAACATCCTTGGGAAAAGTGTATTCAGCTTCAACAAGTTGCTTATTAATTTGCTTCCCACCCTGTGGAATCTGCAAAAAGAAACCTGCATATGCAAAACATTTCATATGTGCACAAATGTCATGGCAATGGCTAATCAGGGTAAAAAAAAAAAAAAGGAATAAAAAGAAGCAGACAGAAAAATTAACAACAGTGAAATAAGACCCACGGGACACAAATCAACATGTATTGTCAAGTCTCAAAAGCAGAGATGGTTGAGGCTAGAAGCTGATGTATGGTCTGCTCTGAAATTGGAATTGAGAGCACAATATTCAGAAGAAATTGGAGATGTGCTTTTCAGAGGGAACATGTGACAATTTCCCCAGCACTCTGTAGCCTACACCGTGTCTTCAGCAAGTTGGTCACCATGGCAACCTGAAATTTTTCTGTAAGACAATTTTGTTAGTAAAATTTTAGAGATAGATTCGGGCAAGACAGGAGAGTCCACACGTGTGGAAGGGATTAAATATAGTGACTCTCTAAGAACAGCTTGCCCAGGAGCCCCTGAATCCTGCCCAGCCCTGGAGATGAGGGATGCCAGGACCAGCCACGGCAATCATTGCTGCGGACCAAGGGACAACAGAAGAAACAGGAACCAGAGGAAACACGGGAAATTCCAGCTCAGTTTAAGGAGAAAGTCTTCCCCCAAGAGGGTTCCTGTCTGGAGCCCAAAGAGGATGAGGGATCTCTATCCCATGGTATTCCAACCTCAGCTACACAGCCCTGCTTTGAGAGGTTCTTCCTAAGTGCGTGATGCTTTGACGAGCTCATTTCTAAAATCCAGCCCTGAGCAATAGGTTGAGGGCAGTCGAGAGCCCTTTCCGTTCCTCCAGGGAAGGAAGTCCTGTTGGTTTTCTCCTGGAATTAGACGAAGGGGCTTGTGAAGTGTAACAGATCATCCAAGCTCTGCGTCCTCCCTAAGCAGGAACGATCTCCTCCATGCAGCTGTGGGTCTAATCCTTCCAAACAGATCGAGAAGAGGGGGGACAAAGGGCCAGACAAAAATCGCAGCTGTTCACAGCACCACGAGACTGCCACAGCAGTCTCACAGGAGATTCTCCTCTCTGCTCTAACACCTCTGCCCCCAGCACCACGCTCTGACCCCAGCAGCAGGAAAGGTCCTGCCTCTGTTTCCCTCCGAGTCCTTTGCCTGTGAACAGATGGAAGCAGGCTGTCCCCTGCCACAGCGCATCACAACTGCCAGGTGACACCGAGGGCTCAGCCATCACAGCCAGGCTCCGTGGCAGGAGTGATAAAACAGCAGCCTGACGTTTCCCCAAGCGCCGAACTGCTCCGGCTCTCGCTCCCAAAGCTCATCCGACACGGAGCTCATGCACTCTGCAACAGATCCCACTCTGCAGGGACTTTCCTTCCCTCTGGTGCTTCACTTTATTTTTTTATTCTTTTTTTCCCCACAGAAAGCAGTAAGCTGCTTTATGAGAACCGTAGAAAGTGGGTGGGTGAAGGGGAGAGGCAAAAACAAAGACATGAGGATATAAAATGGCAACTAAAATCAAGCAGCTCCTTAATGAGGACACTGGGGATTAAAGCTCAGTTTTCTATACCCCAGGAGAGCCATGAACCCTGCTCTGCTATTATATCTATAGGAGACAGATAAACAAGCATCCATGTCACTCTGAAGGTCAGATCCTGGATTTCTTAGGTATAAGAAGAGGCCCAATGGTGCCTGTTACTCTTCCACTGAAAAAAACCCCACCCTAATATTTAAGGATGCCAGTCTATCCACTTCTGCACGTGCAGTGCTGCTAATCAGCTCCTCACAAGTGCCACCACCACCCTCCTGCCAGCAGCGAGCTGTGCCAGGTGACAGTCCTCAGTCAGAGAGCAACTGTAAGGAAAATACGGAAAACTTGAGGGGGAAATCACAGCCCCTTGGCTTGATGCTGAAGGAAGTTGATTTCCTGTTAAAAAACACTTTTCTTGTGTGAATAACGAGTAAGACACAATCAGCATTCACCAGCTACTTGTATTTTGCAAAGGCAGGAACTTGCTTTGTGATTTTCCTGTTCAAGGACATGAAGCATTGCTGGGGAGACTCCAGATATAATTCACGGGTCTGCACATGGAGAAACTGCCTTAGGCAGGTGATTTTGGAAGAGCAAAGCATCAGGGCCCTTTTGCTCCCTGGGGATTAAGGTGGTGGGCAAGTTCCAGCCGTTTTCAGGCTCCTCTTTGCAATTCAGAGCTATGAGCACCATTAAGCAGATTCCAGCTCATTGCAGGCTCAGGTGTCACTCCCTGTGTGCCTGAGCTATTTATGGGAAAGACTGGCCCCACAGCATGCCCGGGGAATTTCACAATCTCCCCAGTTCTGGAGATGGATGAGGAAATAAATCCAGAAAATCTGATTAGGACTTGTCACTGAAGTAAGCTCATTAATCATTGATGGGGTTTTTCATATTCAATTTCTAATTCCTGCAGGCACCAGCAGACTGGTGGGTCTGAAGACTGCAGACTTGAAAATGTTCTTTATATAACAATGGCACTGATTTTTTTTTCCTCCTGAATATTTAGCACATTCTAATAAATAAAAAGAGCTACAAAGCACCAGTGAGTTCATTTAGACCAGCTTCTTGCACAAAGTCAGGCACAGAGTTCTCCTGAAATAATTCCTGAAGCCAAAAAGATAAGAAGGCCTAGCTCAGAAATGTAAAATCCAGCATGAAAAACTGTCAGCCACTTGCCTGAGCAATTTTTGCAGCAGTCAGTTACCCATTCTGGTGTGTAAAAGAAAAAAAATCATATTTCATTTCTTACCTGGACTTGTCTAGCTTTGCCTGTCAGCACCAGGTTCTTTCAGTAAGAGATGAAAGTCTTCTATTATTAAATTGCTATTTCCCCAGCCTCCCCCAAAATCTTCTCAGCTAAGCTAAGCCAGTTGAGCCTACTGCCATTTCAAAACTCAGCACTCATTTCCCATGCCCCCACCAAACCCTGCATGGCTTGTAATAATGCCAGCCAGGATCACACATATGCCTAAACCCAGGAAAAACAGCAGGGAATAACTTTTCCTGGCCTCAGACACATGAAATCTGTTTAATTTTTGGCTTCAAATGAAACCCTCTAATTCTGGATACAAGCGAAATCAGGAAGATTCCTCTCCAGACTTTGCAACTAATAAGTCAAATTGATAAAAGCAAGAGAAACAAGAGGCTTTGGGGGTGGAGTTGATATTCTCTTTAAATCTCCTGATGTATCTGCCTCTGACATGTCCAAAACCCAGGAAACTCATTGGAAACACAGCTCCGTAGATGACACTTGCATGAAATACAGCTCCATAAATGACACTTGCAACCCATCTTCAAGAGCAGGCAGAAAGTACTAAATTCTGAACTGCTCTGGGTTTCAAGAACCATAAATTTCTCTCCGCTTGCTTCACATTCTATTTTCAGGAGGATTTTAGATCTTGCTTTTGGTTTGGACACTTGTTAGACATTAGACACAAGAGCACAAAGCGTTTCTGAGTGCTGCTTAAAGGGGATAGCCCTTCTCCAGAGCCAGAGAATTAAAGATACCCAGCACTTTCCAAAAGCAAAGAAAAGTTAGAGATTTCTGTAAGAAGACAGGCAGTGATTAAAAAGGCCTATTGGCTTTAGTGGCTCAGGGATAAACTAAAATAGCATATGGATTTAATGAAATCATTCTTACAAACAGAGCAGAGTGCCTGGGTTTTCCTTTGATATCTCGTTTCCAGGAGAGCAGGAGGCTCGTCTCCTTCAGCACATCGAGGTTTACCACGGATATGCTTATAAGTAACATGTGTTAGCTTTTGGTGAGTCACCGGTGCTAAATTCCATCTAAAACTGTCTCGTTTCCAACGCAGCAGGCTGGAGCAGAGCTCCACACACAGGGAGCACTCAGTTTTGGCACTCCACAGGGACAGAGACCTGCTAATGATATGTACCCGAAGCCTTTTTAATCACAAAGACAGAGCACTAAGTAATTTCCTCTTCCCAACTACTTTAAAGCTGTTTAGCATGCCAAAGAATGAGCTCATTCCGTGTTGCTAAAACTCTTTCAAACCACTTCCCTTCAGATTAACTCCTTAAGCCGGCAGGTAAAGCATGGGCAGCAATTAGAGCTGCTCCCACACAGAGCCGCAGAGGCAGGTCAGCGAAGGTGCTTTGTGTAGGATAGGCCCTGCCAGCTCCAATAAATCACGGGTGCCTTTCATTATCATTCCCATTAATTGGCTTCCAAACATCTCCTTCACGGGTTCTCCAAGACAAGTGCTTCTCCCAGGCAAACTACACCGTGGTTCTCCCAGATCCCTTCAGTTTTTGTTTGTGGGGCCCTGGGGCACTTGATTTGGCACAAAGACACGGCCATTCCTCCATATCCCTTCTCTGGATATGCTCCAGCACCTCACTGTCCTTGTCACGAGGAAAATGGAGGTAAAAGGGCTAGAACCCTACACTAAACTCAAACTCTGAGCTTACAGAAGGATTTTCCTGCATGCTTTTCACACTATCTGTACCCCAGGACACCTGGTGTATGTCGGAGGATACAGGATGGACAACTCAAAAGTGAGTGACAGTCACGAGTTCTGTAGCTGGGATGTCTTCCAAGGAGTGAAGCAGCTAAAAGTCCTCTATCCTGAGCAGTCACTTCCCCACCCTGTCACAAAACCTGCAGACCCAGGGTGTATAAAAGCTAACCTTAACCCTAAGCCTAACCCTACGCCTACCCAAACCTGAACTCCATCACCATGGGTGGTCCAGATCAGAAAGATGTAGGTAGGAGCAGCAAAGCTGAGGCCCTGCTGGGATGTCCTTTTCCAGCCCCAGTGTTCCTGGCGCTGTAGGTTCTTTGACCCTCCCAACCCTAACCCTAACCCACACTCACCCAAACCAGGTTATTCCATCTTGTCAGGGCCAAAGTAGCTGGGTTTGTTCCAGTCTCCACGGCTGCTGCCTCTTCCCCTTGAAGGGAAAGCTTCAGGAGCAAAAGCGTCATCTAAAAAAAGAACATGGAGACATATGTAAGCATGAGATGCTTTCAAACTTGTGTTGATTGTTGCCCAGAGCAGCTGTGGCTGCCCCTGAACCCCTGCAACTGTCCAGGGCCAGGTTGGACAGGGCTTGGAACAACCTGGGATAGTGGAAGGTGTCCCTGCCCACAACAGGGGGTGGAACACGATGATCTTGAGGATCCCTTCCAACCCAAACCACTCTGTGGTTCTAGAATAGAAAATATTCAGCATTGCATTCTGCACACAAGTACTGGTTATGAGAGCACAAATCTGGCAATCCAAAAAATGTATAAACCTCAGCATGGCCTGGCTTGGCAGGACAGTGCCCTCCATGCACCCTCAACTGGACACCCCTCTGCAAGGGAAAAACCAGTTGCCCATGACCAGGAGTGAACAGCTGATCTTTCACATGGTCTTCTCCCTCAGACAGATGACCTTGAGATGTTCCAAGAGGAAAACATAGGTCAGGGTATTCCAGCATGGCAGAACTGGCTTACCTTCCCTGCGAGCGCTGCCTCGCCTGTCAGGGGTCATTATCGGCACATGCATCATCTGGAAATTAAAGACATTTCTTTAAAAATCTCACCTGGCAAGAAGTCCCACCTCTCCATTTCCTCAGGCACTAGGTGGTCACTAAAGTAATTCCAAACCTCCTTCTGAATTTCGCTGCAAACAAGATTATTGCTGGTACTCTTGCAGTCCAGGGATTGGACTTCATGATCCCGTCAAACTCAGGATATTCGGTGATGCCAGCCTCAGTCAATCACAATTCTTTCTGCCATCCAAATACCACCACAGGTACACCAATACCACCTCAGCCAAGCTGACGTGCCCTGAGCAGAGTTATAGCTCCACAGCAAGAGCTACAGTGCACTTGCTACAGCACTCTGCAGAGGGAAACACTTTACTTTTCAAGTGCAGTAATTCCCTTTGGCATTTATTCCTTATTAACATTGCAGGAAATACATTCCCCAGCAGGAATATTGGCAACAGCACTGAATTTTAAGTGATGGTTAAGGAAGACTTGGGGGAAGATGTCTGCTTGTAAAAGCAAGTGTTTGTGCTGAGTGCCCTGTTAAACAATGGTTATGTCAACCCACAGAGGACTGACTGAACATCCCAGAGTGTGCTACACGTTCTAGTGCTCCACATGCAGTCCTTCTGCTCTGCAGAGCCAGGCTTCCTGGGGTGCACTCACTAGCCAGCTCTGAATGGAGATTTTGAGAAAAAAAAAGAATAAATGAAGAGCTAATTTGGCAATTCAAGCCAAGGAAAAGTAACAAAGAATACTATTTGCTTACAAGGCAGCTGGAGAGGGACTTTTCACAAGGGCTTGTAGTGACTGGACAAGGAAGACTGGCCTTAAGCTGAGGGAGAGCAGGGTGAGATGGGATATTGGGAAGAAATTCCTCCCTGTGAGGGTGGGGAGGCCCTGGCACAGGGTGCCCAGAGCAGCTGTGGCTGCCCCATCCTGGGAAGTGTCCCAGGGCAGGTTGGACGGGGCTTGGAGCAACCTGGGACAATGGAAGGTGTCCCTGACCAGGTAGGGGGTGGAACTGGATGGACTTTAAGGTCCCTTCCAACCCAAACCATTCTGTGATTCTACAGTTCAGCTTCTTAATTTAGCTCCCTGAATTTTCCAAAAATAAAATCTGTCCATACCCTTGCTAGTTAAACTTTGTTCCCTCAAGCACAACACCCACTGTAGAGCTGTGTTCTAAGTGCAGAAACATAAGTTCAACAGTCAGTTCATAGATAAAGTAGACACTGGCACAGTTTGAAAACAGCCAGCAGGAATTCCCAGGTTAGGCCAGCATTGAATAACACCCTTAAAACCAAAAAAGAGCTCAAAAAGGGAACAAAGATCTCAGCAGACCAAACGTCCTTGGGCTGTGCTGTGACGACATGCTCAGCTGGGAGCTGGCTTTGGTAACAGAGCCAGAGCCATAGGGATTTGTGTGTGTCCAAGAAGTGCCAGCCACTGTTCTCCAGGCTCATACTCAATGAAGGAAGTGCTGGAGTTGACAGATGTGCCAGACTGCCAGGGAGAGTCACTCTCTCCCAGGCAAGGTCAGAGCCTTCAGCTGATGGAAAGGGAAGTGCTACAGCTGACAGCTGGATTTCAAACTACAGCCACTTTCCTGACCCAAACCTCCACCTGCAACACACAGACACCTGACTTCTCTTTAGAAAGAGAGTAAGCAGAATTTTCACTCCTCCAGGCAGCAAAAATGGGTTTTCCCCTCCCTCACCTCCTCGCTGCTCATCGATTCAGAGCTGAATGTGCCGCGATGGCACCGCACGGTGATGTTGGCAATCAGCTCCCCGGAGACTTCCACAACACTCCTGCAGGAAGCAGTGGGCTGTAACAGAACAAAATAGAGCCAATCTCACAGAGCAAACATCCAATGCAAACCCCCTCATGGGAGTCTCAGTGGTGGTGGGAACCTGCAGAAGGATTTAAAAAAACAAATTCCAAGATTAAGAAACCCGAGAACGATTATACACGACTACACACAAGCTATTGCTCCACAACTACCTGTTTGTTGTACAAACCTCTGAGCCTGCTCGGGGTAGGGGAAAACCTCCATTTCCTTTTCACAGCTCAGCACAAAGAGAAGGACAGTGCAGGGGTATGCCAAGGGCAGTCCAGCTCTGGAAGTTAAACTACTGTCTTGGGTTGGGGGGTGTGTATTCTAGTGCCATCTGTTAGAGGTGGGGCAGTTATCATCTGTTAATTGGGCCACCTGTTAAAACCAGGTGGGGCAGTTTTCTTTACCTTTTCCACAGCCAATCCTCCCTCCGGGAAATCTCTTCTGTCAGCGGGCCATTGAGTCCCCCTGCATGGCTGATCAAATTCCATCATCCCATTGTGAGATGCTCCGCCCAGGGGGAGGAGCCACGAATAACTATCTGGATAAAAATCTGAGCTTAGGAACACCACAGCAGCCTTTTTCCACTGGATTCCCAGAGGAAGACCAGGCCCATCTATACCACCACTGGATCTTCAGAGGAAAACTCCATCCTTGGACAGGATCCTGCTCCAGCAGAACCACATCTGCCACTCCAGGAGGATTGCAGCCCCCATTTAATGGGACTGCTACCAACACCCTGACCAACAGGGTGTCAGGGGGGATTCTGACTCTGTCAGTGGTTTCTTTTTTTTACTGTTGAATTTGTATTTTTAATTTTCCTAGGAAAGAACTGTTATTCCTATTCCCATATCTGTGCCTGAGAGCCCCTTAATTCCAAAATTTGAAGGGAGGAGCTTTACATTTTCCATTTCAAGGGAGGCTCCTACCTTCCTTAGCAGACACCTGTCTTTCCAGACCAAGACAACTACCCTTAAAGACATTGTCTCTGCAATTGGACAAAAAACTGCAGCAAAACCTGCACTCAGGTTTGGAAAACACATCCTCACACTACCATATTGCCTCAAGAAGAAGAGGGGATGGTGTCAGTTTAGGATATCGGGATAACACCGTAGCAGCCGACATTTGCATTTTTAAAGGAAAAAGCAAAGGAATAACCAACAATTCTGTGTGGTGCCATCTATGCACACGCATGAGCTGCTTAGCTCCAGAGCAGAGAGGTGATTTGGCCCAAGTAACTGTGCACAGAGGAGTCCCAAGTCTGTGCACAGACTCAAAGACAATGTATTCCCACCAAAGCTGGTGATTTTCTTTTCTCAGAGAAGAGCAAGAGCTGTATCAGGAGCCTTTTTATTTCAGGCTGAGAGTGAAAAATCTGAAAGAGATCAGCACTGTCAGCACAGAGGGGGGATCTGCACGACACGGGAAGATAACCCTTTATGTGGTGCCCAGATAGGTAAAAGCAAGTGAAATATCAGCTCTTCTATCCTCTTACATTAGAGAACAAGCCATTCCCTCTAGGATTTGGCCCCAAGAGCACACACACCTTCACTACATGCTGCTCCCAGACACAAATCCTCTTTTCAGCTCCTTGCCCTCCCCACTGACCAGGCAGAAGAGTTTTCCACCACTGACCCTTCCCACCCAACACCTGCTCCATGCTGCAGGCTGTATCAAAAGCAGCCAGCCATTCCTCATTTCTCAGCACCAGCAGCACTGCAACCCATCCTGAGAAGATCCTGCACGGAGGGGAGAGTTCCCGTTCCCACCAGGGGCACCTACCACGAAAGGGCCTGTTTTGAAGTCACAGGTGAAGGGGTCTCTCCCTGAAGCTTTGGTGCACACGGTCTCACGGATGCTGAACTGCAGATCTAACCCGTAAGCATCGCCGTCCCACATGTCCACCTGGTGAAGGCAGGGTCAACACAACACATCATTAATCCTTTTCGAGTATTCTTTTCTCTTTCTCATAGTCCAATCAATGCTTTAGCTCAAGATGGGAGACAAAAAAAAAAATAAAAATAAAAGCAATGTCCCCAAAAAAACCCCAACAACAACAAATTCCCACTACTTTCAAATACCTGGAGATTTTAATCCAAACTCTATAAATCCATACTTCATCTTGACATGCATTCTTTCAGAAGAAAGGTTCTGAGGGTATTCAGGAGCATGGACATTATAACTTTGAGTTAAGAAGTTTTAACTCCTTAACTTGGGGACTATCCAGTATAATTCTGAGCACCACAAATTAAAACAGATAGGGGTTTCTTGCTCGCACTTAGACTCTAGCAGATTTAAACCAGAATTGGTGCATAGAGACAGATGACATAAATAAAGATCAGAGAAAGAATCCTGAACTGTGGGGGCATTTAATCAGCAAAGAGCTTCAGATGAACCAGGTTGCTGATGCCCAAAGCAAAGCAGTTTGCTGGAGGTATTTAAAAACATCACTTTTGAACAAAATCCTACAAGACAACCCTCGAGGACTTCTACTCTAGGCGGGAAAAATCTGAATTCCTAAAGTATTTTAATTACAAACTTACATACAAAAGATATTTAGGTTCCTAAAGCTATAACTTCAGATAGTGGCCCAAACCCACCCTCTTTCAAGCAGCATCAGCCAACTCCAACTAAATCTGGGTTTCCAGGACTGGGTGGAAAAGAGTTTTCCACCCCAGCAAAGCACATTTCAGGTAAAGGATCTCCGTTGTCTGCGTACTTACTCCCATGACTCGGCTCCTGACAACACCATACAGGTTTCTGCTCCATGACTGGGAATTGATCCGTGCAATGGAAGCATTGAGAGCCTCCTCCGTGACAGGGAGGTCATAGTCATACGCTGGAAACCCTGAGAGGGAGGCACAATTCCATTAGAAGTTCACTGTAGGATTGTACTTTTCCCCCCAAAACCACCCCAAAAAGGAGGACGAGGCTCCAACTTACCTGAACATGAGAAAACGCTCAGCATGAGGAAAAAAATTAAGTTCCCCATAGTGTGTCTTTCAAAATCCTCCAGGCTTTTTTCCTTTCCAAGCAAGGATTCCCAGTGCGTATCCCTCTGTCCTTATATAAATGCAGCCTTGATCCTACGCCTGACCTCCCCATGTCCAAGCACTGCTCCAAACATTGCACTTTAAACGGAATTGATCCGAGAGTAAATATTTGTTGTCAGCTTTTCTCCATTTAGCAGTAATTCTCTGATAATCAATGGGCTGCAGTGCCTTTTTCCCAGGACTGAATTCCCTCCTGTGGAATTCAGGGAGCACTGAATCCCTGATATGTTCGTAGCCAAAGGCAGAATCTAGTTATTTTTTTCTCTTTTAGCCAATAGTTTTCCATGGGGTGAGTCAACTCTGTCCTTAGCACTGGACCCAGGACCTTCATGTCTTGGCAGCAACTGGAAGCACTTCCAAGCTGGCATTCCCTGAGGATTCCCCAGCACCAGAGGGGAATTCACCCATGAGGAACTGTCACCATCACCCTGCAGACCGAAGCACCCATGAGAAGCCTCCTAGACACGAGGCACATGGCAGATCACTGAGACACGCAGTTTCAGCCCAAAAGTTAACGGGATTTTTGGAAAATGATGTTGGAAACTGCTGCCTTCAAGCAAGCTCACCTGTTGTTGGCTGTTCACAAGGCAGGGGTGGGTGTAACCATGTCCATTCTGAAGATCCCATGAGTGAAATTCCTCCATTAACCTTCAAATTGCAGTTCCACTTGAATTCTGTGGCACAGGGTCATTTTAAGAACTTCCCAAACAGAAGAACTTGCGGGAGGCTCAAATTTAATAAGAAAAGGCATAAAGTTCCTCCTGCTTGTACGCAAAAAGAAAAAGGGGTGGGCACTTTTTACCAGCCAGCTTGTATTTCAGCATTGGGAATGGGGTCAAACACGCCAATTGAAACTTTTCCCAGTCAAAAGCCGGAGCCTCTCTCTACATCCATTCTCCTCGTTCTGTGCAGCTGAAGATGTTCTCTCCTAGCCCTTGGACAACCTCACCTGTAGCCAGGAATGTTCTGCTGTGGCTGCAGCCACGCCAGAGCATCTCATTGCAAAGGATTTAAACTGAGCTGGAGACTCTCAGGAACAGCCTGTTGTGCCGTGCCCAGCTTTCCTGCTGCCAGAGCCAAGACCAGGCTGCCTCAGATCAAGGGAAAACATTCAGGTGAGCTTTTTGACCCGCTTCTGCCACGGTTTCTCTGCAATCAGTCAGGGGTGATGATGAAACACGTCGAATGGGACCACTCCAACCATTCAAACAGAAAGACCTTGGCATTCAGAGTCCCAAGATCCTTGCTGTTTTTCACCTTGCTGCAGTGGTCTAGATAACATTTCGCTTTCTACTTCATCCCTAAAAAGGCAACCATTTGCCTTTTGTATGCTGGGACCACTGCACTAGAAGCTGAATATGTAAAATTTCTTCCCAACCACTGAGGCACAGTGTTGGAGCCAGTGCAAGAGCAATTTTAAATATTGAGCCAACTGCAGAGTTTAAAGATTGTCCTCTTAGAGCAGTTCTTAAGAAATGCTGCCAGCAGAATTGTAGTAATGCTGAGTGGGACTTGGAAATTGTTTAATGAAATCAAAGTTCCTCTGCAGAGCCCTGGCTTTACAGCATCTGGAGAACAGAGATGTTTGCTATTCCAGCTCCCTGAATCTCCGCTTTCAGTATATTTAAGCAGTGGAACCAGTTCTACATTTTCCAACTCAAGTTCTGGGTTTCTGGGGAGGTCTGAGATTTTCATCACGTTCTCTGTGTGCCCAGCTTTCCAGCATTTGCCGAAAAGGACTCTGCTAGGAAGCACCAGGTGGTGAGTGCTGCCATGGCACACAGAGAAGTGACGAAAGGTGAGATGGAGAATTGGCAGGTTCAGGACTAAACTTGGACTCTACCGTCAGCAATTTCCAGATGCCAGGGCAGCTTGGGGCAGAGGGAGGGCGTTGTATCTGATTTAATCTATGCACCAAACAGGCGTTAGTTAAGAAATGAGGAAATTAAAGCGCCTCTCTTACATGACTATTTTCAGACTCCTTTCACTCCCAGCAATCAAGTCAGCTCTGTTCCCAGACAACTGGAACAACAATTTCTCTTTGTGAGTGAAATTTTGGTAATTACAAAACGTATTTTCCTTTAAAATTTAAATCATCCAGCATCATCCCATGCCTGTATGCTGAAAACACTCTAAACATCATTCCAGGCACCGAGGAGCTATTCCTGATCTCTTATTTCCTGGTCATTCAGATGACAGATGAAAGTTAATGGTGTCCCTTCTGATAAAACAAAAAAAAAAGCAAATTCACAGCAGTACATTCCTCTGTTTTTCCATAGCTTTTGTGGTGTGCCATTAGCAAAACCAAAAGGCTCCTGAGAAGTTCTTCACCATGGGCATGGCATGACAGAACAAGGGGGAATGGCTTCCCACTGCCATAGAGCAGGATTAGATGGGATATTGGGAAGAAATCCGTTCCTGTGAGGGTGGGGAGGCCGTTGAACAGGGTGTCCATAGAAGCTGTGGCTGCCCCATTCTGGGAAGTGTTCCAGGGCAGGTTGGATGGGGCTTGGAGAAACCTGGAACAGTGGAAGGTGTCCCTGGTCATGGCAGGGGGCATCAGAATGAGAGGGGCCTTCAGTTCTATGATTCTCGGAGTAACTTCACCATACCTGCAGAAGACTTAATTGACGTCAGCTGATAGAGGTAGGAGAAAAGCTTCTAAATTTTGCTCAGACTAACAGAGGATTTGAGACCTGATCCATAATTCACAGACACAACAGTCTCAGCTTTGATTCTCTTCATAAGTAATCCGTGTGTCCCTTGAGATATTGGCAGAAAATCATACAGCCCACACAGACACTGCCCGTGGCCTGCTGAATATTCTCCAGCCCTTGACCCCCTGGGAAGGAGAAGAAGCCTTTGTGATTCCAATTTCTCTAACTGCTCACACACTGTCCTAAGCTGGTACCCTCTGCCACGCATGTAAGTCATATGAGGAGGGGCTGAGGGAGCTGGGAGGGCTCAGCCTGGAGAAAAGGAGGCTCAGAGGACCCCTTCTCACTTTTACAACTCCCTGACACGAGGGAGCAGCCAGGGGGAGGTTGGGATCTGCTCCCAGGGAAGAGGGACAGGATGAGGGGAAACAGCCTCAAGTTGTGCCAGGGGAGGCTCAGGTTGGACATCAGCAGGAACTTCTCCATGGAAAGGTTGCTCAGGCCTTGGAAGGGGCTGCCCAGGGCAGTCAGGAGTCGCCATCCCTGGAGGTATCCAAGGAACACCTGGACATGGCACTCAGAACTCTGGGCTGGGGACAAGGTGGGCATCAGGCACAGGTTGGACTCAAAGGTCTTGGAGATGTTTTCCAACTAAAATGATTCTGTGATTCTATGCAGTGTCTGATCCTTTTGGCACTGCAGGTCCAATGGGCACAACCTCACCCTCCTCAACTCATACTGGTGTTCCACGAGGCAGACTTTCAGAGGGAAGCAACAAAAAGCACAGGTTACAGCAAACAAAACCACATTAACACATACCAGATGGGTGTTCCGGAATACCACAGCCTGCAGCAGAATCTCAGAGACCTCACTTCATTGATTTCAGCCTATTCAAATATTTGAAGTTCCAGAGGCTTTCCTGTCCCTGCCAGGTCAGAAAAAAAAGATCTGACAGGGTCATTGCCACAAAATTGTAGTTGATGCAAGGCAAATATTTCCTCCAGACCCAAAGAGTCGTGCCTGAAAAGTCACAGGGCTACATCTATTTTTAATTTTTTGGTTTTTTTAAGTTTTCCAGAGGCTGCTGATCATTTTCAAGGTTTCCCTAGCCCTAGGGCACATTCTCCAGAAGTTCTGCTGTGACATCCTTTTGCATTTAGTGAAAGTTACCTGCAATGAGCAGTCAATCAAAGCCCTGGGAAAACTTGAACTCCTGGTTGAAGCCGGGCAAAACATTTCTCTCCCAGATCTGGAGCCATTCAGTGCCAAGTACTGTCCCCAGTGTCATACTCTGTAAGTGTGCTGATGCCATTTAAAAGGGGTTGCCAATGAAAACAAGATTGAATATTTTTGTAATTTCTGCATTAGCATTAAAATCCTTGACCAGAGAAAACACATGTCCAAATTTCTGGGATTCTTAAATACCAAAGCTGTCATTTTTACCCTGGATTTTAGAGTGTCTGAACAGTCACACAAGATTTTAGTTTTAGACACTACAGAAAAAGTCCCTGGTGTTCATCTATACCTTTACATCCGCATATACTCCTGATCATTACTTTAGGCAGGAGCAGCAAACCCAGGAATGAGCCAAACAGGCTATTTCTGTGTTCTCATGTTCTGCACAGCAGGAACTGGGAATTTAGTCATGGATTCAGGAGCCTCAGGGTGCACAGGAAGCCACGAAGACATTGGGATGCTGAAGCAGACAACCCTGGTGCCTTTGTCTGGGCTGCACAGGGCTGAGCTGCAACTGGATGATCTAACAAGGGCTGAATGGACATCCCATTGGAGACTCCTTTTCCAAGTTCTGTGAGCTAGAAAATTCTGATTTTTCATGTTAGCTTGAAATCCAGAAGAGGAAAAGGTAAACACGGAAAAGTGTTCTTCCATGTGTAGTGACAGCTGTGCCTGCACAGCACCTGTGCCCATGGCAGGCTGGTTGGAACTGGATGATCTTTATGATACTTTGCAAGACAAAGTCCTCTGGGATTCTGTGATTCCCCAAGTGGAGAATAAAACTGAGCCATCTAAGTCCCTGCTTTTCTCCAGAACCTCCTTTGTTCCAAGCAAATTCAGCCTTTAGTTTCA
>VZSE01013823.1:0-46768 GCA_013398275.1 Promerops cafer
TTTTTTTTTTTTTTGTAGTGTTTCTTGATTCTTTTATGTCTGTGGTTTAACAAATCTGTTCAATGTTTGGGTTGTTCTATGTTTTGGGTTTTGTTTTGTTTTTTTAACAAAGAAAGCTGAATTACAACACTCTCGTTGCTGGTCTTTGCCTCAAAAATTTTTCTTTTTCCGTGATTATCCCACATCCATCAGCACCTGGGTTCCCAAATATTCCTCTTGCAGCTGGATTTAGGAGCAGTGACAGCATCTGTGCCTCCATCTCCATCCTCCTTTTTTAAATTCTAGTTCATTTTCCTGGGGTTAAAACTAAGGGAATGGGGAAGTGGGAGAGCTTTGGGCACGAGGAGGAACATCCCAATTCCCAGGCTGTGTCCAGAACAGCAGAGGGAATGTCCAGCAGTAGGAAGGGACCAAGTTTTATGGGAAAAGTGCTGCAGTTCCTCCTCCCTGTCCCTTCCAGGCTGGAGAAGAGGATGTTTCAGTGGGCAAGGAGCAGGGCAGGGATGCTCAGGCTCCCAGGGCTTGGTGGAGGATTTGATTTTGGGTAGAGGGCAGAACTCCAGGGTTTTCCTTCCTAAAGGAGAGGGTGGTGCTGGGGCTGTTCCCTTGGAACACAACATCCCAAAGGAAGAAATGGGCAGGGAAAGCTGTGGAGAAATCCCAGGGAGGTGAGACTTCAGTGGTGCCACATGGGCTGAGCAAATGGCAGCAGAACCTCCACAGCCAGTTCAGGTGTGACAGGGAGGGAATTCACAGGGAAAGGGCAGCTCTTGGTTTGCTCCCAAGTGTTATCTGGGAAGCAACGCTGGAAGATGGGATGGAAGCTGGGATGGAGCTGGAAAGGCACCAGGAGAGAGGGACAGTGCCCATGGAGGGCACCCAGGAGGGGTGACACATGAGTAGGAAAAAGAATTCCTTTGTTTTAAGCTCTTTTTAAGAGCTTTCTTCAAGCCCAGCATCCCCCTAAACCCAAACCATGCTACTACAGCAGAATTTCCCTGGAAATATTTATTTTAAAAGGAGGAATTGGAGGTGGGAAATGGGAATGCAGTTACAGGGATCCTGAGTGCAATGAGGAGCCTCTCCTGGAGCCTGTCCCAGGCATTAGAGGCTCCCAGTGAAGGAATTGGGGTAATCTAAGGAAAAACATCTCCCAAAGCCAGCGTGGCTGAACAGTGGGATAGGCTGTGATTCCAAAGAGATCAGTCCAGAAGCGACAGCTGTGGCCAAAGAAGGAAACCAGGGGAAAGAATAAAACTGGCAAATCAAATAGAAATAAATATAAAACCTCACTAGAACAAATCATTGGGACATTCACTAGTGGGACATGGAGGAGCAGGGCTGGGATGCCTGGAAGGGGCACAGAGGCTGCAAACTTGAGGCCTCCAGGAGCTGCACAGGGCCCCAGAGCAGACTGAGGTGTGTGCAGCCACTGCCAGTGCTGATTCCTGGGAAAACGTGGTTCTGGTACAGGCTGAAGGTCCAGGAGCAGCACAGGGGGGTTCCAAGAGGTTGCAGTGGAGGATGCAGGGAGCAGAGATGGAGGAGCATCCAGGGGGATCACAGAGATTTCCTACAGGGAAAGGTCACTCCTCAGCAGGCCACGGAGCTTCCAGTACCTCCATCTGGATTGTCCAGCAGGTTTGGGACTCACTGAGCTTCCCCTGGGGTTTGGAAAAGGGAATTATTGTTGGGGAGAGAGGGAGCACTGATGGAAGGAGTTAATGACAAAAGGAGGTCTGCAGAGGGATCATCTCCTGCTTCAGGCCACTGGAGCACACAGGGCCTGGAAAAGGAGATGGACAGGCTGGCAAAGCCTGGAGAACAAGGAAACACAGAGGCAGGGAGTGAAGTGCCCATGGATCTGTGCAATCCCCATGGATCTGTGCAATCCCCATGGATCTGTGGGATGCTGCTCCGTGGCCCTGCCCCAGCCCGGCCGGTGACCCCTCCAGGGCTGGGCTCTGGGTGGGAGCAGGAGAGGACGTGGACACCCAAGAGAGGCAGGAAGTGTCTGCACACCCTGGGGCTGGGGATGTGCTCAGACCACTCTGCTTTGTGCATTACAGTTCCCACAGCACAGATAAAAGGGTTTCTTATGGACTGCAGAGCCTCGGGGACACCCTGTGAGTCCGGGGCAGACCTGGGGTGGGGTCACACCTCCTGCTCCTCACGTCCCCTAAAGATCTCCATTGTTGGCTGCTGCAGACGTGGCCCTCGGGCTCTTGGCTCCCCCAGCTGACCTTTCCTTGGTGCCACTGAGCCCTCACAGACCCATGGAGTGCTTTGGGTAGGAAGGGACCTTACAGCTCAGCTTGTTCCCACGATCCCAGGTTGCTCCAAGCCCCTTGAACGCTCGCAGGGATGGAGCAGCCACAGCTTCTCTGGGCAACTCCTCCAGAGGACAGACGTGGATGCAGCAGTGGTGCCACCGTGGCAGAGGAAGCCTCCTGGAGGGCTTTTCCTGGGAAGGACTCCTGGAATGGGAGCCACATGTGGCCCCAGCACTGTCCAGACACGTCCCCAGCTCCTGTGGCTGCTGGGCTTTGTCCCGGGGGCTGGAGGTGATGGGAGAGGGCAGGCGTGGGAACACATCCCTCTGGAAGACACCCAGGGACATCTTCCCACCCTCAGACCAAACCCAGGATATTTTTCTCCCCAAACCCAGGAGCTCCTGTGTGGGAGGGCCGTGGAGAACACAGGGAATGCCACCAAGGAAGGGTGAGCCCTTGGAGCAGCAGGTGGGAATGTCCCAGCACTGGAGGGAATTGCAAAAACCATAAAAGTGATGTTCCTTTGAAGATTTGTATGGAAGATTAAAGGCCCTAAATCTGTTTGGGTTGGGAAGAAGCCACTGAAGGGTGGGGTGTGACACGGGCCAGGAACAGCTTCAAGGGTGCAGAGATAAATCAAAACAAGGAGCTGACAGGGAATTGTGGCTGGAACTAATAAAGGGATCCTCGGAGGGAAATAAATTCATACAGTGAAAATGAGCTCCAGGTATGAGGGAAATTGGAGAAAAGGAGAATTGATGTTGACAAACTTCCTTGCAGCAAAATAACACCCAGCAACAAAATTGTTCCTTTAATATTGAGGCAATGGAACTGCCTGAAGGGGGTTTTTTACCATTTTTTAAAGGAGTTGCTGATTTTAACCTGCAAAGACATGAAATAAAGGTGTCTCTCCAGCTGATTTTGCTGGAGATTTATTTTTATTTAATTAATTTACTTTTTAGGTGTCAGAGCTCAGCAGCACAGGATTTTTGGGGGAAAAAAGGGTGTTAAAGATCTTTAAAAGGATGCATTCAACTCCCTGATTCCAGACCTTGAAATGTAACAGGGATTTTTTAGAGATCCCTATAAGGTTTCCCCCACCCCTGCATAATTCCTGGAGGTGCAAATTTCCTGCCTGTCTTGGACTGCAATTCTCCCAGTTGGGAATGGATGGCACAGGAAACAGCAGGGTGGGCAGGAGGGACCTGGAAATCCATGGAAACCACTGTTGTTCCTGGCTGTGCCTCAGTTTCCCCTGCTGAGAAAGGTCTTGCTCATCTTCCCAGAACAGACTGAAAGCTCTGTCTCAATCATCTGGGGCAATAAATGCTGGAAATTCCCCTGCTCTTCATCCAAGCTGCACAACGGGAAAGATGAATCCACATTTGGATCCCTCCATTGAATTAGAGAGCAGGGAAGCAAGAAATGGCAATTCCTGGTGCCTGAGCCTCTTCCTTGATTTAATTAATGTGTCCTTGAGCTGCTGTCCTGGGGTGGCCATGCAGGACCCTGTCCCCAAAAACCAGTCTGCAGTCAAGGTTTGCTGGGAAAATGTCCCTGTTGCCTCAGGCCTGTGCACTCCATTCCTTGGAGCGCCTGTTCTGGATTTGGGGGAGCTCAATCCAACCATCCACGTGTGCACCTGGAGCTGTGGCAGCCAGCAAGGAGCTGGGATGCAGCTGGGAAGGCAGCAGGAGTGAGGGACAGTGCCCAAGGTGGGAACAGACAGGATGATGCATTATGCAGGGAAAAGAATTCCTTTTTTTTTTTTTAATTAAGAGCTCTTTCCAACACCTCCTTTTGGAAGTGATTCCCTGCCTCCCCCTGCAGCAGGGCAGTAGCACTGCAATGTCCAGCTCGAGGGTCCCACCTGCTCTCCCAGTTTCTGCACGAGTTGGCATCACTTGTCACCGTGTCCCTCAAAGACAGGGACACACACAGGTCACAGAGCCAGCTGGGGCTGGGGGTGCATTTGGCCATGGCTGCCTGCCTTCACAGCCATGGGATGCTTGGGGTTGGAGGTTAAAGCTCTCCCAGTTCCACGGGCAGCTCCCACTCCACGTGTCTGCTTTGTGCCAGGGGCTTGGAGCAGCAGCAGGGACCTCTCCAGGGGCTGCCTGTCACAGCATCAGGTGACAAATCCTGCAGCCTCCAGAGCAGCCCAGAGCTATCCCCAAAATGAGTGGCAGCAGTCGGAGGCACAGAGCCCTGTGCCTCAGCAAATCCTCGGGGTGTTGCAATGTTCCCAGAGCGTGCTGGGCTCCACTTGGGAGCTGTTTCCTGGCTGGTTTGGTCAACATCTCCAGGAGCCTGGCTCTGCATCTCAGTGAGGTCATTTCTGCTCTGACTTGCCTGGGAAAAGCAGGGAAGCCCCTCTGCACACGCAGCTCCTGCACTTGTGTGAGCAGCAGGAGCTGCAGGGAGGGAGCCTTGTCCCGTGGGCTCCGCAGAGCTCCAAAATCAGGTCTGGGCACCTCAGGAATTTGTGGTGCAGTGAGCTGCTGCATGTTGGGTCAGGAGCAGCAAGGCATCAGCTCAGCTACAAGACAAACCAAATGTCTGGAGGGGCCGTGGTGCCTGTGCCAGGAGCAGGGTGGGGGTGAAGCTCCTGCTCAGGCTGGGGTGCCAGCCCTGCCAGGCTCTGCGTGCTGGAGAATATTCCAGACACACCTGGGGCCTGTGAGGACCTGAACGAGATTCCTGCTGGTCCCAGCTTCCAGCAGCCAAAAGGCACCAGGGCAAAAATTACTCTTGCTGGTTCACAGTTTTTTTCTTGAGAAGGAACATTTGGGGATGGAAAAATCCTTTTGCCCCTTGTTTGTGTTCTTCATGGACCTCTAGTATTTTCTAGAAAAACCCAGAAGCCTGGTATCACCTCGCAGCTCTAAAACCAGCAGCCCATGGAATCTTTCTGGGGAAGATGAAGCTGAAGGTTTTGGGGTTGTCCCAGCCTTTCCTGCATGTTTGGAGGCAGCTGGATCTTTAAATGATATTCCTGGTGAAGTGCAGGAATTGCAGGGCTGGGAATGCTGGGCTGAGCTCCCTGCCGGAGCTGTCTGGCTGTCTGTCTGGCTGTCTGTCTGTCTGTCCACAGCCTTGCTCCTGCTAAATGGGATTTATCCCTGTGCCAGCACTGGGTTTGCATTAGGGGAAAAAAAAACCCCATAATCCACACTGACAAAGTTGCCTGAAATAGGCTTTACAAAGAGGACTGGCTCCCACAAGGTAAAGAGTTTAAGCTCAGGTTGTGCAATTACTGCAGGAATCCATCCCCAGGGGAGAGCAGGATCCTGGGGAAGCAGCTGCATGGAAAGGTCTGGGCTGTTGACTGGGGAGTCCTTCTGCAGGTAGAGGAAATAAAAAAAATCTAAATAAAAATCCCAGCTCACAGAAGGAAGTCATGGAGAGCCACATTAATCCCGGTGTATGCCAGACTCTCTGAATAATCAAAAATTACTATTGCTGGTCACAATTTTTTCTTGAGGAGGAACATTTGGGGATGGAAAATTCTTTTGTCCCATGTTTATGTTTGTTTTCTTCAGGTACCTCTAATATTTTCTAGAAAAACCAGAAGCCTGGTATTACCTAGTTAGAAATCCTGCAAGCCTCAAACCATTCTCTCTTTATCTTCCACATTTAATTAAAATGAACAGAAATTGAAGCAAAATTAGCCTTTTTCCTAGTACCCCATGGAATTTCTGAGCAGGTGCTATCACTGCTGAGCAAAGGTTAAACAGGTTTTTGTCTGTCTCATTCATGAAACCAAATCTGAGAGAAGCTCCTGGCAACCCAAGGCAAACAAGATAAACCCACAAATCCTGCAAAATATTCTCTCTGGGATTTGCTTCTTGCTGTGTGGGCCAAATACCATCTGGATTCTCTCCTGCCCTCCACACAGAAAAATTAGCCTGAAAAAGCACTTTGACACCCTCCTGTTTCTGGCCACAGGCTTGCAGCATCCTCAGGGACTGATGCAAGATCCTGCCAAGGGCTGTTGCATCAGGGAAAACAGCAGGAAACAGTTGGCTCTGCCCTGTTTTCCCCCAAATTGCAGATTCTTCTTCCTTCTTTCCTTCTTTCCTTCCTTCCTTTTTGGTTTTTTTTTTCTTTTTTCTGGTGGAGGAAAGGGACTTCCAGCCATGAGGCTGCTGAGTGCAGAGCTGCCTCGGGAATGGAAGTTGTGCTGCAGAAGAAGATTCCCTCAGGACCAGAATTTATGGCAACTCCTGGATTTTCCCAGCTGCCTGTTGTGGCCTGCTCTCCACTGGGAAAAAGGCTCCAGCCTGGAGCCTTTGGATGCTGCAGCTCTGTTGATTCATGCAGGGGATTAGGCAGGGAAGGATGCTTTCATTTGATTTTCCTTGGCTTTATTAAATGAATTCCAGCTTTTCTGTGGAGCTGCTTTGTGTGCCACAGCCTCGCAGGCGCCAGGCCTGATCCTGCCAGGATCAGGGAGGGCTGATCTGCTCCATCCTCATTCCCAAAACCCTGCTGGGATGGGGATCCATCCCCCTGATGGATATGGGGAGACTGTGAACACAACAAGGACAAAATGCCATCTCAGGGGTGGCTCCAGCCAGGTGTGACAGGAACAGGGCTTGGGAAGAGATGGGGAATTGGACACAGAGAGGAAAACTGACCTGGGATGAAAAAGGGATTTGATCCTACAAACAGGAAAAGGAAGGTCAGGAGGAAATTCCCTGCTGGGTGCGTGGTTTGGTGGTGGGCAGGAGGAAGAAATCCCTGTACACAGAACCCCAAAGGGGTGATGGGAAGCACTGGGCCACCACCTTTGGATTGCAGCACCTTGGGAAGTGGAAGGCTCTGGGTACAGCTGCTCAAAGGCCAACCCAGCCTGCCTGCAGCACCTGGGTGAAGCTCCCATGTTTTTACCCATGTTTTTACCTGGGGCTGAAGGGCTTTGTGAGGATGCAGGCAGAGCTCTGGCTGTGCCTGACTCACTGCCTCTCCCCAGTAAAGATCCACTGGCCTGTTCAAACCCCGCTGCCCTGCGGCTGCAGGGGATGAAGGTGAGGGATTTGGGAGGAATGAGCCCAGCACCAGCCCGTGCCTGCCTCCAGCTGAGCCCTTCTCAGGCAAGTCTGTGCCTGGGCAGAGCTGCAGCCTCTCCTCACAGCTGCTCTGCACTTCAGAGCATCACTGGTTCGTGTGTTTGTGTGACAGTCACCAACTCCCACTGATTCAGCCTTCCTGGGGGTTGTCCCATGGGTGTGCCACGGGAGCAGTGCCACATGGAAGGACTCACTGCCCTGTGTGGGCTCTGCAGCTTCTTGATTTCATGGTGTCCTGAAATACCCAAACTTTTCCATGGACTGACATCCCCCAGGGCCATGAGTGAGCAGGAGGTGCCTGTCCATGAAAGCACCATGACAGAGGGCAGTGGGCAAACACATTCCCTGTGTCCTCCAGGGGCCTGTCCTGCACTCTCAGGGAAATTGTAGGGAAAAGCAATGGTAGAAAATCCAGGGGCTGGACTTCAATGATCCTTCTGGATTCCCTCCAACTGAGGATATTCTGGGACTCTTCCATGGGAGTATACCCCACCACTCCTGCTGTGGGGACAGCCTGGAAGAGAGGAATCACCCCTCATGGACACCCTGCAGCCCACCAGCCCCAGGGATTTGGCCACCATCCCAATCCCAATCCCAATCCCAATCCCAATCCCAATCCCAATCCCAATCCCAATCCCAATCCCAGTCCCTCCTGGGCTGCTTGTCCCCAAAATGTGCTGGTTGACCCTGTGGGAAGAGTGAAGCTGTGCCAGGGGCCAGAAACCACCACAGAAGCTCTGTTTGCACTCCAAGCACTGCCAGGCAGAGCTGCCCAGCAGGGAGCAGGGTAAATTCTGGTTTTCCAGTGGGATCTGATTCCCACCTGCCTCATCAGTGGCATGGATGGGGTATGGTGAGTCGGGTTGTTGTTCCCCTGGTCATGAAACTCCTGCTTTCTGTGCAGGCAGCACACAACACCCAGCTGTGAAACGTCCCCAACACCTGTGGTTGGCCTTCTGTGTGACGCTGTCTTTTCTGGAACAGAAATGACACCTCACGTGAGGAAAGTAAAGTGGTTATATTCAGAGAGAACAGGATGGAAACACTTAACTGAGGCTGCAGGTTAAAATTAGACCTTTTCAAAAACTGAGTCAGTGATAGAGAGATATGAGACAGTCCTGTTACATCATGTCTGTTAAAACAGCCCGAGACCTGTTCAGGAGTGGATGTGATGCCATCCTTTAAAATCTAAATTGCTGGGGTTTGAATCCATCTGGGCAGTCATGCAGGAGCAGTGCTGGCAGGAAATAGAGGGCTCTGCAGATAGCACTCCATGTTCTGCTGGAAGGAAGAGCAAAGTTTTATTTACATTTCATGGTCCCTAAATTGCCACCCATCCCTAAAGGTTCTGCTGAGACTTTGGGGGTTCACAGGGAAATGTGAGAAAGAGGAAATTCAATATAATTTTATACTGAGCTCTGCCATGTCTCCTGCACTGACCCCACCACAGCAGCTCCTCCTCCTGCAGGTTAATGCTGTAGGAGAACATTCCTGCTCAAGAGAGTGGTTAACACACCCACTTGTACCTTTTTAAGCCGCTGAGAATGAACAAATATTTTCTTTCCTTTTGCAAAACCACGAGGAATCTTGCCAGGGTCGTCGTTTCCTGAGGGTAAACGCTGAGCAAGATAAGAGGTGTAAGGAGTTATCTCCACTGAGGGGCTCAGGGAACCAGACTGAACTGGAGCAGAACTCACCAAACCCTCCCCAGTGCCTCACTCTGACTGGTAAAGCCTTGTCAAGTGCCTTGAGAGCAGCAGGTAGGGCAGGAAATCCATCACCTGATCCCAAAGGCTGTCACAGCACCACCAGGAAAAACAGTGCCAATCACTCGTGGGAAAACCTACTCACCCATCAAGCCAGGATCAGTGGGGTTTTGTGGAGATAAACCAGAATTAATGTCATCAATGGCACTGTTAGGGCTGAGGGAGGTAAAAATCAAACACTGAGGGTCAGGCTCTGTCTTTTACCTCCTCAGCTGTGAAAGCTGGGCATGGCAGGACAGGGAGAAATGATCCAGATCCACTCTTTCCACAGAACAGGTTGGTTCCCTCCAGCCCTTTTTGACAGGGGCTTAGACACAGCTCTGAAAATTCCACAATCAGTCTCTTCCCATGTCTCACTGTGCTGGAACTCAGTGATTTTTCTGTGATGTTCAAATTAACCCTTTTTCTGGTAATATCTAAGGAATCCTCCTCACCCTCCCTGCCACGAGATTGCTCCTCCTGAACACAGGTGAGCCACTGAGCTGAGGTTCCTAAGGTTCCCTCAGGAGGTGACAGAGGAAAACTGGTGTTGGAGAACACCTGGATGAGGGCATTTTGTCCTGGATTGCAACAAAAGCCAGTGGGACACTAAACCCTGCCCTGCCCCAGCCTGGCTGTGTCTCACTGCCGATTTCATCTGCCCCCAGCATTTCCTTCCCCATCTAAGGGAAACGTCTCTGAAATGTTCTCAGCCCTGTGAGGAAGGGTTTGTGCTGGGAACTGAGTGCTGGCTGTAAGATAACGGGATGTCAATACAGCATTTAAGGTTATTTTTAAGTGAATTTGTATCTGCTTTCTGAGGGCAAACAGTGCTGGGGACTGTGGCCTCTGCAGCACACAATGCAGGCTCTGCTCTGAGATGGTGTATCCCAAAAAACAACCCTGGGCTCTCTGGGGGTGTTGTATCCCAAAAAACAACCCTGGGCTCTCTGGAGATGGTGTATCCCAAAAAACAACCCTGGGCTCTCTGGAGATGGTGTATCCCAAAAAACAACCCTGGGCTCTCTGGGGATTTGGTATCCCAAAACACAACCCTGGGCTCTCTGGAGATGGTGTATCCCAAAAAACAGCCCTGGGATCTCTGGAGATGTTGTACCCCAAAACACAACCCTGGGCTCTCTGGAGATGGTGTATCCCAAAACACAACCCTGGGCTCTCTGGAAATGTGGTGTATCCCAAAAAACAACCCTGGGCTCTCTGGGGGTGTTGTATCCCAAAAAACAACCCTGGGCTCTCTGGAGATGGTGTATCCCAAAAAACAACCCTGGGCTCTCTGGGGGTGTTGTATCCCAAAACACAACCCTGGGCTCTCTGGAGATGGTGTATCCCAAAAAACAGCCCTGGGATCTCTGGAGATGTTGTACCCCAAAACACAACCCTGGGCTCTCTGGAAATGTGGTGTATCCCAAAAAACAACCCTGGGCTCTCTGGGGGTGGTGTATCCCAAAACACAACCCTGGGCTCTCTGGGGGTGGTGTATCCCAAAACACAACCCTGGGCTCTCTGGGGGTGTTGTATCCCAAAAAACAGCCCTGGGCTGTGCAGGCACCTCATGCCAGAGGAGGTGTCCCCGAATGTGCTTGGACACGCTCTCAGCAAAAACATGGGACTAACAGTGAATAATAACAAATGAATAATAATAATTAACGAACTAAAATAATAAACTTAGAGTTTCTCCTCCGCCAAATTCCTGAGGATGTCCTGAAGCTGGAGAAACTGAAATACAAAGTTTTCAATACAAAACATGCTTTGCTCACTGGAGAACACTTCCCTGCTGGCTTCCTGCAGCTGGGATAGCTGCATCCCTGAATGCAGCAGGGCTGTGCCTGCAGCTGGGATAGCTGCATCTCTGAATGCAGGGCTGTGCCTGCAGCTGGGATAGCTGCATCCCTGAATGCAGCAGGGCTGTGCCTGCAGCTGGGATAGCTGCATCCCTGAATGCAGCAGGGCTGTGCCTGCAGCTGGGATAGCTGCATCCCTGAATGCAGCAGGGCTGTGCCTGCAGCTGGGATAGCTGCATCCCTGAATGCAGCAGGGCTGTGCCTGCAGCTGGGATAGCTGCATCCCTGAATGCAGCAGGGCTGTGCCTGCAGCTGGGATAGCTGCATCCCTGAATGCAGCAGGGCTGTGCCTGCAGCTGGGATAGCTGCATCCCTGAATGCAGCAGGGCTGTGCCTGCAGCTGGGATAGCTGCATCCCTGAATGCAGCAGGGCTGTGCCTGCAGCTGGGATAGCTGCATCCCTGAATGCAGCAGGGCTGTGCCTGCAGCTGGGATAGCTGCATCCCTGAATGCAGCAGGGCTGTGCCTGCAGCTGGGATAGCTGCATCCCTGAATGCAGCAGGGCTGTGCCTGCAGCTGGGATAGCTGCATCCCTGAATGCAGCAGGGCTGTGCCTGCAGCTGGGATAGCTGCATCCCTGAATGCAGCAGGGCTGTGCCTGCAGCTGGGATAGCTGCATCCCTGAATGCAGCAGGGCTGTGCCTGCAGCTGGGATAGCTGCATCCCTGAATGCAGCAGGGCTGTGCCTGCAGCTGGGATAGCTGCATCCCTGAATGCAGGGCTGTGCCTGCAGCTGGGATAGCTGCATCCCTGAATGCAGCAGGGCTGTGCCTGCAGCTGGGATAGCTGCATCTCTGAATGCAGCAGGGCTGTGCCTGCAGCTGGGATAGCTGCATCCCTGAATGCCGGGGCGAGTACTGCAGCAGCAGCAGCAGCAGCAGCAGCAGCAGCAGCAGCAGCAGCGGGGCTGCACTGGTGCTGACACCTCGTGGGGCTCTGCAGCCAGTGCAGCCTGACTCCACTCCTCTCTGGGTTGCATCAGACTCCGAATTTGAATATTGGTAAGGAAAAACCCTCCTTCGCATAAGGGCAGGGGATTTTACGGTATTTTTGGCTGCTTTTCTCTCTGAGCAATATGATCTCACTGGCCAAAACTCGCTTCTCACTTCTCACTTCTCACTTCTCACCCCCGATTTTCCCGAGGTTTTTTAAATCACTTTATTTCTCTCAGGTTCACCCAATTATTTCTTTAGAAATCTCAAAGTGGGTTCCGAGATACGGGGTTGAGCCCCAAGTTGTGCCCCTGGACCTATAAACCCCTGACCCCAGGTGAGCCAGGGACCTGTGTAATGACAAAGCATTTGAAGGGCTTCTGGGTCAGCTTGGGACATAAATGAGTGGAAAAATAGCAAAACTTGTTCATCAGCAAATTGGGAATAGAACAAAACAAGGCTGGTGACAGGTAGGGAAAAGCAGTTTCAGCTGGTGTCAGCTGGATCCATCCCTGATATTGTGAGCCCTGCTTGCCCAGGAAGATTAAGCATCTCTAAAGAAGCTTAGGTAGCCTAATTAATGGTTCACCAGCCTAATTAACGAAGATCCGGGACAGACATAAAGACAGTGTAAGATTTCTGCTTTCTCATCGCCGTTGTGGTGCTGGCACACGACAGGAGCAGCTTGATGGGGGTCAGTGTCCTGGAAAATGTGACAAGAGCTGGACAGAGCCTTTGGGAGCAGCTGCTGGAGCATTTCAACCAGGAGCAGCTTGGGTTCCGGGCTGGTAAATCCTGTCACAGCTCAGTGACAGCTGGACACACCCGAAACACCCCCCCAAGGGTGATGAAACAATGGCACCAAAGCCCAGGCCCTGCTGCAATCCCTGGTGTCTGATAAAGGACAAACAAAGGAGGGCAGTGTCACATGAGAGAAATTTGGCTGCTCCACCAGGAAGTTTGGCTGGAATAGCATGGAAACAGCCATTCCTCCAAGAGCCCCGTCCTCCTGTGCTTACTCAGATGTGAGCACACACGTGTGCTGGGGTTGAGTCCCCAGAGCTTTTCCCAGAAGGGAATTTCAGAATTTGGGTGCTTTTGAGGGTGGGGATAAGCCAGTGAACAGTGGGAGCAGAACCCTCTCTTGTGGCAGCTGCTCCTGGTGAACAGCTGAAATAACCCCACAACCTCCCTGCCCTGGCACAGAAGGTGCTCCATGCAGGATCCCAGCACAGTCAGCGTTCCCTCAGCACCCTCGGAGACAAGGTCTGCTTTACACAAATCAGAAATTCTCTATTTCCCCCAATCCATACCCAGTTAAAACCAGAGATCAGAGCCGGGGGAGTCTCAGGCTCCTTTGCTCTATCTTATTTATTTGCTCCAATTTTCCTCTCAAAAAGTGCAGAAACCCCAAGGAAATCCTACAGGAATGGCAAAAGTAAGGGCTTCCACGGCTTTCACAGCTTCACAGGGAATTTTTGGCCTCAAGCCTGGCACTGTGCTGATGGATTTAGATGGATGTCCCTTGGGATGTGTATCTGGATAGAGCCACGCTTTGTACTTCCCTCAAGGGAAGCCTCTGCCTTTCTTGGCTTCCTCTGTTCTTGAGATATTAAAGCACCGATTTCCAAAGAGAAAATCCAGGAAGCCAATTCAATGGCTGGGAGATTTTATCAGCTCCTGGTTATAAATGAGCCTTGAATGGAGCAGCAGCCACCTGCCAGCTCCCAGTCCAGCTCCAGGTTCTCCCAGCATAAGCGGGGAATGAGGGGCCTCTGCTGGACTGTCAGCACAGCCAGCAGAAAAACCAAGAATTCCCAACTTTTTTCAAAGTGAGCCCTGGTTATGGACATGGCTTTGTCCCTCAGCTGGATTTGCCTTTGGAGATGACCGACTCTGGCTGTCACCACAGCCTGGAGGGCACATTTTGGGTGGATTTCTCCCGATTTTATCTGTGTGGAGGAGGAAAATTGCAGCCTGAGCCTGGAGACCGGAGGTTATTTTGACTCATTTCATGTTGTTTTCCTGCATGAAGCTGCCTCCAGCTAGAGGACAGGAGGAAATGACCTCAGGATTTGCCAGGGGAGGTTTAGATTGAATACTGGGGACATTTTTTCATGGAAAGGGTTGTCAAGCCCTGGCACAGGCTGCCCTGGGCGGTGTTGGAGCCCTTACACCTGGAATTGTATAAAAACCATGTAGATATGGCACGTGGGAGCATGGCTGGTAGTGAATGTGCTGCTGCTTTGATGATCTTAAAGGCCTGCTCCAACCTTGATGATTCCATGATTTTCTGGGTTTTTCACTACACAGCAGTGAAAGAAAATCATTTTTCCTGGGTATCCTGGCATGTCCCAGGGCAGTCAGAGCCCTGGCTCTGCTGAGCTTCTCCAACACCCCCGTGTTCCCAGGTGTCACTGCTGTGAGTTTGTGCTCCTGATTCCCACTGCGGTGCATCCACCAGCATCATTTGACTCCCCATCCCTGGCAGTGTCCAAGGCCAGGCTGGACAGGGCTTGGAGCAACCTGGGATAGTGGAAGGTGTCCCTGGCCATGGCAGGGGTGGGATGGGATGGTTTTTAAGATCTCTTCCAATGAAAGTATTCTATGATTCTACAAAACACTCCCCATCAGCAGCCCCACAGCCCTCTCTGTTTGCAGGGCTTATCTTTATCCTCCTCTTTCCATGCAGACAGAGGCAGGGCTCTCCAACACCAGCAATTCCAACCATTGCAATGCTTTTTTGGTTGATTTAGTTCCTGTGCTGTCAGCATGTCCTCCCGCTTAATCTGTGGCATTAATTCCTTCCTTGCTACTGGCTTCAGAAAGCATTAACAAGGGAAAAATAAATCAAGTGTTAGAGCACAAAGAAGACTTGTGGGAAAAAGCTTTTGAGCCTTTTCTGAGGCTTTCATGCCTGTTATTCTTTACTTTGCTGATACAGCTGGATTTACCATCCTGTTGAATATTCCAGACTATAAAAAAATAACAAAGTCGAATCACGTGGGCTTTGTATAGGTCAGAGCTGGAGAGGGACTGCCAGAGACAACAGCACAGGACGACTTCAGAGCACGAAATGTGCAAACACAGCCAAAGTGCAGCTTATGTTCCTCCAAACAAAGCAGGGACCTAACCTGAGACACAACAGAAACGAGTGTGGGACATTTGGGCGTGGGAGGGGAGCTCTGTGTGTGTGTGCACCACAGCTCGGAGCACAGCTGTCTGCCAGCTGTGTGCAGATGTTGCTGAGACTGTGGGAATGTGGAGTGGCCTTTCCCATCCTGGGTGATGGGAACTTTGTGGAAAGAGCTCACCTAAGTCAGTGCTGGAGTTCTAAATTGATGTTTTAGGGCATGGTGGTGCTCTCCAGGTCTTTAGTCTCACCTTTCCCCTCATCCTTCTGAGGAAAACTCATCCCTGAAGTCACCGGTGTGGACACAGCAGCTCCTCATAGTGGAGCAGGGCTGAATTCCCCCAGGAATTCCTGCCCTGTTTCACGCTCCTGTCGTGCTTTGCATTTTCAAAGTGCAGCGCAGAGCTGTGGTTCTCCCCCATCCTCCTTTCTCACATCCCCCGTGAGAAGCCAGACCGGGGAGTTCAAGAGGTCAGAGAACTCACACCAGCAATGTCCTGCCCCACGTGGGAGCCAGCTCCGAATGACCCCACACATCCCAAACTGCACCAGAATCCTGGAAAATGAAGGGGTGAGAAAGCAATCTGAGCTCGGAGAACCTCTGAACTTATGGAAATAACCATGAATGATGAAGCACCAAAAAGAGGTGATTGAAACTGATCGTGCAGGAAGTGAAAAACTTCTCACTACCCCAGCAGGTGAAGACTTTGACGACTAATTTCCTAAAAACGCAGCTTTTTAATTTCAGAACCTCCCTAAAAAGTGCTGGAAGATCTGGACCCAGAGGAATTGTTGACCTGTAGACACCAGGAGGGGACATGTTTTCACACACTGATGTCTTTTTGAGGTTGAAGCCCAAGGAGCAGCGGGGAAACTTCCAAGCCCGTTTGCAGCACCAGGGAACTCAGCAGAGCCCCCACATCTGGAAATTGCAATTGTCCCATCCCCGGTGCCTCCAGAGTTTCTGTTCCCCTTCCTGCACATAAACACAGACACGCTGCAGCTCGAGCTGGAAGCACAACGTTTTCAGAACAAACAGAAAACAAAGTGCTGCTCATGGTGTGCATTGTCTGCAACCTCAAAATAACTTTCCCAGCTTTTCCCTCTGTTTGCTCCAGGGCTGTGTTTTTCCCTGATCCCAGATTCAATGTAGGTGGATGTTCACAGCAAAGGATCCATCCTGCAATTCCATGGATGTCTGGGATAATTCAGTGTTGAACTATACCTTAGTTGAGATCCTCGCTGGTTTGGGGTGGTGAAAACCCCCCTGCTTTCAGGAAATGAGGGGTTTTGTGGGAATTCAGTGAAAAACAGAATGATTTTATTCCTTCTGCTCTGCAAGAAACAATCATGGTGGCGATTTTGATGCACAGTGGGATGCACTTGCAGCTAAAAGATGCATTTCAACCCCTATTTACACCCTTAGGTGTTCAAAGTAGGTGTTTTCCTAGGAATTTTTCCCTGGGCTCAGCATCTGGATTAAATACCACGTAAATCATCATTATTCCTTCTCCACCACTGAGGGAAAAAGCAGCTGCCTGGCATTGCCTGACAGTGCCTGTACTTCTTTTGGCTCTCCAACAACTGAGGATTTGGAGAGTGGCCTGGATAAACCCCATTCCCAAAGGTCTGCAGATGGAAATGAAAACACTTGCACAGTGCCCCAGTCCCTGGGGAATTCTGCCTGTGGTTTAATTTTATTTTATTTCCTCACAGGGCCTCCCCCAGGCCTGGCTCATGTCTCAGGTGATGGAATTACAGAATCCCAGGATCACTGAGGTTGGAAAGTCTCTCCAGGATCATCAAATCCAACTTGTGACTGATCCCCACTTTGTCCCCAGCCCAGGGCACTGAGTGCCATGTCCAGCCCTTCCTTGGACACCTCCAGGGATGGGCACTCCAAACCTCCCTGGGCAGCCCCTGCCAATGTTTACCCACCCTTTCTGTTAAGAAATTCCTCCTAAACACAGAATCATGGAATATTTAGGGTTGGAAGGGACCTCTAGAAATCATCCAGCCCAAGGCAGGGCCACCTGGAGCAGGTGACACAGGAATGCACCCAGGTGGGTTTGGAATGGCTCCAGAGAAGGAGACTCCCAGCTGTGCCAGGGCTCTGCCACCCTCACGCTGAGGTGGAACTTGTGATTTAGTTTATGGCCATTGCTGTTTGTCCTGTCCCTGGACACCGCTGACCAGAGCCTGACCCTCCCCTCGAGACATGTCCTTGCCTCCCCTCCCCTGAGGGGGGGCCATTTTGTGTGAGGGGAGGGGGCCATTTTGTGGGCTCCACGTTCTCCTCAGGGCGGGCATCAACCCCAACGTGTCCAAGCCGTGCCAGGGCTGTGCGGGCGGTGCCAGCCGGTGTGCGGGGCTGCACTGACCCCTCTCCCCGGCCCTGCGGGGCTCCTGACGCCGGCTCGGAGCGGCCGCGGCCCGCGGAGCTCCCGCAGCGCTCCCTGAGCGCGGGCGACCCCCGCCAGTCCTCCGGGCCGGCAGGGGGCGCTGCCGCCCGGCCCAAGGAGCGGCCGCGTCCCGGCCCCATCCCGGGGCCTTCCGGGGTATCCCGGCCCGGCGTGGTCCCGGTGTGGTCCCGCTGGAATCCCGGGGGATCCCGGTGTGATCCCGGGTATCCCGGCCCGTCCCGCTCCGCTGTGATCCCGACGTGATCCCGGGGTACCCCGGCCGCGGCCCGCTGTGATCCCGGCGTATCCCGGCCCCGTCCCGCCGTGATCCCGCTGGAATCCCGGGGAGTCCCGTCCCCGCCGCCATGGGGAAGAAGGGGAAGCGCGACAAGAAGGGGAAAGGCGCCGAGAAGACGTTGGCGAAGATGGAGAAGAAGGTGTCCCGCAGAGCCAAGAAGGAGGAGGTGACGGGAGCGAGGGAGGGCGCGGGGCCGCTCCGGGGGCAGGGGGAAGATTGAGGGCAGGGCTGGGAGCAAAGCAGAATCCAAAGGGATTCAAGGGATCCAGAGGGAACCTGGGCTGCCCAGGGAAAGTGAAAGATATTGGAAGGGACCCACATGCATCATCCGGTCCAGCTCCCGGCCCTGCGAAGATTCCACAACAATCCCACCATGTGCCTGAGAACGTTGTCCAAACCTCCTGGATCCTGGAGTTCAGGGATGCCCCTGGATCCCTGGGAGTGTTCCAGGCCAGGTTGGATGGGCTTGGAGCAAGCTGGGATAGTGGAAGGTGTCCCTGCCATGGCAGGGTGTGGGACTGGGTGAGATTTAAAGTCCTTTATTCTCTGATTCTAAGCAGAATCTTGCTTAAATCCCCTCCGATCCCTTGTGTGTGACAGCAGGTGTGACAGAAGGAGAGGAAAACACAGTTTAAGGCTGCTTCTTGCTTTCCATCCCCTTCATCCTGTGAAAAACGATGTTCATCTCTTTGGTAAAATTAAAAAGTTTAATAAAGGACAATAAGAGATAAAGACAATAAAACAAAGTTTTATGGCTGTGTGTTTGGCATTCAGCCAAGAGCACACCTACTATTTTTGGAGACACTTTTAAAATCCTTTTCTTCTGGTCTTAAAAGCAAATGAGAATCTTTGTTTCTCACACTCCTAGAGGGGCTGCTTATGTTTAAGCCTGAAAACAGTGATTTTTCCCTGGTAAAAACGTGGTGTTAGTGGCCTATTTCAAAGCTTCAAGGCATGGAAGGGGCCCCTGTAGGCACCTGGTTGTAGGGAGAGCTGATTCCATGCTGCAGAGGCAAAATTCCCAGACTTTGGAAATCTCTGCTTGGAGCACATCTTTCCAGGAGGAACCTGAAGGGAGGAGATGAGCAGTGGGGTTGTAGGAGAGACCCTGCCTCAGAACCTCCCCTTGCTGCAATCCTGCTTCTGCCCTTGGTCTGTCAGCAGTTTTGGGGGGGCAGATTTTGGTTTTAATTGAGTGAAGTTGAAAGGGAATAAAGATGCACGAGGTTTCTGTGGATATAAAAGAGTTTCCAGTTATATTTGAGCAGTTATTTTTTCTTTCTAAAAAAAGGGCAACTGTGGGAGTGAGTGCTGGTTTCATGTGTGCTTCTGTGCATGCCAAGCTGCTCATGTCTGGCTTTTTTTTTTTTTTTCCAGGAGGATCTTGAAGCCCTGATAGCAGAATTCCAGAGTTTGGATGCTAAAAAGACCCAAGTGATTGAGTCGTCCTGCCCACCCCCCTCACCCAGGTGAGAGCTTCTGTGAGGCTTTGGCTGCCCCTTGTAGAGCTCTTGGGGGTGCTTTTAATGGCATTTATTAATGTAAAGTTGTTTCCCAAGAGTGGAAGGTATAGCTGAGTTATGAAACACTTGGAATACTGAATTCATGGTTAAAAAGACAACCAAAAGCCTTTTTTTTGGCATCAAAATCCACTTTTTAACCATCCCATCAGCACAAAAGAGGCAAAGCAGGGTTAGATTTCAGGGCTTTGAGGGAAAATAAAAGTGAGGAGGAAGTTTTGGATTTGGACCAGAGGGCTGTAGGGAATTCAGAGGCAAAAGGATGTGTCATGGGGTAAAAACCACTTTGTTAAGTGGGGTTCACAAACTTGGGGTATTCAGGAGAGCAGTGACCAGCAGCAAGTGCAGAATAATGACACAGATAAATGGAGAGGAGACAGCCCAGAGTTCTGTGCCCTCATAAAAGTCATTTTTGTTCCTGCCACCCCAACATTAAAATTCAGGAGCTCACGTCAAAGGGGGAGTTAAATCACAGAGTAACGTGTGCTCCTGAAATAGGAGAGCCTCTCAGACTGTGCCCAATTCATCTTGCTGGAAGTTTTGGAAGAAATTAATCTCTTTGGAGAAGTTTTTAGCCTGGGGGTGAACATCACAGCAGGGTAATTTGGCAGATGATGGAGAGACCTGTGGGGCTGGAGGGCAGAGGTGCTGGTGCCTGAGTTAAAGGCTCCAAGGTTCAGGGTTTTAAGGACCTTCACATCTTTTTTCTTTTTCCCATCCTGTTTTCTTTCAGGCTGAACTGCTCCCTCTGTGCTCACCCCGAGAGAGACGAGCTGATCCTTTTTGGAGGTGAATATTTCAATGGCCAAAAAGTAATGTATACTTCATTTTCTTCTTCTTTATCTCCCCCCTCCCTCCTTTTCCTGTAATTTGCACGGGTCTCATTTGAAGGGAGATTCAAGGCAGAGTCATAAAATATGTATTTGTCCCTGAATGAGAGCAAAATAGCCTTTTAATTCTGCCCTGGCTCTGTCTCATGGCTGAGCAGTTGGCAGGAAGGAGACATGCTGGAACCCATTAAGGAGTCAGAGTGATTGTCTCAGCATCAATATTTCAGGGCTTTATAATTTCTCCAGACTTAATTGTAGCCATATCTGCCCCTCATTTGGGATAACTAGTGAAGAATCTCTTGCACTTCTCAAAACAAGATATTTCTGCACCTCTGCTGCTGGCTGCCTTGGAGATGGGAGCAGCAGCAATTATTGCACTCAGGAACACTCTTTTTCCTGAATTTGTGCAGGTTGCAAGTGGTTACTGTGCTCCTGGAGACAAACTGCTCTGGAAAACTCCAGCCTGGCAGTGATATTTGGCCACCTCAGAGTTACCCAGTGTGATGAGCTTTTTTTTTAATTCTGCTTTTTTTACCACTTGGGGCTGTTGTTTGCTCTGGAGTTGAGCAGCTTTAACCTGAACATCTGTGTGAAGCTCCAGCTTTTTAAATCCTGATATCTCAAGCTGTCACCAAGGCTTTGGGAAGGAACATTCCAGCCCAGTGGAACAGCTGCTGCCTCCCAGTGCAGTGCAGGAGCTCCTTGTCCTCCTTCCCTGCCCGCTGAGGAGGTTGTGCTTTGCCATCTTCACCCCAAATCCCCCCATGCTGAGCTGAGCTGAGCTGAGCTGAGCTGAGCTGAGCTGAGCTGCTGTTTCCTTCCCTGTCTCACAGACCTACCTGTACAATGACCTGTACATTTACCACATCAGGAAGAACAGCTGGGCCAAACTGGACATCCCCAACCCACCCCCGAGGCGTTGTGCTCACCAGGTAAAGCTCTGGCTGCCAGAGCAGCAGCTGGGATTGTTCTAAAGATCATTTGGGAGGAGGGTTTGAATTTTTTCACCTCCTGGGGGTTTCTTGCCTCTCTTTGTTGTCCTCATAATGGGCTGCCAGTGGTGTCTCTTCACCTTTTCTGCTTGGACCTGTCCAAGGTGCTCTGGTCACTGGGTGTCCTCTGGCAGTGTTCCGTGTGGAATGAAGGTTTGGGGTTGATTTGGCAGGGCTCAGGCAGAGCCAGGGAGGAGATTCTTCTTCAGAAATTAATTCTCTTTGCTGCATTGTACAAGGACCAGCTCAAATCCATAATCCCAGGGGGCCCTGAATTTGCAAACTGGAATTTGACCAAAGTCCATGGTTCCCTTCATGGCCACAGCCCTCATCCATGAGCATCCCAGACACTGCCACTGCTGCCAGCAGGGAGCACTTGGGCTCTTCTCCACCTCTCTGCAAATCCAGGCCACTGGCTGCTTGTGAGGATGAAGGATTTGGGTTTGTTTACTTTATGTGAACACCTGCAACAGTAGAACCTGGACCAAAGACTTGTATTTTTTGCAGGTCTTTGGCCCTCACCAGCTGATAGATTTTCTTCCCTGCTGCAGCCAGTGGGTGACTGGTGCCTTCCCAAAGCTGCCATACAGGATGTGAATGTCCTTTTCCTACCCACCCCAAAGCTCTCCAGAGCTCCCTGGTAAGATCCAACACCCCAATTAGGTTCACACCCCCTTGTTGTGTTACTAAGTGCCAGTCTTGCCAGAGCTGTGTATCCTTGAATTGAAAGATTCTGACTTGATTTTTGGGCTACTTTGTGCTGTTTAAGACAGAGCTTGGTTTCAGAGGCCACATCCCAGTAGCCAGCAGGTGGCTGTCGAGCAGCTCAGTGCAAAGGGAGCAGCTCAGGAGCTGCAGCTGGATTACAGCAACAATAAACTGAGGAGTCCTGCTTCAGCAGTGTTTCCTGTCTGCTAATTAATTTTATGGTTTCACAGGGGACAGTTCAGCCTCATGAGCTGACTGGTTTGTCTTCCTTGTGGCTTTATATTTAATGCATAGCTCAGAGTTAAACAGATGTGTGTCTGTGGGTGCCAGGTGCATGTTTGCAGTTTTATTTGTCATGCCTGGTCTCTGCCACACAATCCACTGTTGGAGTTGAGCTGAGAGGAGCTATGGGCAGGTGTTGGCAGTTGTTCAAGGAAAAAGTTTGGTTTTGTCATGAATTTCAAGCCAGCTTTTGGAAAGGTCACCCCCAAGTATGAGCAGGCTGTTGCATAAACCTTCCCTTTAAGCTTTTAAGCACTGGATGCCTGTGGAATTCAGGCACACGTCCCCCTTGTTTAGGTAACTTCATGTTCACACAAATCCTGCCTGAAAGCACACCCTGGATTTTCTTATTGAATCATTTCATGTTTGGGCTGGTTTATGGCAGAGCATGGTCCTGTGGGGGTTAAAAATCTTTTTTTTTCTGGGAGAGACAGGCAGAGAATGAAGCTTTGTGAGGAGAGAGATCATTATCCCAATGTTGAGCTGTGATGGGTACCCTGGAGGAAACACAAATTGAATTTGCACAGCCACAGCATTTCCTTCTTGGGATTCCTTCCTTCTTCCTTGGTCCTAACACAGATAATTTTAGTGGAGTCTTGCTCTTCTCCCTGCTTTTAACTGGCATCTTGCATGCCAGAGGTGTTTTGGTGCTGCTCTGTGCAAAAAAAATACAAAAAACCCTCTCTGCTGTGACACAGTCAAAGCAGTAACAGTCTCTCCTCTTGTCCAAATGCTGCACATTTCCTTCTGTATTTGGGTTTTTTTTTGTTTTCTTTCTTTTGTTTGGTTTTGAACAGAGAGAGTCGAACAATTCTTGTTACATTAATCCCAAGATGTTTCCTAGGAAACTTTGAACTTCCCACAGGAGGTGGGAAGAGCCCAGCTCCTGGGCCAGCTTTCCCTTGCTCTAGGGAAGGTGTGCTAAACACTTGAAATCCAAATTCTTCCTTCAGCCCCAGAGAGCAGCTGCTGCTGCTGCCTGGGATTTGGAGCCACGTGCTTGACTGGGGAAGTTGTGTGCCAGTCCTGCTTTGGAATCCTGCTCTGATGCAGCTCCTCCTTGTCCTGCAGGCAGCTGTGGTGCCCACAGCTGGGGGGCAGCTCTGGATCTTCGGGGGGGAGTTTGCCTCTCCCAACGGGGAGCAGTTCTACCACTACAAAGATCTCTGGGTCCTGCACTTGGCCACCAAGACCTGGGAGCAGATCAAGTAAGTGCTGGGCCCTCACGACTGGACCATACTTTTGCCAAGAAATTTGGGTCTCAGTGATCCCTGAGATCCTTTGGTGTTGGCTTCCTGAGGAGCTGTGTCGGTGTGATCTGAGTTTGATTCCTGGTTCAGTGCTGTGATTCCCCAGCTTTCCCTTCACTGCAGAGGTGCCCATGCTAAATGGGGTGGAGAAGACACCTCCAGAAAGAAGTGGCAATGAGAGATGTGCTCCAAGTCTGTCGAGACCAAAGCTGCTTTATTTCATACCTGATTTTTGGGGTGTGGGTGTGCCTTGGTGTTGCTTAACTGAAGGGAAGAGTATCATGAACAGCTCTCTGTTCCATCCCTGGCAGGTCCAGATGTCCAAAACTGGTGCTCTGTATTCCTGGGCTCCTCCAGTGGGGGCTGTACAAGACCAGTGCAAGGATGTCCCAGTTTTAGCATGACTGGAGGAGCCAGTTTGTGTCTACCCAGGAGCTTCTCCTGGGAACTGGCATTTGCTGCCTTGAGATTCCTTGGGGTAAACAAGCCAGTAATTCAGGCCTGTCAAAGGAATCAGGTGCCAAAAGTTTTTAACAGGAATGAAGGTGTAAATATTTTCAGTGGATCTGGCCCAAAGTCCTCTGTTGATGTTTCTTTTTAACCTTTGGCTCCTTGCTTTGGCTGTTCTTGTTTGTCTTTGCATGAGAGGAGAGTTCTGGTGGTATCCAGGGCACTGAGAGGCAGGAGATTGGCTTTGGGTCTGAGTTTGGCATTGGCTTCCTCGTGGCCTTTGGGATTGTCTTGTACTCAGAACACAGCTTTGGGTGGGCTGGAGCTCCAGATCACCCTCAAAGTGCACTGAGAACAGCAGCTTTTGATCACTTAGGAGCTCCATGTTCTTCCTTCAGGTGGGAACACCAAATCTCCAGGTGCAGGTTGAGCACTTTTCACCCTGTTAGAGAGTGTGGGGTCTGTTTCCTGTGTCTGCCTGTCCTTGCACAGTAGCTGAGGGTGCTTTGGGATGAGCTGTGCAGGGATGGAGTCCCTGGAGCATTGATAGTGCCTGACCAGTGGGAATTTGGAGTCTGCTCCATTTGAGCTTCCTGCCATGTTTGGGTTGCCCTCTGTCCTTCAGCCTTGCTGGAATTTTGGGAACACCCATGCCCTGGTCCCAGTGGTGGGATCAGACAAGCACATTCCCTCCCCATCCCTGGGCTGCTCCTGGAGCTGCATTAACGAGGCAAAGGGAGGGAAGGGCTTTGTTTTAGTGCTGACCTGGCTGAGCACAAAAATCCAGGTTCTGCTGCCTCTTTGCTTTTCCATAGGGCATCTTGATCAGGAGGCTGCTTGGAAGGGGGAAGAGGAAAGGGCAGAGGTGATTGTTGAGCTCTACAAGGGATTTTTTCCTGCTTCTTTTAAAACTCTGAGCATGACACCTGCTGCACTTCACTTCCTTCAGCATTTCCCATTTGTTGGGGTCACGGTGAGGAACCACCCCTGGTGTCCAGAACCTTCACAGAGCAAGGAATAATTCCATGTATCCAATGTGCTGCCAGTGTTACCTGAATGAATGCCAGCTGACAGACATGGTGGGGTTTAGAAAACGTCATTTTAGTGCACATAATAAAGTAATAAAATTAATTATTCATGAAGAAATGTCTGGACAAGAGAGGCAACGTTTCTGTTTCTGTTCCCATGGGAAGGATCACGAGTGCCCCATTCCAGTGGGTTTGATGTGTTGGTTTGTCCAAGATGACCCTGCTGTGATATAAACATGAAATTCTAGGATATCTGGTTATTCCAGCCCCACAGTTCAGATTCCAAACAGTGATGTTGTCCTTCCTGGCCTACAATTCCTGCCACAAACCATCCTGGTGCTGTGAGGGGCTTGATTCTGAAACTCTTGGGAAGAGAAAACCTTCACTAACTCTGAAAACTTCCCTGTGCTGGGGAAGGGCAGCTCCATTTTCCCTAGCACAGAGCACAGTGGTGCCAGGCTGCCTGACAGAGTTAAAAGTTGCTAAATTTAGCAAGATTTAGCTGTGTTTCTTTGCATTTTGCATGCACAAAGATGATCCAAACACAGCAAATCCCAGCCTGTTAGAAGCCGTGCCAGCAGCTGACTTTGACTTAGTGCAGCCACCTTATCTTGAGTGTGATGCACGAGGTTTCCTCAGTCCATGAACTGTTTGTTACCCTGCCTTGGAGCAGCAATATTTTAACCTAATTGCCTCATTCCTTCCTTGAGAGAACATTCCCACTCAGCTCTCTGTGGCCCAGTGCACTCCCTCAGGGAGAGACAGGGAGCATCCTTGGGGCTTGTGCTTGGGAATTGCCACGTCCCTGCTCTGGAGCTCCCTTCACTGAAATCCTGGAATGCTGGTGGTAATTCCTGTAGGATTTGGTGGGATGTGGTGCTATAAATTTCCCAGTTTCACCAGTGTCTGTTTAACTGGAGCAGTCCCTGCAGTGGAGGATGGCCCAGCACAGGGTTGGGTCTGAGGGATGCCTCTCCTTGCTCAGCAGAAAAATCAGGTCCTGCCACACCAGGTAGAAGGTGCTTAAAGAAAAGGGTGTTTTGGTGTAAATCAGGTAGATTGTCAGCCCAGAAGTGAGTTTGTTCTTTGCTAGATCAGGATCCAGGTGTTCAACTGTGGATTGACTTTGCAAGGGGCTGGAATTGAGGATTTTGAGCCCTGTGCCAGTTGTGTTTTCCCTTCTCTACTTCCACCTGAGTGTCCAGACACGAGGGGACAGGATCTGTGTGTGCCACTGACCCCAATTATGGGACATTCCCAGGGAAAGGTGTAAAAACCCACAAATTCTGAGTTCAGCTTCCTCTGCAGGATAAAAGTGCTGTCCTCAAGTGCCCTCGTGATGGAATGTTCTCTTCATCCCCACTTTTTTTATTATTGAGCATTCCCAAGCTTCACCTGAGCATCCTCTGGATGAAGAGGCAGCTCCTGCAGCCTGTGGCCACTGGGACAAGTAATTCATGAATCTGGGGGCTGAATTCAGCTCTGGTTTGTTACTACAAGTCCCAGAGTAACTCCACAGGCAAAAGAAAATTCCTTACAGAGCAGCTCACTTCAGCCTCATGCTGTACATGTGTAGAGCCAGTCCTTAGCCAGACTTTTTCATTTATTTTTAAAAAAAGTCTGGAGAATTTACAGCTCCCTCCTACATGTCTGCCTTCTGGTGTCAACCCCATGAAATAGAGCATTAATCACAAAGTCTGGGAAAGCATTTCCAAAATGTTTCTTTGGGACCAGGAGCACTGAAACAGGTGAAAGGGAAGAGTTTGTGTTTGGGAAACAAGTTGCAGGAAGATCCTCCTGGAGTGGGAATGAGGTTTTGCATCACTGCCAGTCCTGCCTGACTGTGCCATTTGTGCCTTGGAGTTAAATCTACATTGGTGGGAGCTTTATTAAAACACATCAATGAATAAACTTTTATTGATTTTGAACTCAGAGGAAACCTGTTTGAGAAACAAGGCACAGGCTACTCTCTGAGAACAGGATTTTAGTGCTCATGTTGGGTTTTAATTCATCCTCTCCTTAAAAAAAAATAAAAAGATGATTTAAAAAGTGCTATCTTTTGGAATAATGACACAGGAGCTTTGTTACAGCAAGAAAAAGTAATGATTTAGGGTCTTGATGAAATTAATAGCAGAGGTGCTGTTCTGCAGGGTGGTACTTAAAGATCCAGTAAATGCTTGGAAAAGCCTCCTCTCTGTTAGAATAAAGAGTCCAAGCAATCAATATTAATTCAGTCTTCCCCAAACGCTGCTGTTCTGGTGGAGTTTCTCATTATCACTGGGGTGAGGTTGTCATTTTCCATGGTGAATAAAGGCCCTCGTTTTCCCTCTCCACAGAAATCCATCACCACATTCCCAGCTCCCTGCTGCCTCTCCAAGTGTGGCCAGGAGGGCTGTGGCTTGAGGTTTTGCTGCTGTTTTCAACTTTATTTAAGCCCTGATTGTGCAATCACTTCCACACCTTAAGGCTGCCTGTTGGAGGAGTCTTGCTGGGCTCAGCTGGGGACTTTGGGAGGCTCCTCAGAGAGGGAAAACTGGATGGATTCATCCCTGGGGCAGAGAACACACAGCAAACCCTCCCTGGCCTAGAGCTGGCTTTGTTGGCAAGTTGTTGGAGTTGTTTTTGTTGTCTCTCGTGTGGTGCTGCGGGTGAAGGTGAAGGAAGGAAGGAAGGTGGATCCATGTTGGGATCCATGTTGGGATGGTGTCCAGCTGCCCAGCTCCTCGGGACAGATGGAGGGGGTGTTGCTTATTTCTGGAAGTGGAAGCAGCACATTTAACTGAAAGGTGAGGAAAGCTCAGGAGAGCAGAACAGGAATCTGTGGCTGCTTCTGGGTGTGTAGGATCATGGAGTGAGTCACAGAGTCATGGAGTGCTTTGGGTTGGAAGGGACCTTAAATCCCATCCCATTCCTCCCCCTCCATGGACAAGGACACCTTCCACCATCCCAGGCTGCTCCAAGCCCCATCCAGCCTGGCCTTGGACACTTCCAGGGGTCCAGGGGCAGCCACAGCTGCTCTGGGCACCTGTGCCAGGAAGAATTCCTTCCCTGCATCCCATCTACCCCTGCCCTCCTTCAGTAGGATAATGATGGTAACGATGACTTGTTTTGCTGCAGTGCCTTTGTTCTTGAGGAAATGTGGGTAATCCATGAAGTGTTTGCTCTGTTTTGGTGTCATACCCAAACTGCAGGTGGATGAGTGAAGGTGCTGTGGGTTTGTGATTTCCTGAGATGCTGAGGGAGGGAGGATGTCAGAGCCAGGCTTTGTCTCTTGGTGCTTGGGGAAAACATCTCAGTTTGGAGTGTCTTCCCTGCAATTGTGAACCCTCCTGAAGAATCAGCTCCTGAGTCATCACTGAAAAGACTCTGGGTGCTCTTAGGGTATCCAACATACCTCTAGGAATAAAACTGCCTGTGCTGCAGTCCCAAGAGTTCCAGGAAGAGCACCCGTCCTGTTGTGGAGAAAAGCAGGCACGGATCGAGGCAGCCACGTTCCCAATGGTTCCCATTGCCAGGAGAGGCTGAGCTCAACCAGCTCAGCTGCCAGTGGCTGCAATGAAAATGGCCTGAGGCACTACCAGGACAGGGGATTTTGCTGATAACTGGAATTTCTTTGTGTTTCAGGGCACCAGGAGGGCCCTCTGGGCGAAGTGGACATCGGATGGTTGCGTGCAAAAGGCAGCTGATCATCTTTGGAGGCTTCCATGAGAGTGCAAGGTGGGTTGCTGGGGTGGCTGGGAGTTTGAGTCCTCCTTAAAAAAGGCAACAAAATTTCACCAGTGACAGAAATCTGGGTGTTAATGGGAGGATTATCCTCAGCAGGACTGGGACTGAACTAGATTTTTGTGTTAGAAAGACAAGGGATCTTGATTTAAAGTCTTCAGCTGTGGGAGAAATCATTGTAGCACTGAAGAAGCTGCCCATCCTTGTAGCCAAAGCTCAGTCCAGCACTTTTGGCCTCTGAATCTTGTCAGATCCTTGTCTTGTAGAAGTGGGGGCTGTGAGTAGAGCTCTGAAGTGCTGTTCTATCCTGTCCTGAGTGTCCCCATCACAAAACGTGCCGTGCCCATGTGCTCTCTGCAGAGATTTCATCTACTACAACGATGTGTACACCTTCAACCTGGACTCCTTCACCTGGAGCAAGCTGGCTCCTGCAGGGATGGGGCCTGCTCCAAGGTCTGGCTGTCAAATGACTCCCACCCCCGAGGGCAACATCATCATCTATGGAGGCTACTCCAAACAGGTGGGGGACACTCTGTGCTAAGTCAGGTGTTGTCCACAGGCTGGGAACTAAAACAGGCATCTTCTAATTCTGCCTTTTTTTCATGCAGTTCTGCTGGTTCAGGGGCTAATCTTGGTTCAGATGATTTCTCTATTTTCCCTGCTGTTCTAATCCAACAGAAGGAATTGGTATCACTGAGGGAGGAATAAGCAGCTGGGAGAAATGACATTTTTTTGGCAACTTAAAGCATTCTCGGGTGTTCCTTTGTGCTTCAGCACTTGCAGGTTAAAAGCAGCAGTTGCCAGGAGACTTTTATTTTGTGCCATCAGTGGCAGAGGTGAGGGAGCAAACTCAATAAGCCAGAAAAGACTCTTGACAAGCAGCAGGCTCCCCCAGCTCTGCTCCTTGCTCTGTGAATGCTGGGAATTTGTACCAGAGAGCACATTCTTCATTGAGCAGGTAGCCCTGTCCATGCTGGCCAGCAGGAAGGAAGTGTTTCATTGAGCAGGTAGCCCTGTCCATGCTGGCCAGCAGGAAGGAAGTGTTTCATTGAGCAGGTAGCCCTGTCCATGCTGGCCAGCAGGAAGTGTTTCATTGAGCAGGTAGCCCTGTCCATGCTGGCCAGCAGGAAGTGTTTCATTGAGCAGGTAGCCCTGTCCATGCTGGCCAGCAGGAAGTGTTTCATTGAGCAGGTAGCCCTGTCCATGCTGGCCAGCAGGAAGTGTTTCATTGAGCAGGTAGCCCTGTCCATGCTGGCCAGCAGGAAGTGTTTCATTGAGTGTTTCATTGAGCAGAAGGCTCCTGCAAAAGCTTCTCATGTTGGGAATGCAGGCAGAGGCCCTGGATCCTGCTGCTGCCATGGAAAGGCAGCAGGGGAGGAGGACACCTTGTTCTTCTGAGGGGAATAAATGAGCAAAGGAGGGAAGCAGGGAGAGGGGAGAGAAGGGAGTCACTCTCTCTGTGTATTTAGAAGCATTTGTGCCTCCTCAGGGCCTGAGCTTTGGGCTCTGCCTCATCAGATGTGCGTTGGGTTCAACAGCAGTACTGACACAGGGCTTTGTCCTCTGCCCTTCTCTGTCCTGTGTCCTCACTGCTGAGGGTGGGAGGAAGCAGGAGCCTGCATGCTCTGCTAGGTGTGGAGCTCTCCTGGAAGCAGCTGGGCTCCAAGTGCCCCATGGAAATAGAGAAGTCACACGTGTTTGCAGTTGGTTCTGTTCTCTGCTGCTCTGGGTTGGTGTGAGCTGATAAAAATGAAGGAGAAGGGATGGGGGGAATGCAAAGCTGCCCTCAGCCTTTGGGCAAGGATGAGAGCTGGGGGAAGTTCTGTGCAGCTTGGAGAACAGCTTTTCCATTAGAACAGACACTCCATTAAAGCAAAACAGACATTCCATTAAAACAAGACATTTTTCACAGATGTTAAAAATCTCCTTCCTTTGTCATGTAGAGAGCTCTGTGTGCTTCTCTCTGATGGGCCATTCCTGCCAGGCTCTGCTTCTGTAGCACAAACTGACCAAAGCCCTGGACAGAATTTTCTCTGCAGCCTTCAGCATGCTCCTGAAAATTAAATTCAGCAGGATATGGCCCCTCTAGGAGAGACCCAATTCTGTTAATGTGTGGCTATTTAATTCTCATTGTGTCTTCACTTAGAGCTGATTGTGGAGCTGTCTGGGTTTGCTTTGAAGTGAAGAAAATGTGTTTGCCTGGGATACTCCTGGGAGAAGGTAGACATGGAGAAAACAATACTTAATTGGAGTTGGGCAGCTACAGGAGAGGATTTATTCCTTGTCTCCAGTTACAGGGGCAGATACTCCAGTCAGGGGTGCTATGAAGACATTTTGGGGAGTTTGAAGACATTTTTACATCTGAAACCAGGCAAATATCCCAGCAAAGCACCATGTATCAAATGCAGAGTATTCTAAGGAGAGGCAGGACTAAGTCACACATGTGATGGGAAATTGTGAAGGGAAGAGGGGAGGAAGATCAGAATAGCTCTTCTATTTGAACAGGGACATGATTTGGCTGTCACACTGCTGGGGGAGGGTGGTGACATGGCAGGGCTGCTGTCCTGTGATGGGCAGGGAGCTGGGAAGGCAGAAGCAGAGTTTTGGTGCCTGCTCTGATTTCCTGAACTTGCAGAAGTGATGTGGAGAGTCTCTTCTCAATGACATGTCAGTCCAGGGCTGAATTCCCTTCATGGGACCTGCATTAAAAAGTCTCTTTTCTGGCTGGGGAAATAGAGGCAGAATAGATGGAGAGTCTTGTCTGAGGCACTGCAGGACTTGCATGCAGAACCTTGGTCCCCAGGTGTGGCTTTGCTGTGCCAGCCACTGGATTTTCCTGAGCAAACCAGGCTGCAAATGGTGAAAAAGGAGTTTTCCAGCCCTGGCTGTGACTGCCTTGAGATGCTGGTGCCTGATATTTTGAAAAGCAGGATTCTCAGCACAATGGTGTCTCTGTTCCTGCTTCATCAGCAGCCTGGAGAGGATAAAGACAATTCCTGTCATCTCCTACAGAAGGGGATGATGTGGGTGCTGCCAGCTCTGCCTAGAACAGACCTCACAATGCCCAGAGGAGCTCAGCCCTGCTCTCCTGCTGATCCTAAAGATGTCCTCAGCCCTTTCCTGTGCTGGGGATGGGGCTTGCTGCAGCGAGCTGCATTTTGGGCTGTCTGAAGCACCGAGGCCTCTCCATTGCTAGGCAACAGAGGGGCTGGAGCTGCTGCTGCTCCACCTTGCAGGTGCAGCCCACAGGCCAGGGGAGGGCTGGACTTGCACGTGGGCAGGGCTTTGGGATGCCAGAGATGGCTGGGGGTTGGGGATCTTGTTGTTGTTTTGGGTTTTCTTTAGTGGCAGCCCTCACAAAGCTGATTCTGCTGGGAGATGTGGAAGTGCCTGAATTGTAAGGTCTGGTGGGACTGGTTCCCTCTGTAGCTCTGCCTGCTGAACACTTTTGCTATTTGGATGTCTTTGGGCACTGTTGATCTCCTATCAGGCAATTTTAGCATGTGGAGAATCCCAGTTCCACCTCTCAAGCTCTGCGTGCCTCAGTTTCTTTGCAGTCTGTCAGCAGAGTTGGAATTTGCAGCTGGTACCTGACCAGCTCCTGTAGCTCCCCACTGTGCCTGCAGGTGCAAACCACAGTGGATATCCCAGCCAGTTTTGTGCTGGAAAACAAACACCTGGAACTTCAAAGCACAAAGACAGGAGGGAGCAGGAACCTCTTGTGAGTGATGGAATGATTTGCTCAGGGCTGACTTGTCCTGGCTGGGAGGGGATGGATCTCTCCAGCAGCTGGAGGTGTCTGTGACAACAAAAGCTGACTCCCACTCCACCTCATTGTGCTTTTCTGAGCCCAGGGAGCTTTGTCATGTTGCACACGCAGCGTGTTTACTACAGGGAGCTTTTCAGGAGAAAGGAATGTGGCTTTTCCCCACAGCTTGGATGGTTGTGGAGCCAGCTGCTCTCCCTGTGTTTGCTTCTTGCCTCTCACAAAGTGCTGTGCTCCTCATGCTTCACCTGGAACACACTTCCCTCTCTTCTCCCTAAGAATTGAACACCATTCCCAGGAATTGGGTACCAGGCCCTGCAGCAACAACCCAGCAACAACAAAACCTGCCAGGTACAGGTGTGCAGCAGCACTCTCACCCCGAGGGCTGGACCCAGGTGGTTTTAATCCCCTGTGACAATTTATTTCTCTCCTCTGGGTGCCAAAATTCCTGCACCCTGTAGTCTTCATTCAGCTCATCTTCCTGAGGGCTGGACCCTGGCATGCACTGCTGGCATCCTGGGAGCAGAGTTCCTCATCCCAGCAGTGCCATGGCCCCAGGAGGAGGGGAATGACAAGGAAGCAGGAGCTGTGCATGAAGGATGGGTGGATAATGACATTATTAACACACCTCCTCCAGTGGTGTGGCACAGAGCTGCCTTGGGATGCTGCTGTTGCCATGAGCACTGGAATGCAGGGCTTCCAGCAGGGAAATCACACTGAAAATCAGGCATTTAATTGCTTCTGCTGAGCTTTCACCTTGTCCTTGCTGCTGCCTTTTGTAGGGATGGGAGTGGGGTTCCTACGTCTGTTTAGGAGGATGGACCTGTTGCTCAGAGCTCTGTGGGACCCCACATGGCAAAGCTGCCAGCTGCAGGGGGACAGAGCTGTCACCTCTGCCTCTCCTGGGCTGGCTCAGGGGGGTGACAGGGAGCCACAGCCTGGGCTGCTCACAGGGTGGGCCACGTGAGGTCACTGCAGATCAGAGCTTCTGCTCGACACGCAGGGCAGAATCCCAGAGGGCCTTGCAAGCCCTGGAAAGCTGTCAAGTCCCACTTTGGGGATCTGCTCCTTTGACAGGGGTTAAATCAGCCCCTGAGAGCACCTGGTCCTGTCTGGGGCAGAGTAAAAGGCAGGACCTTGGCTCTTCTGTTTCCTCAGTGCTGCCCATCCTCCCTTTGTTTGCAGACCAGTTGGTTTCACTCCCCTGTGACAATTTACTTTGCTCTGGCTGCCAAAATTCCTGCATCCCTTAGCCTCCATACAGCCACAAATCCCCAAAAATCCGTGCTGCAGCCTGGAGAGCCCTTCCTGCTGCCTCAGGCAGGAATTCTGGCACATCACAGGGGTACCCCTGCTTTGAATCCCATGGTTTGGGGCTGCCTGATGATCCAGAGTGGCCTCTCCTTGCCCAGTCCCAGAGTTTGCAGTTTCACGTGGGTCCCCTCTGTGATTTGGCCACAGAAGCTGTTTCCCTGAGCATCCCTGTGTTCCCTTCCCTGCAGAGGGTCAAGAAGGACGTGGACAAAGGCACCCTGCACACAGATATGTTCCTGCTGAAGGCTGAAGGGGCAGGCAAGGAGGAAGGTGAGCACTGCCCTGGGAATGCAAATCCTCTCCCTTCCTTGGAATAACACACCAAAAAACCTGGAGCCAAATTCCCCTCTCAGTGATAACCTCTGTGCCCCAGTGTTAGCTCAGGAAGAAATCCAGGAAAAGAGATTTGAGTGATTTTTTTTTTTCCAGTTTGTATGTGGGAGGGAATTAAAACAACATTTCCAAATTCCTGTTTCTGGGACATTTTGATCAGTGCTTTCCTGTTCCACAGCAGAAAATCTTTGGGATTGCAGAGTTCTCCTGTGGTGGGGTATTCCTGGGTGGATGCCAGGGACCTGCTAAAGCTGCTCCATCCCTCCCTCCTCAGCTGGAGAAGGGAGAGAAAATCCAATGGGAGACTCATGGATTGAGATAAGGACAGGGAGAATCACTGAGCTCTTTCCCTGCTCCAGGTTGGGCCCATTCCATGGGGTACAATCCTTCTGGAACAAATGGATCCATTGTGGCTCTTTGGTTATCTTTGATTGGAATGGGAATTCCATCACTTTCCTTAGGAGATTTTCTCCTCGACTCAGGCAACAGGACAATTTTCTCGGAGCTGAATTTCTAAAATGTTAAAATTGGGATTGATTTCTCCAAACCTGACTGTCTGGGGTGGGATTTGGGGAGGAAGCTTGGTCACCAGCACTGTCTGGATTCCAGGCCCTGTTTGCATTATTCCTATTTATAGTTTTATCTTGTTGGAATTGCAGTTCCTTCAGAAGCACAGGGCCTGGCAGTGCTTCCCCCAGCCTCCATTTCAGGGATTTTGCTCTGAAGTCAGAGTAGAAGGGATTGAAGAAAAGCAGAGGGATAGAGCACAAGGCTTGTCCTGCTGCTGAGCCCTCTTTTAAAGCCTGCTTGGGGCTTTTTGGGATGATCTGTGTTTATTTTTGAGGGCAAGACAGCGGTGCAGCGTGGCAGAAGAGGTGGAGAGAGCTGATGGAAGGTGGGAGGGCTCCATGGGATAACTGTGGGACATTTTTTGGTGCTTGAAGGCTGCATCTAATCAGGCCTTGTCTGAACTCCACCCTCCAGTAAAGGTGCAGACACTTTCAACAATCTCCTTGCTCCAGGAAGCTCTGAAGATACCATGAGAGTATCCCAGACGAGGCTTGGAGTTCTTGCTGGAACTCTGGGAGGCCTGGGAGCACCCAGACCAGCCAGGACTCTCCTCTGCTGCTGCTCACTTTGGTTCTCTCCCTTCCAGACAGGTGGACCTGGAGCCGGCTCAGCCCCTCTGGAGTAAAACCCAGTCCCAGGTCTGGCTTTGCCGTGGCTGCTGCTCCCAACAACCGCTGCCTCCTTTTTGGGGGGGTGCACGACGAGGAGGAGGAGGAGAGCATTGAAGGGGACTTCTTTAATGACATTTATTTCTATGACATCGGGAAGAACCGCTGGTTCCCTGCACAGCTCAAGGTCTGGGGTTAAACACGGTCCTTCCAGCACCTGGCACATCCTTTATGCCTGCTTTGGCCACTTTGGGATTTCATAGATTGTTTGGGTGGGAAGGGACCTAAAGATTCTAACCCTAAAGATTCTCTCATTCCACCCCTGCTATGGGCAGGGATGCCTTGCACGAGCCCGGGTTGCTCCAAGCTGGCCTTGGACACTTGCAGGGATGGAGCAAGGATTTTTCTCTTTGAAGGAATCCTGTATTTCTGGTAGCTCAGGGTGCACCTGAATATTCCCTCTCCTCCAGGAATCAGGCTGCCTTGTTATTGTGGAATAAAAAATGAGGCAAAGCAGCCTGCAAACATATTTCTGGTGTTTTGCTGAAAGCCCTCTCCAGGCCAGATTTGTCTGACATCAGGGGAGTTCACTAAAAGCTGCTGTGAGAAGATTTTGGGATCAAAGCCCTCCCTCTTCTCCCCAGTGCTGATGAGCTACCAGAAGAGATGAAATATCAACCTTGGCTCCAAGAGCTTCAGAGCTCAGCTCAGCTCTTTGATCGTGTTTGAACCACTCTCACAGGCCAAGGGAGGTGCAAACCTGGTTCAACTTCTCCTTCCCCCTGCCCCTTCCTGGCTTTGTTCTCCAAATGGAGAAGTCAATCCCATAATAACAGGCAAACAGCCACTCAGCTGGTTGCTCCAGCCTTCCCAAACTGATTGTTTTCCAGCCCTTTCATAGAGTTCTTCCAAGACCTGGAGTGCTGCCTGGTAATGGGCTGTAATTTAGCACCCAGCAATTGTTGTGATTTCAGGAAATGGTGGGTTGCTTTCCCTTGTCACAGAACAGTGGCCTCTGTGTGTCTGTGGCACCTGGGAGCAGGAGAGCTGCTCCTCTCTTAACAGAGGAAGCAATTCCATGCCCTGCATTCCCCAGGATCTTCCCTGTCCTTGTTTTAGGCTGGGAGAAGCTCACGCTGTAGGAGGAATTGTACTGATCACTTGAGACTTTAAACTGGGATGAGGAATAGGAATTGTTCTTCCCTCCAGCAGCATCCGTGCTGGCTGTGTGAACTGCAGTTAGGTGCATGCAATTCCCACAAAATCTCCTTCAACTCCTGCTCTCAGGGCCCAAAATCAGAGAAGAGGAAGCGCAGACGTGGCAGACAGGCTGAGGCAGAGGCTGCTGGAGAGGAGGAGCTGCAGCTGCCACCTCCCCAGGGGCCCCTGGAGATCGTCAAGGAGGTGGTGGCAGAAGATGGCACCGTCATGACCATCAAGCAGGTGATCCCTGGAGCTGCAGAAGACAAGGACGGGTCTGGCTCGGAGGAGGAGGAGGAGGAGGAGGAGGAAGGTGGAGCCCTGGGCCAGCCCGTGGAGCCGTGCCCACGCTCCAGTGCCATGGTGGCAGTGAAGCACGGGGTCCTCTACGTGTACGGGGGCATGTTCGAGGTGGGCGACCGCCAGGTGACCCTCAGTGACCTGCACAGCATCGACCTGCACAGGATGGACGAGTGGAAGGTGCTGCTGGAGATGGATCCCAGTAAGTTCTGCTGCTGGGAGCTCTGCCTGTGCCTTCAGGGGAGCAAAAAACAGCTGTGGGGCTTCCTCGGGGGTGCTGCTGAGCCTTGGAGTGGAGGTTTCCCTGGACAGGAGAAAGCCTGGGGGTGTGTGGAGATGCAGTGTCTTACCTGTGTGGCCCAGAGCTTTGGGGTCACTGTAGAGTCAGCTCTGCCCTGTGACTTGGAGATCTAAGAGCTGTAAACAGAGTTGTGGTGGCATGAGCCATCCTGGGGATCCTGCTGTGCCAGGCTTGCCCACTCCTGCAAGGAACAGGGCTGCTCTTGCCTGTCCCCACTGTCCCAGGGCATGAAGGGCTTGGCTCCTGCAGGGCGTGTGGCCATTACCTGGGGTTATCCCTTTGTACCTTAATTCTCTCTCTGTACCTCTCTTCTCTTTCCTTTCTCATCAAAGAAACCCAGGAATGGCTGGAGGAGTCAGAGTCAGATGAAGAGGAGGATGATGATGTGGAAGGTGCAGAGGGAGGGGAGGAAGAAGAGGAGAGCTCTGAAGAGGAGAGTGAAGATGAGGAAGGTAATTACTAATAAATGCTGTCTAAGCTGCCATACTAATCTGGAGTGGGGTTTAGTGCAGTGCCTGGTTCTGCTGCGAGCCTGGAAGCTCTCCCTGGCATCCAGGTGAGTTTTCCAGCAGAAGCAGCTTTCCTAATACACTGCTCTTGGAATAAAAGGGAAATTTTCCTGCTTGCTGGTAGATTCTCAGGCTGGGACATCCAGCCCCACGTGGCCGGGCTGATGTGGCCCTGGTGAGCTGTGTGTGACCTCTCTGTGTCCCTCTCTTTGCCCAGGGGAGCAGCAGCACCCAGCAGTGCAGCCTGGGGAGGCCCAGGCCCAGTACGTGGCCAGGACAGAGCAGTACTGGCTCAGGCTGGCCCGTAGCCACATGGGCCCCGAGGCCAAGGACAAGAAGGTGCTCAAGGTGGCTCATGCCATGGCCAAGACTTTCTATGAAGATCCCACCCAGGTGTCCTGAGGCTGCTCCAGGAGTGAAGGAATGTGCTGGGAGCAGTGTCAGCCCTGCTGAGCTCAGCCTGATGTCCATGCTGGCCTCCAGCCTTCCCCAGCTCTGGGCTGACCATCCTGGGTGGATGCTCTGGATCTGCTGTTACTCCTGGGAATGCTGTGGGAGGCTCCTGAGGAACAGGATTGCTGTCCAAGCACTTGTTCTGCTTGTTCTGGGCTGTACAACACTGCCTTTGATGTTCCAGAGTTGTCTGGGGTCTGTCCAGACAAACTGTGCACGTGACAATGGTTCACTGGTCCCAAATTCCTGACTGGGGCCAGGACGTGTCTCCAGGGGTTCCTACAATAAACTGATTTGGTTATATCATCTTGTTTTGCTCAGTAAATCCCATCCCAGCTTTTGTTCTTGTTTTCCTCCTGGTGTGGGAGAGGGATTGCAGTTCCTGCTGTGAGATCTGCAGGCAGTGTAAAGTGCACAGCAGCTCTGAGATGCCTGGAAAAACCTGGGAATCCTCTCCTGCCTTACCTGTGAGATGCACTCACAGAAACCTCTCTGTAGTTTTGCCTTTGTGGAACCTCCCAGTTCAGTTTTTCCCCCTGTTGGCCCAGCTGTCCTGCAAGTGACCTCTTCATGACCAGTGAAATGCCCACCTGCAGACCTCACTGAGGCCAGCAGGGAGTGGGCTGATCAAGGATTTGTTTCTCAGCCCCTCTCCTCAAGGCATCCCTTCCCAGCAGAGCAGTGCTGTGTCCTTGGGGACAGCAGATGGGATCCAAGTGTGTGCTGCAGCAGCCAAGTGGTGCCTCGAGGTGCCACCAGCACTGGCTGTCCTTGTGCAGGTGCCCTGGGAATTGCTGTGGCAGGGCCATCCCCGGGGATGCAGCTCTCGGGAGAGCTGGGACAAGGTTCAACAGAGCTGACAGGGAGCTTTAATTGCTGAGATGAAAACCTGGCTGACAGGGAGGGACCTTCCCCACCAAATCACAGGTGAGAGATGAAAACAAACCATTTATTGATCACCTGGGAGAGCAGAAAACCAAGCATTTATTGATGGTCTGGGAGAGGTGAAAACAAAGCTGCCCTTGTTAATCCAGGAGGGAATCCCTTGTGCTCGCTCAGCCACCCTGCTGTCCTCTCACTTGGGTAAGTTCACATCTTTCTGTGCAAAGTTTTGGGGGTTTGCCACTCCCTGGGAGGGTGCTGAGACCCTGGCACAGGTGCCCAGAGCAGCTGTGGCTGCCCCTGGATCCCTGGCAGTGCCCAAGGCCGGGCTGGACACTGGGGCTTGGAGCAGCCTGGGACAGTGGAAGGTGTCCATGGCAGGGGTGGGATGGGATGAGCCCTAAGATCCCTTCCAACCCAACCCATCCCACGATTCAATGATCCCACGGCTGCTGCAGTCATTCAGGAGCTGTGCAAGGAGCTGAGCTGTTCCCTAAAGCAGGAAAAGCTGCCACTGCCAGGATTCTGTTCGTGCAAACCCCTCACCCCCAGCTCAGGAGATCCCATCCCATCCCTGCTCCATCCTCCCTCAGCACAGCCCTCTGGAGCCACCCTCTCTGTGTGACAGCTTCCAAAAACCCCCGCTTTCCATCCTCCCTTGACTTGCTAAAGCTGCCTTGTGTAATTAGTCCTTGGGTCTCCAGGGAGCCCTTCACGGTGGAGCCCACCCTGTTCTGTGTCGCTCCTCCCCCTGGGATGCGCTGGGGCCGTGTTTTCCCAGCCGCGCTGCCCGCCGGGGATGCTGCCACAGCTCGGCCTCTCTGGAAGCTCTGGAGAGTGCTGGGATCGGGCTCTCGGGTACAACCACCACACACCAGACGGGCTTGGGGAGCAGCTGATGCGGCACAGGGAAGGGTTTGTCTCCTTCCTCGCTTTCCCCGAGGATGCAGTGCTGGACCAGCCCCTCTCACACCGGTGGGATCCAGATCTCCCTTCCCAAATTCCCCCTTCCCAATGGCTCTGCTGTGCCAGCCCCTCCTCGTGCTGTCAGAACGTAACAATTCCAGTGCAGCCTAAAAAAATGATCCAAACCTTCAACTGGCCAAGTGCAGCTGCCAGCCTGGACATAAAGCAGCAGGGCTGGATAATTTCCATGATTTATGGCCCACCTTGATGGGCATTTTAATGGGCCTCAGGTAGATCTGCAGGAGCCAGGCTCGTAAGACAAGGAAATACACTGAATTACCTCTCTCCCTGGGCTACTTCTCAGGAATATTTCTGGCCTTGGGCAAATGTGAAAAGCCCAGGACTGAGACAAATTGCTCAACTCCCTGGGATTAAGAGAGGAATCATTATTTTGGACCACGTGGATTGGGAGCCAATTAATATTAGTCTGAGGCTGTCTTTCCTACTGAGCAAAACTCAGCTTGACTGAGTGGAACAGAGAGCTGAAAAACCCAAGCTGGATTTGTGCTGGTCCAGGGGTAAGAGCAGGAATAATTAGGCAGGCACCAGTGAGAAAAATCCAGTCAAGAAACCACCAGTGCTTTTATTTGATGGATAACAAGAGGCATTTTGGTGCTGTTTTACAGATATCTAAATATCTGTGTCTGCAGGGCTCTGTTTAACCTGCTCCTGACAGGACCTTTGTGTCCTGCACTCCAATGCACCAAAAAAAAAAAAAAAGTCCTCGAGAGTCTTTCCAAAGAGATAAAGCAGAATTCCAGATCCCAGGGGTGAATTCCCAAGGCTGCAATCCCAATGTGTGATTTTTTTTTGGTTCAAGTGTGCAGCAAGCGTTGAAGAGGGAAAAAAAAAAAATATGACTAAGGACCCAAAAGGAAAATCCAAAACAACACAAAAAAAGGAAGAGGTGGGAAGATGATGGACAGTTACTGTGGAAAATGGAATTTCAAAATTATCCTTTCCCCTGTCCACCCATAGCCCTGTGCCTGGAAAGGGAAAGGAAGGAGAAGAGGAAGCAAAACTGCGACAGGAGGGAATCAGACCATGTAAGGAAAAGAACTGAATTTAACTGGCACATGCTCTAATCCTTAGTTTATTTCTGGTTAAAAATATAGCAATCCAGTGCAGTGTAATAAGAAATCTGCTGAAAAGGTAGCAGAGAAACAGCTAAAACAGAAGCAAAGCAAAGCTGAGTCCACGAGTCCGGGCTGGATCCAACAACTCTGGACGTGAATGTCGAGGAGGGCTTCTCCCTCCTTCCCCACCCCCAAAATCTCCTGGGAGGGTCTCACCCCCCTCGGGAGCTGCCACCCTCCTGCACCCCTCTCCTGCTGCTGGGGCTGCAGCGGGGGTGAGGGTGGGATTTGGTCCCTGGCCCTGCCAAACCCCAAAGGAGCCGTGGGGGCTGGTGGTGGTGGAGCACCGAGGGGAGGGAATGGAGCTTTGGGAAAGCCACTTCCGAGGGCTGGAGCTGAGAGCACGCTGTGTGATGGGGACCAGGACAGCTCAGAACAGGGATAGGCATCTTTAATGAGTATGCAGATTATCCGTGGGGACAGGGAGGGGACAAAAATCAAGGCAGGCATAGTACAAAGATGGTAGAAACGAACAAATTAAGTGACATAGAAAAAAAAAAAAAAAAGAAAGAAAATACATCCTTAGAGGCTGCCATTGCCAATGATGTTTGGTTTGATTTTCTTTTTTTTTTTTTTTTCTTTTTTCTTCTTTTTTTTCCTTTTTTTTTTTTTTTAATACAGGGACATGTTGGAAGCTGGAATATACATCCTGCATTACAAAGTGCAAAATACTACATGCTCAGAGCCCAAGCATGATGTCTGAAACAGTCCACAGCAAGATGTAAGAGACAAACCCACCACCCTCTCCCTCCTCTCTGGGACATGCTCCAGCTGCTCCTCCCCAGGTGCCTTTGAGAAACAGTTGGATTTTTGCTTGGTTTTGTTTTATTGTCATCCTCAGTGGATTGGAATCGAGCCCTCTGTCCCCTGTCCCTCCCCACCCTGCTCCCTGTGCACATTTTTTGGGATGGGCTGGATGCTCCTCACCGGCACAGCACCATCAGCCACCCCATCCCTGCTGCTGGAGGTGCCTCCAAGGGGTTTTTTGGGGGGGAATTTTTAGCCAGGAGAAATTGGCTGTGAATTAAAAGTGGCTCTGGGTGGTTTTGCAGCCTTGCCATGGGTGAGGAGCAGCCTGGGGAGGAGGAGTGAAGGCAGGAGGGTGCTGGGGCTGCTGCTCACACCTCGTGTTCCCTGTTCCCCCCTGCCCCGAGGAATTCTGCAAAAAGCCAATTTTTGTTTTAGAAACAAGGATCAGAATGGGGCCTGCTCTCCCATTTTCCCATCCAGACAGGGTTCATTCCTTCCCTGTGCTCCTTCTCTCCTCCTTCTCACAGCAGCACTCCTCCATTTCCAAAGGGTGAAAAGCCTGATTTTGCTTTTCCCTCCCATTTATCATTAAAGCTGTTGTGGATTTCCCTGGGAAACTCAGCCTGGAGCATCCCAGAACCCATCCCCACTCCACCCAAACTCTCCCCATGGTCCCCTCATCTCATCTCATCTCCATTTTGGTTTTCATTGCTGTTGTTACAAAGACAATTTTTTTTGTGGGGGTGAGGGGAAGAGAAACGAGGATTTTCCTTTTGTTGGGATTCCTTCTCATCCTTCCCAGTGTTGGGGGGGCAGAGTGTTGATAGCATTTTGCCATGCCACACAGCATAGTGTTATACAAGCAAAGAATTTTGGCTAAAATCCAAAAAACATTACCCAGGAAAAAAGGCAAACTGTGAGTGAGACTCGATCATTTGTTGTTCTTCTGTGAAAAGACTTGGAAATTGTCAGAGGACAGTTCGAGTTATGATTTTTCCCTTTTTTTGTTGTTGTTGTTGTTGTTTGGTTCTGGTTTTTTTTGTTTTGTTTTGTTTTGTTTGTGTTTTTGTTTGTTTTTCCCCCATTCATACATGTAACTGTTATTTTTGCAAACAAGACAGTCTTGAATTAGATGAAAAAGTTAATAAACAAAATGGCGACTCCAATATTTAGTAAGATCACCATGACTACCAGGATGGGAGCTGAACCCTGCAAGAGAAAGAGAAGGACAGGAGTTAGATGGATCCTTGGAATTCTGCAGGGATTCCAGGAGAATCTGGGGAGAATCCAGGAGAATCTGCTCTGGGGATGAGCAGATCCCAACTGACACCTCCCAAAGTGCCCAGGAACCCTTGGAGGGTTTTTTAAGCTGCCAAACAAACCCTTGGCTGCAGCCCCTGATGGATCATGGATCATCCCATGTCACTCCCACAGGAATTCTGGCATTAATAACATAACTAAAATTGGTTGTTTATCAGGTGGTCAATGAAAAGGAAAAATAAAGAAACCAAAAAAGGAGATTACACGGGATCTTAGAGTGGTTTGGGGCTGGTTTGAAGTGTCCACAGGACATTTCCCAATAAACACAGTTGTTTTCCAGGTGTCCTGGACATCAGGCCAGCACACAGGGGTCCATGTTCAGGAAACACTTTGGGAATGCTCTGATAGCCTTTCCTGAGTTTATATGGACCAAATGAAGCTCCTGAGAACCACCTGGCAGTGTCCAAGGCCAGGTTGGACAGGGCTTGGAGCAACCTGGGGTGGTGGGATGGCAGGGGTGGGATGGGATGAGCTTTAAGGTCCCTTCCACCCAAACCATCCCAGGATTCTGTGATTTTGCCTGGAAATCATTGCAGGAACCCCACTGCAGCTGCCCCATGCACAGCCCCACCCAAGCTGGGCTGAACATCCCAGGAGTGCTTCAGTCCCTCCGGGAGCATCCATCGCTTCCCCTGGAGCTCATCCTGGACAGTCCTGAGGGACAATCCCACCAACATCCCGGGAACGTCAGGGCACTGCAGCCAACCCTCCAGCACGTCCTTCTGTGGGACACTGCTCAGGAAAACATCCACTGGCACCTCATCCACTGGCACCTCATCCCTGGCACCTCACCCACCCTGGCCCCTCATCCCTGCACCTCACCCCTGGGCCCTCATCCCTGACCCCTCATCCCTGACCCCTCATCCCTGGCACTTCACCCACCCTGGCCCCTCATCCCTGGCACCTCATCCCTGCCCCCTCATCCTTGACCCCTCATCCCTGACCCCTCATCCCTGGCCCCTCATCCACCCTGGCCCCTCATCCCTGGCACCTCATCCCTGGCCCCTCATCCTTGACCCCTCATCCCTGACCCCTCATCCCTGGCCCCTCATCCACCCTGGCCCCTCATCCCTGGCACCTCAGCCCTGGCCCCTCAGCCCTGGCCCCTCATCCCTGCACCCTCATCCACCCTGGCCCTTCACCCCTGGCCCTCACCCCTGGCCCCTCTCCCCCGGCCCTCTCCCCCAGCCCCTCTCCCCTGGCCCTCACCCCTGGCCCCTCACTCTCCCCTGGCCCCTCACTCNCACCTCTCCCCTGGCCCCTCACCTACCCCAGCCCCTCTCCCCCAGCCCCTCTCCCCCAGCCCCTCTCCCCGGCCCTCAGCCCTGGTGCCGCCATGCCCGGTGCCACGGTGTGAACGTGGCGAGCGCCGCTGGCACGGGTGGGCGGCTGCTATTTCTTGGAGTCGCCGGGATCCTCAGCTATTCCTGCTTCACCCACACCCTGCCATGGTCCAAAGGCTTTTCCCCAGGCTCCTGTCCCCCTCCACGGCGCTGGGAAGGAGTGGGGACAGGGCTGGGCAGCCCTTGGGAGCTTTCCCTGGGCCGCTCTGCGGAGCTGCTGGAAAAGCCACGGGGAAAGGCAGCTCCAGGCTGGCCGGGGAGGGTTTCTTTCGAGAGCAGCCTGATTCAGCTCGCCTTCGGGAGTGGGTGGGAGCGAGGATGCTGGAGCCTGCTGGAGAGGCACATTTGTAGCTTAGCAACAGGGTCAAAGGCAGCCAAGCCAAGGCAGGGACTGCAGAGAGCAGCCCGGTACCCATCCAGGGCTGGCTGCTCCCGGCACACCTCTCCTCCTGGGCCGTGAAAAGCCTTCCAAAGGCAGCGACCACCCCCTGCTCGCTGCTCCTTCCCTTCCCCAGCCCGGCCCTGCCAAGCCCGGCCTTGCTGGCGCTGGGAGGGATTAGCTGCATTTCAGAAGATTATTGGGTTTTAGGGTTTTGGAGCTGCTGGTAATATAATACCAGATTGCAGGCGATTATCAGTGTCATTGTTTGCCTTGGCACGGCCCCGCCGAGGCACGGAACGAGCTCCTGCCCCCGGCCCCGCAGCCAGGGAGGGCTCAGCCGCGATTCCAGCGGCCCCGGGGCTGCTCCGAGGAGGAATTCCCGGCCAAAACAGCCCAGCCAGCGCCGCCCCTGCTCTGCTCACGCTGCTCATCCCTCCAGTTCCCTGTTCCCTCACTTTGGGATGCACCTGAGGTCCAGCCCTGTGGTGGGATGCGTCCAGGGAGGGAGCACAGCCTTCACTGGTCACTTCTCCCAGGAAAAAGCAACGGGACCAGAGGAATCAGCCTCGAGTTGTACCAGGGAGGTTCAGGCTGGATATTCAGGAATAATTCTTCACCCAGGGCAGTGGTGGAGTCCCCATCCCTGCAGCTGTGTGGATGTGGCACTTGGGGGCAGGGAGCAGAGGTATCTTGGCAGTGCTGGGACAATGGCAGGGCTCATTTCCAGAGCATTTTCCAGCCTAAATGAGCCCGCGGTTCTGTGATTTACACACAGGGCATCGAAGCTGTGCCCTCAGCTGGAGAAGGGGGGGATCCAACAGCCGCTCACGTCGGCAGCCCCTGGATCCCCGTGCCCAGAGGTCCTGCCCAGCCCCGGGCTCAGGCTGGGCCTGTTTGCCTCCTGCAAGGGGCAGGGCCAGGAGAAAACCCTTCCTTTGCCACTGCAGGCACGGGAACCCTTCCCTTCCACACTGCCCAGCCAGAGCATCCCAGGAACTGGGATCAGGGAGGGCTGGGAGCTCCTGGAACCAAGCAGCTCAAATCCAGCTGACACCTCACAAATTCTGCCTCCTTTTTTACAGCTCCTTCTTTTTACCCCCCTCCTCCCTGTGCTGCTCCAGCCAGGGCTGTCCAGGTGGGAATGGCAGCTGCTGCTGGATGAGCAGTTTTGCCCTCCCAAAGCTTCTGGTTTAGCTCCAGTTACGGATCCTGCTGCACTTCTCAGTGATTTTGTCTGCCTGATTTCTGTCTCGTGAGGTCTCGGTGCCTTCCCCTCTGCTCAGAGGGAAGGTTTGTCCTTGTCCCCTCCCGTGGCAGGGCTGGCCTGGGAGATGTGACAGCACTGAGCATCATCCTGCTCCGTGCCTGGCAGGAGATGGATCAGTGCTGGAGCTGAGCTTTGGGAGAGAGGCTTTGCTGAGCCCAGCCTGGCTGCAGGGCACTGAACTCCCTTTTGCTGCAGCGAAGAACCAGTGCTTTAAAACCAGCAGCTTTTAAACCCTTCCCACTGTGTTCCAACCTCCAGCAGGAGCCTTTGGAAAGAGGAGACACAGCCCCCGATTTGCAGCTTTTCCTGCTGCTGTCATAGTTTGGTGGGGCCAAATTTCAATTTTTTTGCAATAAGATCCCTGGAGTCCTTCACAGGAGAAGGAAAACATCTGCCAAGGATGGGAATTTCCACCAATATCAGCTGGGCAAAAGGATCCTTCTCTATCAACAGGTTGGATCTCCAAAGATTTTTAAGCTTTGCTTCCAAGCTTAAAGAACAGAAACTTAGCCCTAAACCCATGGAAAGACTAAAATAGGAATAAATCATGGTTATGGCACAGGAGTAATAACTGTAATTGTAGCTGTAGAGTAATTCCTGCCCCTCTGCCTTGTTTGTTTTTATCCTGGAACTGTTGTGTAGCAACTCTGGAGTTTTCCTGGGAATACGACGGACAGCTGGTTTACAAATGCAATTTTGGCATAATTAATTTAAGCATTAGCAATCCATTATTATCTGTTATCACAGGGTACAAGCTCTGCCTCTCTGCCATGGAAACCAGAGTGCAGGTTACCTAGGAATCCCTCCGGGATCTATTAAGTGTAATTACTAAGGACTTGGATCAGCAAAAAAAAAAAAAAAAAAAAAA
>VZSE01013823.1:46788-92118 GCA_013398275.1 Promerops cafer
ATAGATATGCACCATTTTCCAGCCTCAGCACTGCAGAAAGGGCTGCAAACTTAGCAGCTCGGTGACATTTGTGCTGAATTGTCACATCATTGCCAGGAACAGGCTCTGTGAAATGGTTAAGGAGCATTTAGCAAAGGAAACATCAGGGAGCCACTTGGCTTTCCCCAGCGGATTGCAGCAGCTCCCGTGGCTCCAGGAAGGGGCCCAGGAGATGCTAAAAGTGCTCGTGTGAGTGAAGGTGAGTTGGGTGGGATGGAAAAACCTGCTTCTGGGGGAAAAGGGCTAAAAAATGAGAGGTTATCCTCTTAGAGATCCTTTAGCCTCCTAAAGAACTGATTTGCCACCTCTGGTTCAACCCTCACCTTCCAGGTGCTGGGACTGAGCTCAGTGTGTTTGTTCAGGTATGTTTGAAGCTCTAATTTTAGGATTTTTATTCTAAAAACAGCAGTCAAGATTTGCTTCTAATGCAATCAAAAGCTGGTGTTTGGCCCCAAATTTTCCAAGCTAAGAGAGGGAACTGGGCTCAAGCCCCATATCCACACGACAGGAGCAGAGCCAGGAAGGTGCTCCCAGGTACATCAAAGGCCCTGGAGATGAAAAGGCTTTGAAAAGGACCCTGTCGAGTTGAGCATCCCATTTCCCTCTGGAGATTATTTACCTCAGGTTGTCTGAACACGAAGGGGATTAGAGGAGGAACAGTTTGTGGTTATTATTTTTCTTAAGAAGAGACAAACCCCTGCAGCGATGCTCAGCCCTGCCTCATTCCAGGGCTGTGATGGCAACAGGGCTCCTCTTCCTCCTTATTCCTGTGAAATGATGGCTTCTGTTTGCCTGGACACGCAGCTGCCACCTGGGATTGAGGTGAATCTCTTTGGCTGAGATGAGAGGAATAAGGAAAACTCAGGGGTGGTTTGTGTCGGGACCTGGGGGTGGCTCCCGATGGGGAAAGAAATAAATGGGAAAACCTGAAGCTGGAAGGCCACAGGGATAAATCCCAGGGTTTAATCCCAGGGAGGTTAATGCCAAACAAGTCCTCAGATCCCTCATCCCAAAGCAGCCAAATGGGAACATCTCCATGCACAGGGAAGCTTCACACCCCAAACAGAGGTGGGCATGGAGAAAACAGATTCTAAACTCATTTTATGACCTTTAGGGCTAAAGGCGCCTAAAAAAGGAAGGGGAATTCATCTCCAGGTGGAGATGAATCCCTTCAGGAATAACCCGGCAGCGCTGGCAAAGGGAGCATCCAGCGGGGAGGTGCCGGGGCCGGGCTCCATCCCCCGTTGCGGTGCCAGGGGGGGCTGTGCCGAGCCCCCTGCCCGCATCCCCGGCCCCGGCAGCTCGGCAGATCCCTGCTCCGCCTGCAGATTGGCTGCCTGCTCCTGCCTTTCCCCAGCGACAGCGAAACCTGCCTGGAATATCTCGCTGGCAAATCCGCCCCTCTCCCGCTCGCTGCCGGAGGAGGGAGGGAGGGAGAGGCTGCGCTGCCGGGAGCCCTCCCCGCCACCCCCGCGGGGACCCGGCGGGGACAGGGGGGGCTCTCGGAGATCCCTCAGCCCGGAGATGCCTTTAAAATCCCTGCTGCGGCTCTTTCCCCGGGAATTTTTGCATTTGGGCCGGGATTTGCTCCGGTGCGGGGAAAAGTCGGGGTGGCGGGGCTGCCTGGGGCTGCTGCCCTCGCGTCCGTGGGGATGCGATGGGACCGAGCACCTGCACGGGCCGAACCTCGAGCCTCCCCGCATCGCCAGGATGCCCTCAGCGGGACCACGACGCGTCCCTGGAAGGCTCCCTGGGGCTGCTGGCGGTCGCCGCTGCTAAATGAGGGCAGGGATGATGACCCGGGCTCCGGCGGGGCCTGAGCCTGGCCCTTCCCGCGGGCACCCTGCTCTGATCCGCGCCTGCAGCGCTTCCCCTCCCTTTCAGATGTTCGGCACCTGCAGGACAGGAGATCTGTTCCCTGCTTTTCCTCCGGCCCCGCCATGGGCTGTGGTTTGTGCCCCTGGATAAAATGCTCGCTCGCCTTTTAGAAAACTCCTTTCCCTTTCCGGCCTCTCAACAATTCCTTTATTCCTTTCGTTTTTGTTCTCCTCAAAGGCTCCAGGAGCCTGTGAAGCGTCCAGGCACAGGCTTTGTGCCTCGTGGGCCTTTAAGGCCGGGAGGGACGGTGACGTTCCTATAAATCCCCTAATCCCACAACACCGGCACCGGCGCCTTGGCTCCCTGCTCCTCTGCCCCAGCGCTGACAATTGCTGTGAGCTCGTCCTCTGGCTGCTGGGGTCAGTGCCCACACAGGCACAGAGAGATCAGGTGGCCTTAAATGTCATTTTAAAGCATTTGTGTGGCTCAGTGACCCCGAAACCCTCAAATCCCCTGAGAGCCAACACCAAGCAGCGCTGAATTTCACCGACGTTATTGAGCCCTGGCCTCAAGAAATGACCTTTATGAGAGGATTTTTCAATTCCTGATGTGCAGCCCCAACTGAGGAGGGGGGTGGGTCTGGGGGCTTCTTTTAAAGGGCTGGGGAAAAGTGACAGAGGAGAACAGAGTTCCTACAGCAACCTGTACGTCTGACTGCTCTGTGGTCTGCACCCCTGCCTGTGCACACTCTGGAAAAGCTTTGATTCAAGGCCCTGTGGTCCCAGCTTGTTTTTCAGACAGGAATCAAGAGCAGTGATTTTTTTTTGGAGTGTGTTTTTGTGAGACCTGCACCCCCAGCCCGTTCCTGCAGCAGTGCCACAGGTGTGCTGGCTCTGGGAGCTGGAGCTGGCACTCAGCACAGAGCCAACCCCCCGAGCTCATGGATGGCTTGTGCAGAGCTGGGTTAGGGCAGATTATTTTTAAAACAAGCTAAGCTGGGAGGGTGACCTCGCTTCTGCTCAGGGATACCTCAGGTAGGGCAAAAATAGCCGTGCTCAGCTCCGAGCATCCCTCCTGCTCCAGGAAGCACCTTTCTGAGGGAGCCCAGCTGCTGGGAGGTGGGAGCTGCCCTCTGAGCCCTCCTCCTGAGGGAACAGCTTCCCAGCTGGCACTGCTGGCATCCAGGGAAGAGGCAGCGAGCAGGCTGGAGCAGTGTGGGCTCTCACACCCTGCCCACAGCTGCCTTGCCCTGCTGACACCCTGCCAGGCCACAGGGAAGGGGGATTTCAGGCCAGCGTGGGCTTTTGGGGGGGTTGGGGAGCCTTGATTTGCTGTGGGGGGTTTTGCAGGATGGAGTGTGTGAATGTCCTGTGCTGCACGTGGGGATGGATGTGGGGTCTGTGGGGTAAATCCTTCCCCCTTAGCCTTCCCCTCCTCTTCCTCAGGGACTCACCACACTCCCTGAAGTCTGACATGCTGCTGATGGCAGGTGCAGGTGAGGTCAGGGATTTGGGCAGGAGGTTGGAGCACAGGTCCCTGCCCCTCCCATTCCTCCCCTACCCCTTCCCCTGCTCCTGTCCAACCACCCCCTCCCTGCCAGGCCACTGGAACAAAACCCTGCTAGCACCATGCAATTCCTGCTAGAACAAATTGTTGCTGGCATTGTGGGTTATTTAAATCCACATATTATCTCTTCCTCTGTATTACATTAGCTAACTCCCAAACCTTCGCCATCTGTTCCACCCTCGGTTATGAATGTGAGAAAACTGAACATGCTGCTCCACAGCTCCAGCACTTCCAAAGGAGGATGTGCATCCTAATGGCTTTTCCATGCACTTCTCCATGCAGGCTGGGCCCTCCCTGAGTGCCCAGGACTCCCTGGGAATGGTCAGCAATGTGTTGGTGGCAGTTTGCCTCCAGCGATGTGGAGGGAGGTTTGTTCTGACAGCTCCGAGGTGGGAGCACATCTGATGGGCTGCATGGGGAGACAGCCCAGGGCTGCTTGTGCCAGCGATCTCCCCAAAATTATGCAGCTCTCAGCAAGCAGAAACAGCGGTTTCATCCCTCCTGTGAGCCCTGTGTCTCCCAGGTTGTGCTGTCAAAGGTGCTGGAACATCTGCGTGTCCCACGGCCTTCCCAGGGTGGTGTCTGTGCAATTACTGCTGCTGCTCCTCCCCTCTGGAGCCTGTCAGGCTCCGAGTGCTGCCTGTCCTGTCTGCAGTGCTTCCCAGGCAGGCAGGGCCAGCCTGCATGGCTCTGTGTATCCAGGCCTGCAGGACGTGTCCTGTGCAGCCCCCGTGCTCCGCTCCCCCTCGCTGCTGGGCGGGAGCTGCCGAGCCTGAGCCCAGGGGTGGCGAGCAGAGAGCTCCAGGGCTGCTGGGGGGGATTTATCAGCAGGAAAGCTGGGGCAGAGCCATCCTTCCTGCACCCCAGGCTGCTGTGGGGAGGATTTATCCACAGCCCCAGCAGGGCAGCTGGGGCAGATCCATCCTTCCCACGTCCCGGGCTGCTCCCTCCTCCCTCTGCCCCTCGGCCCTGCTGGCAGGTGCAGGAGGAGCAGGGATGCTGCAGCCGTGGCAAATGTCACCACACCTCACTCACCTCGATGCCTCTCGCCTGAATTTTTGGCCTGACTGACAAATTCATTTCAGTTTCGTGACCAGGCACCGTCCTGTGCTCCCCTGGCAGGGAGATTCAGCTGCTTTCTGCTGAAATGTCACCTCCTGAGCGTGACAGGTTTTCCAGTTCTCCTGGGCAGGTCTGGGGCATCCTCATGGGACACGTCCAGCCCTGCCCTGTGTTTGGCACCGACTCGACAGGGGACACTTTGGGGCAGTGGTGGCTTCCCCAGTGCTCCCAGCAGATCCCATCACCTCTCCTGACAATGCCAAACCAACGGGGACAACGACTGAGGGAGCTTCTAATGGGAAATCCAGGAATCCTCAAAAAACAAGGCTGCAAAAAACCTAAACCCCACCCAACTCAGCCTTCTCCCGGGGAGGTTCAGCTCTGTCCAGGTCCTGTCTGAGCTGGTGATGTCCAACCTTAGCCCCCCTCGTCCCCCAGCCCCCCCAGCCTCCCCGGGCAGTTCATTACAGCCCTCACCTCATTAGCCATGGTTAATGGCTCACCCTCCTTGACTTTAAGCCCATTAATTCTGTTCGTGGAGAACAGATTATTCCCTTCCACTTCGCAGCAGCTTTTAAGATCGCTCTGTCTTCTCTCCTGAACACCTCCAGCCCTTCCCAGCAGCCACTTCATGCCCAGAGTCTCCTTGTCTCCCCCAAAATGAGGAGCCCGGGGTGGGATGTCTCACAAGGAGTTGTCCTGGACCAGCAGGAAGCTCTGTGGCCATAACCCAAGGAGGCATCACCAATGCCTTGCCTGCTCCTGCAGCTTTCCCACCAGACTCCCAGCAATAATGGATTTTTCTTGCTGGCCCAGGGGCTGGGCTGCAAGACTCCAGCTTGCTGCTCACATCCTCCAGGGAAAATCCTGCTGCTCCCACCACAGCCTGCGGGGAACACCCCACACCAACATCCAGCAGGACGGGAGAAGGGAGGAGAGGGGATTCAAGGCACAAAGCGACGATAATTCACATTCTCCGAATTTCCCTCCCATCCCGCTCCACTCAGCCCCACAACAGCCCCAGGCTTCCCGACCATCCCTTCACTCACCGTACTGGATTTGAGCGCATCCCCACTGTCCTCTTCAGATTCTAGTGCAACAGGTAAAGATTTCTGTGGCGGGGAGAAGGTTAAGTCCCACCTCAGTAGCCGAGGTTCAGCTTTGTCCCCGAATCTCAGGTTTTCCAGTTTCTGCACCGTGGGCTCGGCAGAGGAAGCTGGCCTGAAATTCTCTTTGTTCTGGGACTTAGACCTCAGTCTCTGAACCCCGAAGCCCCGCTCTTCCCCGCGGTGCTCCTCAGCCACGCTCCTGCAGCCTCCCCCTTTGCTGTAGTGTCTTTTTTGGGTGTGAATCTCTTGCATATAAGAATCCATCCTCATGAGGGGCTTCATCTCCATCTCGTAATTGCTCATCTTCTCCTCGTCCAGCTCAAGCAGCTTGGAGCTCCCTGAGCTGTGGTTGTGGGACCTGTGGTGGGAAGTCCATGAAACCGTGGCTGGGGAATCTGTCCACCTCTCTCTCGGCTTGTGGTTGGAGGCCGAATGTTTGTGTCCCCCGCTCCGCCCTCTGTAGTCTTCAGGGCCAGCGGTGGAGCCCAGCTGCCCGCTGCGCATCGTCCCGCTCCTCCCGGCGCGGCTCCCGCCCACCTTCTCTTCGCTCCAGCTGTTGGGGCGCAGGTAATCCCCGCCACGCCCCTCCAGCAACATCTGGATCTCGCCGCCCCTCTCTTCGTCCACCGAGACCTGCCTGGAGAAGTGGGCGCTCTTGTTCCTGCAGGAGGGGCCGAGGGGCGGCGTGGAGCAGGGGCTGGCCGGGAAGCTCTGCAGCGGGCTGTCGTCGGGGGTCAGGTCGGACGGGGTGGTCCCTTTGCGGTACAGCTCGGGGCTCTCTTGCTGCAGGGGTGTCCCGGTGGAGAGGACCTCGATGTCATCGCTCGAGTTCTGCCGCTTCGGCCGCTGGCATTCGAGCCCTTCGGGGGCAGCCGCGGGGAGGAGAGAAGGGAGAGAGGAAGGCAACGGGATTATTCCTGCTTCACGCGTGTCCCGCGGGGTTTTGGTGGCACGGAACAGGGAGCAGAGGGTTGGGTGGTGGGGTTGGGACAGCAGTGTCACAGCTGCTGGCGGCGCTGCTGTGACACCAAACCTGCCCTGAGCCCTGGCCTGCAGAACCACAGCCAGCACAGGAATGGTTTTCCAACCCCAGAGATGTGGAGAAGCCACCAACGATGCAGAGCTGCTGGGAGGAGGTTCTGATGGGTTTTTGGGATCCATCTGACCACACTTCCTAGCAGTTCCCAGTCGGGAAGCATGGAAATGGAAATCTGTGATGTGGCTGGTGCACACCCTGTGCTCTGTGTTTGTGTGTGCTGGGTGCCACTGGGATCACCCTGGGTGCCACTGGGATCACCCTGGGTGTGCTGGGTGTCACCAGGATCACCCTGGGTGCCACTGGAATCACCCTGGGTGCCACTGGGATCACCCCACACCAACAGCCCTCACCCTCCTCATGGATGGGAACCACCTCAGTTTTCATCTGCCAGGTGCAGGAGGGAAATGGCCACATCTGGGCAGGTGTGCAAGAAAACCCCACAAACCTTACATCCAAGAGCTTCCTGCCCCACACAGCCCAGCAGGGCGTGGAGATTTCCCTGCTCAGCCCCAGGATGGGATGGAAGGACAGGGCTGGTTGTGCACCCGTTCAGGGCCACCTGAGGCCAGCACCCCCACCCTCCTCATCCCACTGGAGGCTCCTCGTTCCTTCAACTCAGAGACTTCCCAGACAGTGTCACCCTGGGGATGGGCACTTCAGGGGGGGCTGAATGTCTTCTGCTGCTGGAGGAACACGGAACAAAAACCTCCAACGTGTTCATCACTGATGAAACACCAAATGCTTTCAAGCGAGGTAATAGTGGTTAATTCTCCTTTTCCCCTCTCCAGTCGTTCCCAGCTAAAGCCATGCTAAATTAGGTGAATAATTTGATAAATATATTAAGTGCCTAATGCCCCTGAAATGCATCTAATTGTGATTGCCATGGCAAGACAAGAAACGAGTCTTGAAAAGGCAGAGCTCAATTTTCATGCCATAGTTTAAAAATAAACGCTCGGGAGCGCCTGCTCGGGTCTCTCCACTTCTGCTGAGGGATTTTCTCTCTTGGATCTTTTTGGGGAGCTGCTGGGATGTGCCTTCACCCCCGCCAGGGTCGGGGTACACACAGGGAATGCTGGAGTCCCCATCAGAGCACTGGCAGGGAGGGAAATAGTAAAAGAACTGCTTGGAAATCTACCCAAGCAATTTATGGGAAATGGTCTCCTAATGACTCAAGTTTTTGGGACAATACTCACATAGTCCAGCCTTCATTTCTCCCCTGTTTTTATGTGGGAGACTGAATCTCCTGGGATTTATCCAGGGCCCCTGAAAAGTCCTGGTATTGGTGGGAAATTGCTGAGAAGGAGAAAGGTGGAGCTCACCCCTCTGTTTTCCTGCAGAATATCTGTCTCTGGAATAAAGGACAAACATTTTTGGGGCTGTTTTTCAGTCATTCCTGTCCCAGCCACCTTCCAAGATCCCAGATGGGAAGCTGAGGCACAGAGGGAATAAATGATTTCACGTGAGAAAGCTGGAAAGCCACCTGTGGCAACGGGCTCACCCAAGCTTTGGGGTGTCCCTGCTTTTTGGGCTTTATCTTCCCCAGTTCAGGGATTTTGCTGGAGTTCCAGGGATTTGCCAACTTCCCACCAGCTCCAAGGCCTCCAGAGCTGATCTCCAGCCCCACAGCCAGCCACAGCCTGGCTACACTGCTCCAGGGAGGGGACAAGAAATCCCAGCGACGCTCCCCCACAGCCACACCAGGGAGCTGTTACTGAGCCTCCCTCATCCTAAATCCTCCCCGGCCACCCCCGCACCAATCTGCAGGTGCCTCTGCCTTTCCTTGGGCTCATTCCCGGAGGGCTGGGGCTCTGGGAGGAGCAGGGCTGGGGGTGCTGGGGGGACGCTGGGCCACAGCTGCCCCCCAGCCCCGGAGCCCGCAGGGATGGAGGCGTTTCCTTGCGCAGGAACTCCGCGGACGCACCGGGGCCGGCTTTCGGCACCCGAGGATGTGCAACAATTATCGGCAGCTAAAATTAGTCCCGGAGCACGTGATGTTCCTGGAAGATCGGTTGTGAGAGCGCGAAGGAGGATGCAGAGCAGCAAATCTGGGTTTCCAGCAGGGTGGAGGCAGCCGAGCCCGGCCGCAAAGCCAAACCCGAGGAGCCGCATTCGGGATCTGGGAGCGGCGCCGAGCTCCGGCCTCTGGCTCAGGTGTGCTGCTGCCACCGGGGGGGCTCAGCCCTCCAGCACCACCCAAGCCATGGGCCCGTCCTGCTGTGTCCAGCAGCTGGGACTGATGGGCACCTGAAGGGCACGGAAACCACGGGCGAGAGGGCGATGCACGATACGGAACAGGGATATCTTGGTTTTTCCCAGGTAAAAACCTTTACCTTCCAGGAGCTGCAGCTGCCCAGGGATGCCCAGGGCTGATGCTGTGGTGTCCCACAGCACCCACAAACCCCTCCGAGGGGGCCGCCCAGCACCCCCCAGTACTCGCTGTGCCAGGTGGGTGGGACCCACACCCACCTCGCTGCCAGGAACACATCCAGCACCCCGGATCCCCTGGAAAGGGAGCACAGCCAGCACCCAGGGGGTGGGTGGCACTCAGCACCCACCACAGCACACTGGGGACCTGCAGCACCCTGCCAGGATCCTGAACGAGGGGGGCACATCCAGCAGCCACAATCCTGAATAAGGGGGGCACACCCGGCACCCAGGATCCCGTGCAAGGAAGGGCATTTAGAGCACCCACAGTCCTGTGAAAGGGGGGCACACCCAGCACCCACAATTCAGTATAAGGGGGGCACATCCAGCACCCACAATCCTGTGAAAGGGAGACAAATCCAGCACCCACAATCCTGCGATAGGAGGGCACACCCAGCACCCACAATTCTGAATAATGGGGGCACATCCAGCACCCACAATCCTGTGATTGGAGGGCACACCCAGCACCCACAATTCTGAATAATGGGGGCACATCCAGCACCCAGGATCCCGTGCAAGGAAGGGCATTTAGAGCACCCTGTGGGGCACATCCTGTGGAAGGGAGAGAAATCCAGCACTCACAGTCCTAAATGAGGGGGGCACATGCAGCCCCCACAATCCTGTGAAAGGGGGGCACATCCAGCACCCACAATCCTGTGATAGGAGGGCACACCCAGCACCCACAATTCTGAATAATGGGGGCACATCCAGCCCCCACAACCCTGTGAAAGGAGGGTACTCCCAGTAGCCACGATCCTGTGCCAGGTGGGCACGCAGAGCCCCTGCAGTGCCGGGGCTGTGGTGGGCGCTGCCCCCAGCCCCGTTCAGCCCTGCCCCGGCTGTTCCCAGCCTGCGGTCCCGGGGTCTGTGGGTGCCACAGCCACTCGCACCCGCTCTCTGCCCGAGCGGCTCCGCAGGCGCTGCCGGGTTTCCCGGCACGTCCGGGATGCTGTGTTTGTTTTTTAATGTGCTCTAAGTGGCACCGCCTTCCCTCCCTTCCCCTCCCGTGGCTCACACAACCCCCCCAGACAGAGCTCCAACCACACAAACCCCAGCACGAGTGAAGCGCCACGGCCCCGTCCAGGAGGTAGTAAAAAATGTATTACCTAAAAATATCTTTCCAAGAGGTGATTTAAACCGGCAAAATCTCCTGGCAGGAGGAAATGGAGATGAGGAACATCTCAGGGCTGGAGAAGCCCCTGGGAGCAAGCTCAGATCTGCCACGTACAAATCGGGCCTGGGCAGGAGGAGGGATGAGCGGGGTTTGGAGCAAGGCTGAGCCTCCTCCCGCAGGCGGGAGATGCGGGAGATGCGGGGGATGCGGGGGATGCGGGGGATGCTCGGCCATCCCGGAACGCCCCTGGCGGGGGATGTGCCCTGGCTCAGGCTGAGCAGCCCGCAAAGCCCGGCTGGCCCGTGGTGCTGAGCCATGGGATGCCCCCGGGCGCTCCCGCAGCTCGGGGCGGCGAGCACCGGGCCAGGCTGGACCAGCAGAGCCCATGGTCCCGTGTCCCCGAGCCCGGGAGCAGCCCCGGCCCTGAGTCACCGGCACAGCCCTGGAGCGATTAAAGCGAGTGAGTAATCCTCGCTTGGAGCTGGGGGCACAGTGATGACAGCCGCCTCCTGAGGAGGGCTCGGTGCTGGAAAACTTCTCGGTAAACCCAGTCACACATTAATTATGATGTTAATTATTGCTGGGGGGACTTGGAGCTTCCCACTCCCACGCAGCTGCAGACCCCGGCCCGACCCCGGCTGCGCTTCGGCTCCGTCCTCCCCGAGCCTTTGCTGAGCAAAAATGTGACAAAACAGCAGGGAATGCTGGAAATTGGAAATGAGGGAGGGAGGGAGGGAGGGAGGGAAGGAAGGAAGGAAGGAAGGAAGGAAGGAAGGCGCGAATGTGGATTTTCCCAGTGACTGATTTGCACAGCTGAGGGAAGGGTCAGGTCCCACTGGGTCCAAACTTTCCAAAGAAATCAGGAACTGCACAAGCCCTGGGTGTGAAGTCAGTGGTGACCTCTGGGATCATCTGTGTTTGCACCCAGAGCCCTTGCTGGGCTCTCTCTGCAACCATCAAGGGCTATGAACTCAAAAAATCGGGGGAAAAGAGGAAATACCAGGAAAAAAGCACCGAACGAGGCGGAATTGTTGGGTTTCTACAGCCCTGTCCTGAACCTCCCAAAACCTGGAGTTCCATGGAGCTTTCCCACTCCAAGAACCCCGGAGGGGATCGGGAGCTGCGGTCACAGGCTGAGCCTCCAGCCAGGGCAGTTTTGGGGGTTTGGGGTGTGTGCAGGGCTCGAGGGGTGGGGACTGGCAGGGACTGACCGTTCTCCCTGTGCTGGAAGGAAGGTGAGAACTCTTTGGCAGTGATCCTGGCGATCCGCGCTTCCTCCTGAGCTTTCTGCGCCGCCGTCACGGCCGCCTCCGCCTTGGCCCTGGAGTGGGAGGTCCTGCAAGGCAACACGAGACACCAGGACCCCGTTAGGCAGCTCCTCCCTGCAGACCCCGCCACAGAAAACCCCAAATTTCCCCCCCAGATTCCTTCAAAACCCTTTGGCTGTGAGAGGGGAGCTGCCAGCAGAGCCTGGGGTTGGTTGGGGAATGGGGGATTCTCCAACACCTTCATGAGCTGCTCCTCAGCCTGGAAATCACCCAGGAAATTCAGAATCAGGCACAGGATTTGCTCCCCCGGGGGTCCCTCCATCCCATTTCCCCCCCCATCCCAGCAGCCTCTCCGTGCATCTCCCACGATTCTCCGGGGTTGAATTTAAAGCTGGTTTGGTTGGGTTTTTTGAACCAAACCCATTTTTTTGGGGATGAAAAAAAAAAAAAAGAAGAACATTTCCACGCCCACCCCCACGTTTTGCGTAAAATGCTGGATGTAAATAAATACTGGGAGCAGAGGTAGGAGCAGGGGGGTTTGGCTCTGGAGCCGCCTCCACCATCCCTTCACACTTTTTGATCAGGGCACTTTTTTCCCTCTGGATCAACAACTGTCCCCTGCACTCGCCGATGGTTCCCCGAAGGCTTTTTTTGGATGGCATTTCATCCCATCACTCAGGATTTACAGCTTCTCTGAGAGCATCCTCCGGAGGTTGCTTTGCCCCTTTTTTCCCCTTATCCGAGCTATCCAGGCACTTTCAAAAATTCCTGCTCCCACCCCGGTGCAGGCAGGGCTATAAATAACTCCGCTGATTTCTTTTCCCTCCAAAATCAGGCCCTCCATCTCCTTTAATCATTTTTTTTTTTCTGCCTCTCTCTGAATTCCCTCTAATTTCTCGACATCTGCGTGGAGAGGGAGTGCCATTTCTGACAGGCTCCTAAAAATGGAAAACAGGGCCAGGAATGTGCCTGCTTTGGTTGGAAGCATCTCTGGGGCTGGGGAACAGGGTGTGAGTGTGGCTGTGCTGTCACCTGTGTCCCACTCCTGACACTTCTTGAGCCTCTTTGCTCTGATAAATGCTTTATTGACAGCCATTGGCTGCTGTGGGGTAGCCCTGGAAGCGAATCTGAGCTGTTTTCCAGAGTTACTGGGGGTGGTGGAGGGGCTGTGGTGATGCTGGTGCAGGTCCTGAGGGCTCTCCGTGATGGATACACCCCAAAATTGGGTTTAAATGGGTTTGTACCCACCTGGAGTCCAGCGTTCCCCCTGCTCAGCGCTCAGGTGGGGTCAGAGGAGGGGACAGAGGTGTCACAGCCCATCCCCTGTCAGGTATCCCAGCCCTGCTCTTTTAGGAGGAGCAGGGATGCCCCAAGGAGGAGCTGCAGCAACTGCTGGGAGAGGAGGTGCAGACTGCTCTCGTTTCTCATGGAATCGTGGAATGGTTTGGGTTGGAAAAAACCTCAAAATCCATCTCATTCCAACCCCTGCCATGGGCAGGGACACCTTCCACTAGTCCAGGTTATTCCCACCTGGCCTTGGACACTGCCAGGGATCCCGGGGCAGCCACAGCTTCTCTGGGCACCTGTGCCAGGGCCTCCCCACCCTCACAGACATTCTTCCCAATATCCCATCTAAATGCACCCTTTTCCAGCTTAAAGCCATTCCCCCTTGTCCTGTCCCTCCATGCCCTGTCCAAGTCCCTCTCCAGGTCTCTTTCCAGCCACATTTTTGGCACCAGCGTGCTCTGTGGGAAAGGCTGGGGCATCAGACCTGTGGATGAAACCAGGAGCCACCAGGACGTTAAAATTCAGATTCTGCCTCTCCGAGCTCATTAAACCTCTGGCACCTTCCAGGGGAGCTCCTCAGGGATGTGGATTTGAAGATGCTCCATCCAAGGCCTCCATCCCTGCCTCACTGCAGCACTTCCCCAGGTCCCTGCTGGCCCCAGCCGAGGATTAACGAGTCTGCGAGCGCCTGGCCCAAGCTCAGCAGCCAGGATTACACTCTGCTCCCGACACTCCTCCCTGGAGAACGGCTGCAGGCACTCATCCCTCCCTGCCTGCCAGGGAAGGAGGCTGGAGCAGCAGCCTGTGCCATTCCAGGGGGCTGGGGCACACGGGGGTGGTGGCAGAGCGGGAGGTGACGCTGGAGGAGCCCACACGGAGCCACCGCCCCGGCCTGGGGGTCTGGGATGGCCCAGACTCTGCTCCTCTCTGCAGCACTCAGCACCCCCTTGATGGAACCACGGGGTTCATGAGGGTGGAAAAGAGCTCCAGAATAACCAAATCCAACCTGTGATGATCCCCACCTGGTCCCCACCTCACTGAGTGCCACCTCCAGGAACTCCTGGGACACCTCCAGGGACGGGCACTCCAAACCTCCCTGGGCAGTTGCAGCACCTGACCATCCTTCCCAGGCAGGAATTCCTCCCGATATCCAACCTAAAAGGATTAAAATCCCCACCCCTGGGGGATGGATGCATTTCCATCCCTGGAAAACTCACTGGACTGGATCTGCTCATCCCCACAGACTCCCAGGAGCGGCCCAGGAAGTGCAGGGAATTTAAAAAGTGAAAACCTGGGGCTTGGGCTCAGGAAAGGTTAAAAACCAATCACATCAATGAGGCCACCTCTGATCCAAACTACACTTGGGGAGGGATGGGATCCACTGGATTCACCGGGGCAGATGGGATCCACTGGATCCCCTGGGCAGGTGGGATACACTGGATCCCCCAGAGCAAGTGGGATCCTGTTGATCCCCCAGAGCAGATGGGATTCACTGGATCCCCCAGGGCAGATGGGATACACTTGATCCCCTGGGGTAGATGGAATCCACTGGATTCCCCAGGGCAGATGGGATGCACTGGATCCCCCAGAGCAGATGGGATCCACTGGATTCCCCAATGGCAGATGGGATCCACTGGATCCCCCAGAGCAGATGGAATACACTGGATTCCCCTGGGCAGATGGGATACACTGGATCCCCTGGGGCAGAGGGGATACACTGGATTCCACAGGGCAGATGGGATCCACTGGATTCCCAGGGGCAGATGGGATCCAGTGGATTCCCCGGGGCAGATGGGACAGACTGGATCCCCTGGAGCAGACGGGACNTTCCCCAGGGCAGATATGGGATACACTGGATCCCAGAGCAGATGGGATCCACTGGATTCCCCAATGGCAGATGGGATCCACTGGATCCCCCAGAGCAGATGGAATACACTGGATTCCCCTGGGCAGATGGGATACACTGGATCCCCTGGGGCAGAGGGGATACACTGGATTCCACAGGGCAGATGGGATCCACTGGATTCCCAGGGGCAGATGGGATCCAGTGGATTCCCCGGGGCAGATGGGACAGACTGGATCCCCTGGAGCAGACGGGACCCACTGGATCCCCGGGGCAGGTGGGATACACTGGATCCCCTGGGGCAGAGGGGATACACTGGATTCCACAGGGCAGATGGGATCCACTGGATTCCCAGGGGCAGATGGGATCCAGTGGATTCCCCGGGGCAGATGGGACAGACTGGATCCCCTGGAGCAGACGGGACCCACTGGATCCCCGGGGCAGGTGTGATACACTGGATCCCCCGGGCAGATGGGATACACTGGATCCCCCCCAGAGCAGATGGGATCCACTGGATTCCCCGGAGCCGATGCGTTCAACTGGATCCTCCGGGGCAGATGGGATCCACTGGATTCCCAAGAACATTTGGGATCCATTGGATCCCATGAAGCAGATGGGATCCGCTGTATCCCCAAGAGCAGACGGGACCCAGTGGATCCCCTGGAGTAGATGAGATCCACTGGATCCCCCGGAGCGCGCGGAACGCCGCCGATTAATTGTTTGTAAAGCTCCCTGCGACGCCGGGAGGAGCGAAAAGCAGAATTATGGAGATCCATACGTTGCATAATGAAATCCATAAGTATTCCCAAATAAATGCCAGTAATCCAGTTAGCGCTCGCGTGGCTCTGTCACATCCTAAATTTACCAGCTGTCTCCTTTCTCCACGCCTGCTGCTCATGGCGTGCGCTAAATCTTAATTCCCACTTAATTGCCTGGAGCTCATTTCCCTGGAAAAGTGGGGTTTTTCTCCCTGACACAGGGACAGGGCCTGATCTCATCACTCTGCTCCTCCTTCCCTAAGCGCTGCCATAAATTTTTTCCGGGATGGAGACGCCAAACTGGAGACCACGGTGAAAGCAAGGCTGGGGCCTTCCCGATAAAACAGAATTATGGGATGGTTTGGGTTGGGAGGGACCTTGAAGATCATCCTGTTCCTGTGGGCTCATGAGGGGATGGAGGGAAGAGTGATGCAAGAGGAGCTGATGAATTCCTCCCACCTCTGAGCATCCCCAGCCTCCTCCTCCAGCTGGGATGGATCCAGGAGCCTGGGACAGTGGAAGGTGTCCCTGCCTGTGGCCAGGGTGGAATGGGATGGCCTTTAAGGCCCTCCCAACCAAACCATTCCATGATCCCAGGATTTTAGTGCACTTCACTATCCAAGCTGAGCCGAGGCAAAGATTGGGATTGGGAAGAGCCAGAGCAGGGAAGGCCGGGATGGTTTGTGGCTTTTGAGCCCCCGTTTTGGGTCTCAGGGCACAGACTCCATGCTGGGGCCGGCCTGGAATATTTTATTTATTAATTTTTTGCCAAGCTGACTCACTCTTCTCGGAGGACGAGCGGGCAAGTGGTCAAACTGGCAAGGGGAGCTGGCAGGAGGCAGGGAAAAATCCCAACCACCCAGATTCCCAGAAATCCTTGTGGATCTCCTGTGATTTGGCCAGAGCTGACAGGGGAAGGGATAATACCTGGGCCTGCTTCCTAATGCCACCTTTATCAGCTCCAGTTAATCTATAAGAAGCTGGAATCAACTGATTTGCAAGGAAGAACTTGGCTTTTTAGGAATTCCAGCAGTCACTCCGGGCTGGCTTGGAGAGAGCAAGGAGTGGATCCAAGGGTTCTGCTGCAAACCCAGTGCTGGGGGCTGGTTCAGCCAAAAAGGGGTGAACTCCCAGCAAAATCCTCAGGGATTCAGGAAGGAAGGAAGAAAAATTCAAACTGGGTGAGGCTTGAGAGGTGTTTTGGTTCCAGGAATGCTTTGGCAGGAGAACAAGTGGGACAAACTGCTTTTAAAATGAGGCTGGAAATTAGAGCGAGTTTACAGAGTCCCAGAAAGGTTTCTGAGCTGGAAATGTGACACCTGGAATTGCCAGGATGGCACCTGGAGCCAGAGAAACCTGGATCCCTGGTGAATCCTTCTCCATCCGTTGTTTGGATCCATCCAGGGGAGGGATTTGCAGCCTTTATTCCTATTTTCCCAGCGTTTTTGTACAGAAAATACATTCCAACAAAAACCAGGCAGCAGACACTGAGCAAACTCATGCTTGGGGTCAAAGGGGAGCTCTGTGCTGAACACAGGGAGAAATCCCCATTATTGGGAATGTTAAAAAGCATCCTGTGGGTAAGATTTCTGGGAAAGAAGGTCTGTTTCCCGAAATTCACATGGCAGCTCTGGCTGTTCTTTTCCAAGCAAACTTTTCAGTTCCCTGTCACCCCCCAGCCCAAAGCCTGGCTGAGGGAAGTATGAAATTCCTGCTTTATTGTTGGGATCCTGTGCAGGGATGGAGGTGCTCAGCCCTCCTCCATCCCACCCCCAGAGCTCTCCCTTTATCCCAACTCCAACAGGAGCACCACGAGGCTGCAACAAGTCCCAAACACTTTGCACCCCATAAAAGGACCCCGTGGTCCCTATTTTCATGGAAAACCTGGAAATTGGCACATTTCCCACAGGCTTCACTGGGAGTGGTGAGGATGGGGTTAAGCTGGCAGTGAGCTCATCCCTAATGAGCAGCCTCAAGTTTTCCTAAGGGGCCACGCTGGCTCCATCTGATCCACTTTGTCTCCAGGTCAATACTTCACCAGGCAGCTTTGGGGCTGTTTTTTTTTCCTCTTTAAATGCATCTTTATCTTCCTATAGGAGGGAATGTTTTCTCTCCCTCCATTACAGAGCTTCATGTATTTTTCAAATGGCAAAATTCAATTAAAACACACGCCAGCTGCAAGGAAAGACTTCAGGAAAAATTCAGAGAGAGCATTTGCAGGGCGTTTAAGACTTGCTCATCCAAAGCTTGGGGTCAGGAAAGCCTTGGGATGCACCTTGTCCTGGGGAGGGATGGCAGGATGAAGGAGAAAAAGGAGATTTTCAGTGCAGCCTCCCCATGAGGAAAACCCAGGCTGGCACGAGGCTGGGAAGGGGAGGAAAAGGAGATTTTCAGTGCAGCCTCCCCAGCAGGAATCCCTCGGCCGTGTGGACTCCACGGGGGGTGTTTTCCATCCCTCTGGCTCAGCGGGCAGCAGGATCCTGCCCTGACTGATCCACCAAGGAGCACAAAGCACCGGCCCGCGGTGATCGGTGCCGGTCACCCCCCCCGGGGCCCTGGGACAGCGGGACGCTCTCCCCAGGATATGGGATCGCTCCGGGATGGGGCAGGAGAGGCGATCCCAGCTCCCAGACCCCTGCCAGCGAGGGATCGATCGCTGCAACAACCCCGGGAGGCTCTGCCTGCTCCGGGCAGCCGGGAGGGGAGGCTTGGCTGGGCTTCGTGCTCTCCTAGATGGGACAAATTGGGACTGAATTATTAATAACCACTGCAGACTGTCTGGTTTCCACCTCTGCGGGAGCCTCTCTGATTTAGGGCACAGCTGCAGTGCCCATCCTGCCTCCCTTTCCCGTTCCAGGGGCTTCGCCGGGCACCGCATCCCGCCGGCAGCCCCCTCCCGAGGGCCGGGATGAGCGCAGCCCGGAGCCAGGCTCTGTCTAGACACGGCCCCGAGGGAATGGGGAGATGGCAGCAATTAACAACCTGTTTGTTATTTTCCCTATCTGGCGTTCATTGCCCCCATCAAACCCGCTCCTAATTCCAGCCTGGCTCTTCCCACAGCTCTCCCGGCTTCCCCGTTATTGCACCAGGCTCGCCGTGAGTGATTTGTGCAGGCAGCATCACCGCGCTGGTCCTCAGGGGGTGGAATATTAGACACACCAATTAGCTGGCTGTGGATAAATTCCCATTTACCTGCTCAGCGCAGGCATTTTTCCCAGCCCGCTCCTTCCGTCTGCTTTTCCCTCTGTTTCCCCCTCTCCCCCCGGCATGGCTGGAATTCTTAATTAAGGGGAAAAAAAGCTGCTTAATGTGACCTCTGACATGACGTAATGCAGCCCCGAACGTCTGCTCGGGCTCTTTGCAGCCAGACACGGAGCAGGTGCTGTGCATAGCAAAGAGAGAGCCAGACTTGCCAGCTCCAGATGGAGATTTTTGGGATGGGAGCATGGATGGATCACCCCTGCCTGGGCTCTGAAGAGGAGCAGGAAAGCTCCCACCAGCAGGAGGGAAGGTTGGGAAAGGCTGGGATGGCATGGGATGGATGGAATGGTGATGGCACACTCTGAAAAAAATGGCTCTGGAAGTCACATTTCAAGGGAATTAAGGAAAAATAAATAATCAAACCCTTTAATCCTGGGGGGGGAAAAAAAAAATCCCCTCAATGTGTTTGTTGCTGCCCAAGAAAGCAAATTACAGAGGAGCATGGAAAAGGTTGTGGTCAAAAGGCCAAATCCAAGTTTCTCTGTAGTTCTACAGCAGGAAGTGTCATTTTAGGGGGTGAAATCATTCCCAGAGCAGTGGGGAGAGCTCGTGGAGAGCTGGGACATGAAATGCTTGAGGTCTCCCAAATTCTCAGAGACAGGGCTGGAGCCAGTTCCCATTTAGCTCATTGCTCCAGGCACCTGTGCAGAGCCTTCCCTACCTTTATATTTTTGGAGTTCCAAATGGGAAGCGAATTCACCGAGGAATCTTTTGCCATTTTACACTGAAATTCCATTTTTTAATCTGAGTAAGGGGAAAAAAGCATCCCAGGCTGTGTCCTTGTGTCCTGTGCCTTGCCTTGGAGTGGCCAAAAGGAGTTTTGCTGGAGAAGTGAATTCAGAACATGGAAAGGTTCTGAATTCTCAGTCTCAGTGACTTGGGGGACAGGGATGGGCCACGTTCCCAAAATTCTGGGAGAAACAGCTCAAAGCACATCCCTGAGCTGGGCCATTCCCAGTGGAAAAAGATGAGAGCATCAAATGCCAGGATCGTCTCCAGCTGACCTTATTCCCTCCATCCCAAAAGGATTTCTTTATTTTATCCCTGGTTTGCTAAACAAAAAATGCCAAGAAAATCCAAATCCATCAACTTTAAAAAGCTGGGCCAGGTGGAGCTGGGTCCCAGGGGCACATCTGGCACCAGGGTGCTCCCAGCATCTCCCTGGCCAAGGAACACATGGAATAAGCAGGGCCAGGCAGATTCCTGCATTTCCCTCCCTTCCTTCCTTTTAGCTTTGTGCCCCCCAGCAAGGACAGAGCTGATGGGCTTTGCAGGGAGATGATGCCCTGGGTGTTGTTTACAGCTGGCCAGAAAATCAACATCTGGAGAGGGAGCCTCATCCCTGGCCATCTGTCACTTGGAATGGAGCTCTGCAGGAGGCAGGTGAGTGAAAACGCCGGGATTTGCCTTGGGAAAGGGTGGCTTTGAGGCCACTGTCCCACCTGAGGTTTGGCCTCTCTCCACATTGGTCACTTTGCCCTCAGAATGGGCAGTGCTGGGACAGGGAGTCACTCCCAGGACGCAGCCAAGCTCCGGGAAATTCCCTCTCCCAAATCAGACACGGAGGAAAGAGCAAACTCCAGCTCCAGGGATGGATTTTCCCCTTTTCCTATAAACAGGGGAAGGCAGGAGACAACTGCAGAGCTGCTCTGAGCACCGTTACCTTCTGGAAAGGGCTGCAAAGCCTGCGGGAGCCACTCGGAGCAGGATTTGGGAAGAGCTCCCTCAGGGAAGGGGAAGGAGGGAGCAGGGGGATGTTCCTGCTTCCCAGCTGGGGTGCTTGGGATAGGGCAGGTTCCACGATTTTGCTGGATAATTGTCACGTACATCATGGGAATGCACACAACGGGGGTGGGAAGGGCTGCACCCCCTCTCCACCCCCTGCCAGCCCTCGTGTCCCAAACCTCTAACCCTGGGCAGAACCAGCACATTCCAAACCTGCCACTTCCAGGCAGGAGGCAAAACAGGCTGGAAGAGATCCCTACCAACCCTTGGAAAAACCAAACCAAACCAAGCCAAACCAAACCAAGCCAAGCCAAACCAAACCAAACCAAACCAAACCAAACCAAACCAAACCAAACCAAACCAAGCCAAGCCAAACCAAGCCAAGCCAAACCAATAAATAAAAGATACAAAAATCCAAGGAAAAGCAAGCAAAGGCACCAGATCTCCCAGGAAGCTGGGGAGGTTCCACACACTGCAGCTTCTCTGAGCTGGATTTAGGCAGGAGTGGGAGAGCAGGAAAGCCCTCCATGGGGGCTGCAGATGGGAGGAGATTTTGGAATACACCAAGCTGGCCAAGTCCAGCTCCTGGAGCAGCCATGGCTCAGCCTGACCATGGGCAGGGCTGGCTCTGGCTGGACACGCTGCTGCCTGGGCTGATCCCGAATTCTGGCACTGCTCCTCAGGCCAGGGAGTTCCAGGGACTGAAGGGAGGGTCTGGAGAGGTGGTTTGGAGGGGTGTGATCCATCTGCATGGATTCATCAAGGAGAGGAGCAGGGGCACACGGTCATGGCATGGCCATGGGGGCGGGGTTGGAATGATGAGCTTTGGATGAGCTTTAAGGTCCTTCCCAACCCCAAAAACAAACATTCTGTGATTCCAGGATTGCCCCCAGTCCAGCCACAAATTTGGAACGACCTTTGTGGGATGGATGGATGGATGGATGGATGGATGGATGGATGGATGGATGGATGATGGATGGATGGATGATGGATGGATGAGGGATGGATGGCTGTCAGAAAACACCTGTCTCCAGGTGGACACTGGGCACTTCCTCCTGCCCCAGGCTGAGGAACAAGAGGTGGAGGATCCAATGGACCACCAGCATCCCATCCATCACCAGGATGCTCCCAAAACTTCCCGTTCCTCCTGTGGCTGGGCTGATGCCCCCACAGGATGGAGAAGGGGTGGAAATCTCAAAGCCCAAGGTGCCAAATGCAGCACGGGGGAGAAGCTCAACCAGGCAAAGGGAGCTGAGGGAGCCTCTGCTCTGCCTCCAGGGAATCCTTCAAATCCCTCTGAGGAGCCACCAGCACATCCTGGTCCCTTGGGAATCATTAGAGGCTTTCTTTTTCCTACAGCCAAGGGAAAAGGGTTTAGAGGAAGAGAATTTGGGGAGTTCAGGCAAAAAAAGAGAAAAGGTGAGGGAGGTGCTGAGAAAAGCAAAGCTGAGCTGGCTGATGAATTTCAGTTTTAATTTGGATGCCTAAAAAGAAGGAGTTAAGCCAAATTCCAAAGCAAACAACACCAGAAACACAAGGAAAAGTATTTTTTTCCTTTCCTGACCCTTCGCCCCCTTCAGGTTTTGGCCAAAACTCTTTGGCAGCTTCTCAAGTTTTGGTCACCTCAAGCAAAACAGACTTTTGGCCACTGAACTTTCCAGGCAATTTTTTTTTCACTGCCCCTGGGGACCTGCGGGGTCCCTGCCCGGTCCCCAGACCCTGGCGTGCCCCAGGCCAGCACACAGCTCTGGGTTTGCAGGTCTGAGCTGCCTCCGGGGCAAAGCCCGTGAAAATTTCCACTCGAGCAGCCACCAGCACGGCAGGGGAAGGCACTGGGAGCCCGGCCCTGCCAGGGGAGAATTTGGATTTTTAATTGTTTCTGCTTCACCTCCGTGCTACGGGGATGAGAGACGGCCCCGACAGCGACACAGGCGGGGGCGGGGCGGGGCTCGGCCCCAGCGCTGTTTATCTCACTCGGCAGCTGGAGGGCTCCTGGCCCTGGGGAAGGGGCTCCATCCCCGGCTCTCAGCTCTGCCACCACTGCCCCGGAGGGCTCATCCCCAGCACTGAAGGGCTGGGAAGCTCTGCCACCTGCCACAGCTCCTCGAAGCTCCCCAGGGATCTCCTGATGCTGGATGGGGACCAGCTGCCCTCCTGCCAGTGGGGATGGCCACCGTGCCCAGCTTGGAGCCCACAGGCCTGTTTCTTTTCCATGAGGGAATACGATCCCGAGGAACTGCTCGTGGCGTCGTGGAGCCACCACGGGACACTTCGTGACAGGGACACACTGCCCCAGCCCGAGGCCACACTGGGAAATCCAACAGCCCCCAAACAACATCCCATGACCCCAGAGGGTGACAGGTGACACACAGGGACGGGATGGGGCTGATTTGGGATGTGGAGGCAGCGAGGCTCTGCTGCCCTGGTTGGAAGCGAGCTGCAGCAAAGGGAAGCTGCCCACCGTGGGAAAAGGGTGTTGGAGATGGGGTGAAATTGAAAAGTGGGTCCCACCAGATGCTGGGCTGAGCACCGGACATGGCCACCGTGGGATTTTAGGGTGCTCAGTACCCTGAAGAATTGGGACTTCCTTAGTCACAACTTTAAAGGGATAATCGATCGGATCCAGGGGTTAAATCCCCCTGGGATTTTCAGGGGGGAAATTTGCTTAGCAGGGTCTATGGTCAAATCCTTTAATTTCCTGGATTAGGAAGTCAGGGCAGCTTGTCATTTGTCCTGTGGGGAGGAGGTGACAGAAACCTCATTGCTTGGGGCCTTTCAAACCAACTGCAAGAGCATGGGGAGTCTGGAATACCCCAGACCACTCCCTGCTTCCCCCCAGCATCCCAAACTGGGGGGAAGGAAAACCATCAAGGAAAATACTCAGTAATCTGGCTCAGCTCTGTGTTTTCCTCTTGGTTGTGCTCCTGGTATTAATTTTGCCTCTCCCTGGGGAGGAAAGGGTGTGGGGAGGGACAAGGATGGGGTGTTGGGGACGTTGCTGAAGGGAAGAGGATGGGAGCGACCAGGAAACTCAAAATGGGAGTTGGGAGAAGAAAAAAGCACGGAGACCTCTCTCATGAGCTGGGAAAGCAGCAGAGAGACCCCAACCCTTCCCCTTGGCTCTTCTCCACCCTCAAACTTGGGGATGCAGCATCCCCAGGACACGGTGGGGACACGGCTGGGGGGTCTGGGGAGGTGGGACACGGCAGGGAGGGGCTGCCAGCATCCCCCCTCCCCACCCTCGGGCCCGGCTGTGGGACCGGGTATCCCAGCGGCCTCCCTGCACCCCTGGCAGGGCGAGGATGAGGATGGAGAGGGCGGCGGCTGCCAGGGGAGGGATCTCTCCTTCCCCGCCCAAAATCCCTGGGAAAAGCAGCGCTGCAGTTTCTGCTGGTTGAGCAGGAAAAGCAGCAGAAAGGAAAAGCAGGGGCTGGGTTTGTGTTGTTGTTTTTGTTGTATTTTGCTTTTCCCCCCCTGTGATGGAGGGCTGCTCCAGCCAAAAGCAGCAGGAAGAGGCTTCATCACTTTGTGCCGGCAGGCGGGGCCGGCAGGAGGGTCCTGGGGGATCCCCGGGGCTCCGGGGCTGGAATGCTCCCACTGCCCTCCCGGGAAGGGCTGGATTAAAATCCAGGCGGGCGATCCGCACTGCGATGAGCTGCGGTGCGATGCCAGGGAGGAGGAGGAGGAAGAGGAGACAGAGGAGAAGGAAGAGAAGGAGGAGGAGGAAGAGGAGCAGGCAGCTTCCCCTTTCCCCCGCGCTGCCCTCGCCTCCTGCCCGGCGCTCCGGGGCAGCCCGTTCCCGTGGAAGCGGTGCCTGCCAGCAGAGCATCACCTGCCGTGCTCCCCGCCTCGCTGCCAGCCAGCGCCATCCCTCCCTGTCCCTTCCATCTGCTGTCCCCGCACAGGTGACCGCTGCTGGCACCGCTGCCCCATCCCGGCTCTGCCCCGGCGGTTCCCTCCTGCACCCCAAAGCCCCTTTCCCGCCCCATTCTCCGGCGAAGCCATCCCCCCCGGCTGCGGGACTGTCGCCACACAAAGCCGCGGGTTTGGGAGGCCTTTCCTGGGCAGAGCCAGCTGGGACAAGGCAGAGCCCACGGGGCTGGGAACCTCTGCTCCGCCCGCGCCGCTTCAGCACGGCCCAGCAAAGCTGGGAACGGCCTTAGGAAAGTTCCTCACACACCTGGGCCATGGATACGGGATGTTTTGGCTCATATTTAGCTCGCTGGAGTGGGAAGGGAGTGGAAATGGCTGAGGTGGGATCAGTGGTGGTGGGTGAGGGCTGGGAGGGCGATGAAAACCAAAACTCCACCGAGCTGCTCTGCCAGAAGTACAAATGACCCTGCTGAGGTTTTTGCAGCTGGATTGCCTGGCAAAGCTTCGTTCCTACAAAAGGCACTTCACCGTCCAGCCTGGCCCTGCCCGTGGACGGGTGCAGCAGTGGCCGCTGGGGACACACCGAGCTGGCCCTGCACAAGCCCGGAGGCTGCTCCTGACTTTTGACACGGCCACAAAAGGGCTTAAGGCTGCAAATCCTGTCTGAGCAGGAAGTTATTAAATTGGCATGGCAGGAGCACGTCAACAGTCACGGTGCTGCCATCACAGCCCGCATTGCCATGGCGAGGGATGGACGGACACCCCGGCCTGGCTGAGCCTGGGTGGCCGGGGCTGGAGGCGGGGATGTGCCTGCCGTGAGTCAGACGTGTCCTTGTCATCCCGGCTGGCCGGGACACGCCACCAGCAGGAGCAACAGCTGATCCTAATCTGATGCCCTGAGCCCCGTCAGCACGGGCAGGAGCAGGGAGGGAGGTGCACGGAAGTGGCAGGGAAGGAGGGAATGCTCAGTTCCATCAGCAGCAGCAGAGCTGGAGCCTGCCAGCCCAGGCTTTGCTCCTCTTGGATTGCACAGGGAAGGTCTGGGGGCAACAAGGAAAAGGTGCTGTGAAGAGAATCACCTCCTGCCCCAGCTGCTCTCAGCCTGTGAGTCACCTCCATCCACTCCTCTGTGTGTCCCTCCCTGGCTCTTCCTATCCCTCAAGGAAAGGATGGACACCAGGAGGGGATGGAGGGAGCACATTCACCCCACACAGACCTGGTGGGCTCCAGGTGATGCCCTCAGTGACCCCATCAGTGCCCAATTCCTGGGCCCAGGTGACTCCTGCAAATCCCGAGCTCCAGCTGGCTGGCAGGGCCTCGGCAGGGAACAGCAGCACTTCCCAAAGGGCCATAAGCAGAGGAATCCTCCCTGGACCCAAAACTGCCTGGAGAGGGGCTGGTGGGAGACCTTGCCCCACCTGGGCATCAGCTCAGCCCATCCCTGCAGCCAGTTCAGCTCTGCCCCATCCTGCCTTTGTTTGTCCCTGCTGTCCTGACCCAAGGAAGGGGACACAAAACCCTTTGGAGTCCCTTAACCCCCACCCCTCCTCCTTCTTCTCCCTCTCCCTGCGCAGCAGGAGCCCCTCGGGCAGCACGAGGTGGGATTAGGGTCAGCAGCCAGCACCCCCAGGCACCCAAAAAGCAGCAGGAACCCGAAATCAAGGGCAGCCCAGACAATGGCAGAGCTGCAGGCTCAGACCTGGCAGAGCATTAAGCAGCAGCATTACCGGGTCGGGGAGCGCCGGTGGGGACATTACCACCACTCGCAGAGCACGGCTGCAGCAGCTTTGCTTTTCTCTGGGTTTTGCCCGGGCTGCGTTTCCATTTTTCTCAAGAAATTACCTGTTTGGCTCTAAGAGCCCCCTGCACTTTGCTGCTCAGCTCTCGGGGCTTTTCCTGCCTGCCCAACGTCAGCCACGGCCGATGCTTCGCCCTCGCTGCAGCACCCTGAGGGGGCATCCAGGCCGAGTCCAAACATTCCCCTCCTCACTGCCAGGTTGTCTTGATTTGCTTCTTCTTCCTATTTTCCTCCAGTTTCCCTCTCTGGAGTTGAATGACACCGTGCTAATTTGTGGCCCAGCTCCTCCTGAGACTGTGCAGCTTTAATTATATTTTTCTCCTGCTTGGTGCAAGGCTGGGCTGTAATTATGCCAGGAAGAGCATTACTTAGGACTGACCTGGGAGCAGCATTCCCTCTGGGAGCCAGGGCACTGGCTGCTCCCAGGAATTCTTACTTTGGGTGCTGGACAGCAGATGCCCCATGCAGCTTGTGCTGGAGAGGAGAGAAGGGTTTGCCACGTGCCACCCATCCCTGGGACTCAGCCCTGGCACCAGTGATGGTCCCTCCTCCCAGCCACTAATTACAAACCCTTGAACTGTGCAAGCAGCAGGAAACCCTGGAGAGAGGTGGGGTCTGTCTGCTTTGCTTTAGGACTGCCCTCACCCATCCTGGAGAGCTGGAGTCAGCCCTGATCTCCCCACACATTCCCTGTGCATCCATCCTCCACGGCAGGTGGCTGTGCCAAAAACCAGGGGCTGGGATGAGCTCCCTGCCCACCTTTGTCACCTGGATATTTTATTTTAGTGGATGGTGACACACCTGTGCCTACAGATAATTTGCCTGAGGTCTCAATTAGCACTAGTGAGATGGGACTGGGGGTGTCCAGCGCATCCTTCATCCTTCCAGGGTGGCAGCAGAAAGAGTGCTGGCTCTTGGCTGGTTGGAGAGGGAATGAAGACCTCCCAGAGCACTCAGAGAACACCCTGAACATTCCTTTGAAACAGGCTGGGAAAGAGTTCCCTCCCTGTCTCCCTCTGAAAACTGGTCATGGAATCATGGAAAGATTTGGGTTGGAAGGGACCTTAAAGTTCATCCAGTTCCACCCCTTCCATGGGCAGGGACACCCTCCCTAGCCCAGGGTGCTCCAAACTTTCTCCTGGCCTTGAACACTTCCAGGGATGGGCCAGCTGCTACCAACAGGAGCTCCTCAGCCCTCGTTCACATCCCTTCCTCCCCGTTCACTTCACCTGAACAATTCCAGCAGACCAGAGGGAATTATGCTTTCTCCCATTTAAATTACAGCAAAGAAAATTTAGGAGAATCTCCTCTGGACCCTAAAAGAAATCCCTTAAACATGCAGATATCACTGTGCTCTACTCAGACTCCAACAACTTTAGGAAAGCAATTTACTTGTCTCCAGCACACTGTGTTTTTAGCCTACTTTCCTCAGGAAATGGGGCTCACTCCTGTGATTGTGCTGTTTATATATCTATATGCCATCACTCCCACACTAATAACTTTTGAACGTGTTGGCCAATTCCAACCAAATCTGACAGAGCGGCAGAGTTTTCAAAAATACTGAATTCTTACAAATTTAATGAAAGCCGTGGGTGGGCACATATTTTTCTTTTTTTCCCCCACCAAGGGAAAGGCTGCAGAGTGAACTCAGTAGGATCAGACAGAAAGGAATACACACACACACACATGCACAGCCGTGCCAGGTGCTGGGAAATTGGAGTTTATGTTGGCATTGGAGGGGGGATATTCCACCCCTGAGCCCCAAAACCTCGGGAGTGAGCACCAGGATTCTCCCCCAGTTCTGATCTGTGGCTTTTGGACGATGCACTTTGGTGGGGGCACCTCATTAGGGAGCTTTAAAATTAAATCGGACTAAGATGAATAAGAAAGCTTTTCCAGCTGGATCTCAGAATGTAAAACCTTGCTCTGCTCTGGTTCTGCGGGCTCAGGGACTCTGCCAAAGCCCTCGTGAGGGGGGAGAGCTCGAGCTGAGGGATTGGAGGTTTCAGACAAAGCGGTTTAAGGTAAAAGAGCAGAGATTTACATGGGATATTGGGAAGGAATCCTTCCCTGGACCCACCTAATCCCATCCATCTCCAGCTCTCCATCCTCCACTTCCCAGCCTCCCTGCTGCTCTCCAGCAGAGCCCTGGACCACCCAGTCAGTGCAGGGCAGGGAGGTGTTCACAACTGGCATTCCTGACTTGATTTTTTCCCCTCCTCTCCCATAATTAGAGGCGGAATATTACATGTCAAGAGCTCATTAAGCATCTCTTCCAATCCCACTCTCATGGTGTTCCAGCATCCCTCTCAATCCCACTGGGGACTGAGGATGCTCAGGTTCTCAGACCCAGCATCCCATGGCAGACTGGAGCTCCACATTTCCAGGATCCATCCCACAGCACACCAGAGCTTCACATTTCCAGGATTCCAGCCTTTCGAGGCATTCCCATCCATCCCCAGGTCACAGGGAAAGATCTGGTCTTCCCACTCCTCTGCAGTCTGCTTCCTACCTGGCATTCTAGTGGGATTTTTAATTTTTTTTTCCAACCATCAGCTCGAAAACATCATCAAGCCCAAATGTGCTCCCAAAGCAGGCCCGGGAGGCTCATTCATATTGCAGATAAGGCCTTGGCAGACGTGCTGATAAGGATTTCAAGTGTGACTCTGCATACAAATATTCCAGACCCAACAATTAATCCAGCACAGGAGGCTGAGGACGTACCTGGGTTTTTCCCCTGACCCCAGCCCTTTTTCCCAGCCTGGCTGCTAAATATAACTCTTGCTCAGAAAACAGAAAGGAATGACATGCTCTAATAAACCATCCCAAAATGTGATACAAAGAGCCCTGAATTCTCCAGAGGAGCTTTTCCTCCTTGCCTCACTGCTGGTCTGGGAGCTTCCAGAGCAAGGCACAGAGCTCCAGGTGCCTTTTGGGAGCCAGCTACAGGGTGCTGGAGCTGGCCCTGCTTTGAGCTGGGACCTTATTTCAACTTAAATTAGACATGGCTCGTTTTCCCCTTCCCTCCTGCTGGTTTTCAGCCGGATCAGATCCCAGCTCTGGGTCTCTGAGCAGTTCCATGAGGGCTGCACAGGGAGAAGGGGCATTATCGGGCACCCAGATCTGTTTTCCAGCAGATCCTCAGCCGGGACAAACCCTCCCCAGGGCTGAAGCCACATATTTGACTGGTTTTCCACTCAAAAACCCTTTTGGGAATGGAAATTGCTGGGAATCCTCCCAGCACAGGCCAGCCCTGGGATGGCTCCTCTTGGCTGTGAGTCAGGCAGAGGATATGAGCAAACATCTCAGGGGCTCTTCTGCTTATCCAAGAGGAGAGGGGAAAATGGGATAAATAACCCAGTAAGTGACAGCTCTCAGCCCATGACAGCCACCAAGGTGCCACCACGCCCTGCCCAGGCTGCCCTGCTGCCCCGCACGGTCTCCCTGCCTCACTTGGGGAGGTTGTGCACCCCCAGCCCACTGGGAATTACCAGAGGGACAAAAGGGCTTGGATCCACCCTGCTTTGAACAGCACCCCAAGGCTTGGGCAAGCCCAAGGCTGCTCTGAGGTCCACGTAGCACCAACCTGCAGATGCCCACCATGAGTTGCTTTCCCCCAGCAGCACCCCTACTACAACAAAAACTCTTATCCCACTCATCCCAAGTCCCCAGGGCGGGATCCCAGCTCAGACCCATCAGGGTGGGCAGGAACCCCCTCACCTGGACGCCGCGATCTCCGCTTTCTGCTTGGCGATGGTGGCCGCCCTCTCGGCCGCCTCCACGGCCCGATCCACCTTCTCCCGGATCTTGCTGGCGCGCAGCGGGATGAGGTTCTTCCTCTTGCCGCTGACCAGGATGTTCTGCTTGTACTTGCCCTCCTCCTTGGTGCCGTCGGGGAAGGTCATGCAGCCGTAGCCGTGGCGCTTGTTGTTGGCCCACTCGCCCTCGTACTTGAGCCCGTCCGAGCGCTGGCTCACGCCCGAGCCCGAGCGCTTGTCGTTCTTCCACTCGCCCACGTAGATCTCGGTGGTGGTGGCGTCGATGTCGTCTTCGATGACCGAGAGCTCGGCCTCGCCCTCGCCCAGGCTGATGGTGGAGTTGATGTCGCTGGCGGTGGAGCTGACCGTGCTCATGCCGGCCTCGCTCCGGAACGAGCTCTGCTTGCTCCGCTGGCTGGCCAAGGAGCTCTTGGACTCGGACTTGCGGAGCTTGAGCCCGCTCAGCAGCGAGCGCCGGAAGATGCCCTTCTTCTTGCTCTTGAGGATCTCGGCGTCGCTGTGGGCCATGAGGACGAAGCCGCCGCGGGACACGGCCGGGCTGCCGGCCACGGCGGGCGAGGCGTCGGGGTGCAGCGCCGTGCCGTTGGTGTGCTCGCTGCGCAGGGAGTTGATGGACGTCCTCAGGGGTGACCTGATGACCGCAGCCATGCCGTAGGGAACGCTCTGCCGGACGCCGTAACCCTGGCGCATCCCTCCGACCCACTGGCCCTGGTATGTCCCTGCGGAGAGGAGACAAAAGCAAACGGAGGTGGGTCATGGCATCAAACTCCTCTGGGAGCCCTCTGCAGCTCTGGAATCCCAGTCCCATCTCCAGGACGAGGATTGTGGAGGGAAAACTGGTGGGATTGCAGGCTTGCCCTCCAGCTGCAGCATGGAGATGTTAGAAACCAGCCAAGGCATCAAGGAACTGCCCCTTGGACCAATCCCTAATGTGAAAGGGAAGGGAGCAGGGGCGTGGAATGGGGAATGTTTATCCAGGAGCACACTCCGATCCCGTCCACGCTGCTGGCAGCGATGGCATCTCACAGCAGATGGATAACTTATAACAATACATTTATTTATACACACAGTGCCTTCATCCGCTGTGCTGGGGAGGGAAGCAGCTCCGTAGAAATAAAGGCCTCACGGGGAGAGATCCATGTGGATATTCCCCTTGGAATTGTGCCCCTGTTGGAGCTCCTACATTTGCGTGGGCACTTCCTGGAGTTTCTTAACTGGTTGTTGGTGGCATGAAACACGCACAGGGCTCCACCACAGCACTGAGAATGGGGGAACAAGGAACCCACCCAGCCCGGGGGGCACAGCTGGAGCTCAGCACCCTCCCTGTGCGCCGGAATGCGGGGTGGGTGGTAATCTGCTCGGGGTTCCTAATCCCATCCCCTCCTGGAGCTCAGAGGTTGGCACAATTCCAGGCCTTATCCCAGCTCGTTGAACTGCAGGGCTTGCTTTTATTCTTAGGTCGGTTTAATCTTCTCCGGACCAGCTCGAGATGCAGTGGTCCACTGCTCGCCCAAGCCCTCCTGGGGCAGACTGAGGAGCCTGAGGATGGCTCCTGGCCGGGCCCTGGAGCTGCTGGAATGCTGTGAGTGGTCCCAGCCCTGGGATGTGCAGAGCTGGGATGGGCACAGGCAGCACCTCGCAGCAGTGGGACCTCCCTTAGTGCCAGCCCCGCTCCCACACACCCAGGGAGTCTTAAAATAGACCTGAAATAGTGAACCCTGCATGAATCGGGCCAGTCCTACCCCAGGACGCCCTGAGGAATTTCCCTGCTCAGTTCTGCAGCTCAGCAGTGGCTCTGGAGAAGGGATCTGGGCTGGAGCAGCTCATGCTGAGCACAGGGACTACCTCCTGAGAGTGTGAAACCAGTACCTGGCCACATTTTGGGGAGTATTTTGGGGTTCTTCAGCTGTCTCTTAGCTGCCAGTGCTTTGCACAAATCCCCCAGGATTTGGGCATCCTTCCCCGTGCTCCAATGGCATTACATTATTGGGGTGGCAGCTTTGTGCACCCCAAAAAACCAGCAGGCCCAAGGTGGGCACCTCACAGAGCCTGCCCTGGAGAAGGGATGTGGAGAGGCAGGGGCAGGCAGGATTTACTGAGGGTTTATGGGATCAGCACCGGGATTAGGGCAGGCAGCGGGATTAGGGCAGGCACTGGCAGGGCAGGGAGAGGAGGTGGTGACAGGGAAAAGGGTGGGGGACAACCTGTGAGATGCAGCCCAGGGGACACAGCAGACATGTCCTGTGGGGGGGTTGAGCAGCGAGCCTGCCTTGTCCCCTGTGGTGTCCCCAAGAACGGGGAACAGCCAGCACCAAGGTGCACCCACAGCTCTCCCCATGCCTGGGATGGTGGCTGTGGCAGGGGAGAGCCTGCCAAGCTGTCCCTGCATTCCCTGGGGACCTGGCAGCACCTCTCTTCCCTTTCTGGCTCCATCCCAGAGTATCTCAGCAGGACAATGGAGCTACTCGGGGAGAGATTCCCCCCAGAGCCCCAAGTGCCCCCACCAAGGAGCCCCCAGGGTGGCTTGGGGTGTCCTCACACCGTGCTCCTGCTTTCCTAGAGCTGGATTCCATGGGTTTCAGGGAAAGATGCCAGTGTGGGCAAGGGCACAGGGAGAACAGGTCCTGCATGAGATCCACCAGATCCCACCCTGCCCAATCTCCCCGATCTCCCTTTGCCTTGGCCGAATCCCTTGACTTGAGCCCTGACCCCACACAGGACTCCTCATCTCCTGGCAAGTGTGCAGCTGAAAAACCTCCCTGGATTAGGCTGGAGCAGCGTGAAGGATCACAGCCCTGTGCTGGAAACCTGAAGGACTGGCAGGGAGCAGAACAAAGCGCTGCGGGCTGGAGCGTGACAGCGCGGCCCGGCTCCAGCACCGGCGGCAAATTGGTCACAGCAGGTCACAGCTGCAGCCTGTGCCTGTCCCCAGCCAGGCTGAGGTGCCCGGGATGCTGCCATGCCTGCCTGGCCTTCAAACCTGCTCCTGGAATGGCACAGCTGCCAGGAGCAGTCTCAGTATCTCCTCGGCAAGGCGGATTTTCCAGCCACTCCGCCCTGCTTGTCCTCTCCCAGCACTGTGGAGCAACTCCCAACCCCCAGCTCTGCTTTCCTGGGTGTCATTTCTTCCCCACAGGAGGCAGCAGCGTGGATTATCCCTAGGGATTGCCTCAGAGGCCACGCTCGTGTCCCCGACGGCCACCAAGGCATCTGGGCAGCTTCATGGCCACCAGCAGATCAAAGAGTTTCCTGTCAGGGAGCTCAGTCCTTCCTCAGCCAGCAGCGCTCCTTCCTTCCCCTGAGTCCATCATGTTTTAAAGCCCTGGATACCCCAGGATTTGGCCATGGACAGCGGGAGCCTTCGGAGCCATCTGATCTGCATTGCCAAGCGCCGCCACCTCCCCCCGAGCCCCGCTCAGCTTAACCCCTGCCCCAACATTTGCAGATATGTGCACAAAGCTTGATCTCACAAGGAGCCCGGAGACTCCTTCTCCCTGCAGAGGAAAGAGGATTTCACGACGTTCACGTGCCAGGATGGACCAGCTGCAAGGGGAACGTGCAGCAGGAATGTGGCACGCTGGGGACAGCAGGATGGGGCTGGGAGTGCTGGAATGAGCACCTCTGGTGGAACAGGATAATCTGCTGAGGTGCTGAATGGAGAATTCCAAGGATTTTGGTTCTGAGCACCTCACAGGGCCGGGACGCAGGAGGGGAACGTGCATCCCTTGGGATGGGAAGCAGGGAGCAATGCAGGGAGCAATCCTGGCCACAAAGAGATTGTATTGGCCAAGCCAGAGCAGAGCCAAAGCCACCATGATGGAGGAGAATCCCTGGGGAGGAAAATGGCCCAACCTCTTCCCTCAGCCATGCAGGGCCCTCCTGTGGGTGCCTCCAAGATGCCAAAAATATCCATCCTGCTTTGGTGTGGCCCTTTTGCACGGGGCAAAAAGGACAAAGAGAGAGAAGAAAGTCTTGGACATGGATAGTCAAGATAAAGGTGATGCCACGAAGGGCGAGGAAGTGGCCACGTCCCTGCCAAGCAGAGCTAAGGGTCGGGCACAACCTGAGGCTTGGAGAAAACAAGGGAAGTCATCCCAAAAGATGGATTGGAGAGAATATCCCTATTACAGAAATAACTGTCAAAGTGTAAGAAAGGGAACGGGCTCATGGGAAAGAGAGAGATCGATGGAAACACGGAGAGAAGAAAAGGGGCTGTGCTGTTGGACACATTCACTGGTATTCCTAACCCTGAATTTGGGGTTTTTTTGGCTTGGAGTGGGGCTGGCTTGTTCCCAGAACTCCTGCAGGAATTGCCATTGCCTTGAGGAGCGTGCAGAGCCCCATCCTTGGCCGGAGGCAGCAGGGCTGAGAGCAGGGAGTGGGAAGTCCCTGGCCTGGGAAGCATCATTCCTGATTCTCCAGCCGTGACAGGGAGCAGTGCTTCCTCAGCATTCAGCTAAAATCCATCCTGGGGAGAGAGCTGACAGTCTGCAGGGCAGCTCCTGGTGGCCCCATAATGCCAAAATCCCCCAAATCAGGGCTGGCCCAGGTCTGCACCTTGCAGCAAAGCAGGGGGTGAGCAGGACCCTGCACCTCCGTATTCCCTGCTGGGAACAGGGATAAGGCAGCAGCATTCCAGCAGTTCAGCTGGTTTGGGAGCTCCCATGAAGCTCCATGAGGATCGGAGGCACTGCAGGAGGAGCGACGTCTTTCCGTTCATTTCCGTTCCTTTGCCAAAGAGATTTTGGGGATTTTGCTGGGGAGGGGAGGAGCGATCCCCAGCTCTGGCTCATCCCTCTGGATACAGGCACTGTGGGGATCCAGCACTGCTCCCTTTCACGGACAAAGTCTTTCTTCTCCATGGCTGGGAAGGGGCAACCACGCCGTGGCTTGCTGTCCCAAAGTAAAGAATTTCCTGGACCCGGAGTCCTTTCCTGCTTATGGAGAGATGGTGAAGCCCCACAGTGATGCCCAGGGAAATCCAGCTTTATAACACATAAACATCCCAAGGAGTTCCCTCAGGAACAGCTGGAGCTTGAACAACACAGGAGGAAGCCCAAAGAGAGGATTTTGGGCTGCTCAGGTACGTGGGGCTTCCTCTGGCCTAAGGTGGGATCATGCACTTGGATATAAACCTGGTCTGTGATGTTGGAAGGAGACAAAAATAAGGATTTTTTTGGGTGGGAATGACTGTGTTTTCTTTCCCCCCTCTGCCCATACCCAAGATTTGGCATTTTGTAGTTGCTGAGCCCTCTGGCCCCACTCCAGGAACACCATTAAGGAGAAGCTTTACGGCTGCTCCCAGGCTTTTCCCAAACCCACACGGTCGGTTCCGTGTCCTGCAGGATGAATCCTTTGGCAAACACGTGGATAAAGCCCAGGGGAGGTTTGCACAGACCTGCCCTCTTCCAGCTCCTCATATGGAAACATCCAAGCAGGAATTTGGGATGTTGTGAAGCACTTTGAGGGCACCGGCCACACACGTGCCATTACCACAACCTGACCTCAGAAAAAGACAAATGTTTGGAAAAAATTCCTTCTCCATCCGTAACACTGAGTTAAAAACCCAAGCACACCCACCACGCTGGGTCAATATTCCCAGGTTAGATAAAATAATCAGCAACAGGGACGCAGCTTCCCAGGTTTGCCTGGAAAATGGGAGCAGCAGGCTCCAAAGGGCTGGAGCTCTGTCCCATCCTTGAGGCACAGCCAGAACCTCCTGGTCCAGTGACTGTGCTGGGCACCAGCAGCATTCCCAAGCTCCCAGCTCTCCTTCCCCACTCAGCAAAATCCCAGGAAGGAGGGGGAAGTGGTCCGAAGTGCCCCTCCACTTTTCCAAGCCAAAGTAATTAGGTTTTACAAATTGCCGATTTATCTCACAAAGGATCCTTCCTGGCCTGCTCAGCCCCCCTCTTATCTCTGGCCTCTGCAGTATATTAATTAAAGATGTCCAATGGCAATAATTAGGCCTGGCTCTTGAATTGTGACTGGAGGAGGGAGTTTTAGAGATATCCTTTTGCAGCTGCTCGATATCACAGATCCCAGGAGGACTCACACACAGACCTTCTCAGGAGCACCCATCCCAAAGGGAAGGAGTCTGGGAGCAAAGAGAGGACTGGGGGGTGCTCGTGCAGCCTCAGCTCTGATGGTGTGACAATGGGGACGTCCTCGCTGGCCCTCCCAGGGAACTGCTGGGGAAAATGTGCCCCCAAATGTTCTACCTGACTCTGTGGGGACTCCTGAGCACAGGATCACAGAATTCCACAATGGTTTGGGTGGGAAGGGACCTTAAAGTCCATGTTGTTCCCATTCCCTGCCATGGCAGGGACACCTTCCACTGTCCCAGGCTGTTCCAAGCCCTGTCCAGCCTGGCCTTGGGCACTGCCAGGGATCCAGGGGCAGCCACAGCTGCTCTGGGCACCTGTGCCAGCCCCTCCCCACCCTCCCAGGGAACAATTCCTAATTCCCAATATCCCATCCATCCCTGCCCTCTGGCAGTGGGAGCCATTCCCTGGGTCCTGTCCCTCCATCCCTTGTCCCCAGTCCCTCTCCAGCTCTCCTGGAGCCCCTTTAGGCCCTGGCAGGGCTCTGAGCTCTCCCTGGAGCCTTCTCCTCTCCAGGTGAGCCCCCCCAGCTCTCCCAGGCTGGCTCCAGAGCAGGGGGGCTCCAGCCCTTGGAGCATCTCCATGGCCTCATCTGGAATTGCTCCAGCAGCTCCACATCCTTCTCACATTGGGAAGCCCCAGAGCTGGAAAAGCACTTCAGCTGGGGTTTCAGAGGTGGAGAATCCCCTCCCTCAACCCCCTGGTCACTGCAGGGACGTGGGGACACATTTTCTGCCAGGACACCCCTCCTGCACTGTCCCTCCTGGCAGCGGGACACCGTGCCCAGCTGGGCCACTTCCATGCCCTGCCCTGTGGCCAGCTGCTGCTCCCACCCCCCAAACCCTCCCCTAAATCCACACAGGCACGGCATGGATGGCTGGCAGATGCCACCTGCATTGCTCACCCTGGAATGTGGGAATCAGTGAGCTGCCTGTGGCCAACACCAATGGATACAGAATCCACAGCAAATTACCCCCCCTCCAGCCCTGCCACGGCCTCCCATCACCAAGCCACGCTGAAAACACAGTCAGATGCTTCTGCTGTGGCTGCTAATTTGCCAAAAATATGCTCTGGTAACTGCTTACACAGGGGAAGGAATAAAAGTATGGATTTTTGAGTATGCAAATCCAATCTGCAGGCACGGACACGTGATGGGTGTTAGTCATAGTGCTAATGCTGGGTGCATCCAGACATGGTGGGCACAGCCAGGGCTGGGCATCCAGGGAGGCTCAGAGGGGCAGGAGGAGAGGATGGGGAGGATGAGAGCCCTCAGGGGCTGCTGTGCTCCTGCCTGGGTGCAGAATTAAACCTGGTTTGGGGGCCAGTAAATAATGAACAATTACAGCTCGTGTCAGCATGGTCAGCTGGTACTTCTAGAAGCAGGGAGCCTCCATCGAAAGGAATCAAGCAGTGGCTTGGATGAGGTTTGGAAGGGGTAGGGATGGGAGCAGGGATGGGTTTGGAACAGAACCTCTGCAGGAGCAGGAGCCGGGGGCTGCAGGGAGGAGATGGATTTCTACAGCCTCACACCTCAGTCAGGGAATCTGCCTCCTCCTCCTCCTCCTCCTCTCCTCCTCCTTCTCCTCCTTCTCCTTCTCCTCCTCCTCCTCCTCCTCCTCTCCTCCTCCTCTCGTCCCCCGGCCCTGGAGCNATGCAAATAACAACACAAGTATTTCTGGCTGAAATACCATGGAACAGGGATTGCTGAGCCATTCTCCTTGGGGAAAATCACCAGGAAATCACCAAGAACGTTCCTCTGGGGGATATGAGCCCCATCCCAAACACGGGGACACATTTATGTCCTCATTGCCTGTCCCAAGGATACTCTGCAAGCAGCAGGGTGAAGGCTCCTCCCTCAGTGGCAAACATTAAAAAAAAAAAAATCTCGTATGGAAATTAATGTTTTCCAAGGCATTTCAGCTACTTGCTTCAAGGGGAAAAACTGTTCTTCAGGAAAAACCAACCAGCCTGAGCATCCCCTCCCTCTTCTCATTGCTTCTGCATCTCCTGCTTCCCCAAACCTGTTGGGAAGTGCCTTTTCCAGCCAGAATTCAAGGAAAGGCTTCAAATAAAGACAATCAACTCTTGGCTTCACAAATTCTGATGGGGCTCACGGTGCCTCTCAGGCCAGCTGTGATTCCTCTTAAAGCTCCAGGTGCTGCAGTCAGGGGAAACACAACTTCTAAAAGGAAACAACCAAAGAGAGACATTTCTTGTGGTCTGTCCTGGGAGTGGGAAGGGCTGGCTTTGGCAGGGAAAGTCAGGGAAGCATCATCCCCTGGTGAAGTGGGGCCACAGTTCTGCCAGGGCAGCTGAATCCCTGCGGGGATTTTGGGGTCAAAAGCAGGATGAGGTTTAATCCCCAGGGATGCAAACCACTTTAGGATATTGCTCAGCACCTTTATGAAGGCCAGTGTGCTCCTCTCACAAGGCAGAGTGAAATCAGGCTGATGCTGATCCCCTTAATCCCCCCGTGCTCCAACCCTGCCACAAACTCCAGGACCTCTCCCGTTCCTCAGTGGAGATCCAGGAGCAAGGGCAGATTCCCAGCCCTTCCCAGACTGAGGAATTTGGGGGCTGCATCCCCCCCAGGCTGTGGGAGGTGCTCGGATGGGTGGGATGAGGCTGAGCTCCCCATGGATCAGGGGTAGGAGGCTGCTCCAGGAGGGGATGAGGCAGGAGCAGGGTTTATTTATTCCCTGTGAAATAAATCCTGGAGTCACAGGGAGGTTTGAGTTGGAAGGACCTTAAAGCTCATCCCATTCCCCCCCTGCCATGGGCAGGGACACCTTCCACTACCCCAGATTGCTCCAACCCCCTCCAGGCTGGCCTTGGACACTTCAGACCCTTTTTCATTCCAGGGAAACACCTTGCAGACCCCAAGTGATGCCCTGAGCAGGAAATAATACCTCTGTAGTGATCATCTTCTTGTGGAAATCAGCAAAATGAGGGGCCTTGCTCTGGCTGTTCACTCATTCATGAAAATTCATGATGCTCTGCTGTGTGCTGAGAGTGAGTGGAACCTCTTCAGGGAATAATGTTGGGAAAGCAGTGGCTGTTCTTAGGGAATGCTCATGCATCCAATGGAATTTTTAAGGATTTTTGATGCAAAGGCCAGAATCTTTCTTTGAAAATTCAATATCAAACCCCAAAATATAAACATTTGCCTTTCAAGTTTTTGTTTTCTACAAGCTCCCAATTTTTTTTTGTTAAAAAATACTTTAATTGTGAGTTAAAGAGCTGAATCCAGGGCCAAATGACCATCAAGACTCTCCTGTAACTACTGCAAACTCCTGCAAAAAAATCCTTTCTTGCTCAGAAGTTCAATGAATGCCAAAACCAGACCCAAAGAGACAAAAAATCTCACAAGGCAGATGCCAAACCCCAGTGCTCACCCCTAAAAGACCATCCCCAGGCTCACCCTGCCCAGCTGCTCCATCTCCAAGTCATGCCTACTTTAATACAGCTCATTCATCTACGTCAGCGTTACCTGACTCAAAGCATTCAAAATTCATCAGGTTCATTTTAAAATCGAGGCATTTTTAAACAGAAGGCATTTTTAGCTCTTGTCTGCTGCTTCCCAAGCCTGGAAGAATGACTTCTCTGCAATAGCCTGGGTGGAAACCTTGCTTCCAAACTGAAGCTGAAAATCTTGCAAAATCACATGATTCCACAAGCTGGAGCTTCTAAAGGGAAAAAAAAAAATTGTTCAGCTCCAGGAGCAGATGTCACCCAACCACGAGGAGCCCCATGGGATATCAAATCACATGCAAATATCCTGAGATTTGCATTCAAAGCCATGAGAAACCCACCCCAGTGAAGTGACATTAACACTGTGCTTCAGGGCTGCAGCCACCCTCTGCTGTGGGTCAGGGACAGGGGGGTCGATGGGCTGCCCAAGGCTGGGGTCCTGCACAATTCCCTGGAGAATCCCAGCCTGGATAAAAGACTCAGGAAGATGGAGTGAGGGTCTGAGGCCTGTCTGGCAATTTCTGTCTCATGTTCTTTTCTCCGAGGTCAAAATCCTTCTTCCTCTGTCCTGAGCTGTACCTGAAACTAAGCAGCATGTTCCAGTGAGAGAAGTAATTACCATGAGTTCATAGCATTTATTTTTAATGAGGCTGGTCAGAATCTTCATTTAGTATTTTGATTCATTTTTCTGTGCTTGGCAGCTCCTGACGTCTCCGGTTTTGCTCTCCTAGAACCACTGCAAGCAGCTTCTAGACCCAATCCAGACACTGAGATGCTCCATCACCAAAACCTTGACTTTTTAAAGGAATTACCAGGTTCTGAGGGGTTGTTGGGACCAGCTCTGGCTGTGTCTGGGTGCTGCAGGAACGGGAGCTCTTGTATTTGCTTGTTTCCTCCCACTGTTTAAAGTGCATCAACAATTCCTTCCCAGCAGCAGAGCAAGGGAAGAGCTGGGACTTTTCAGGTAATTCTGACATCCGTGCTATGAATAGATCCTGATGGGAATTTGCCCTGGCTCGTGGTTCCCTGTGCAGGAGCTCAGGGGAAGGCCGGCGTGGGGAGAGGCACCAGGCCATTGTGGCACTGTGCAGTCTGGCCATGCTTTGGGTTGGAAGGGACCTTAAAGATGTCTCATTCCAGCCCTCCTGAATGGTGGTGCTTCATCCCAAGCCACGGCTCTGCTCAGGTGAGGGGATGCAGCCCCTTCCCAGACAGGAATGCAGGTCCCACACGGCATTCCCGCTGCATCCCCCTCCGTGGGATCCCTTTGTGCTGGCTGGTGGGATATAATTCCATGCTTTTCCCCTCCTCAACCACTCCCAAGCCATTTGGTCGATAGCTCCTGGTGCACCTGCTAAGAGAGGTGTCACCAGTGCCACTGCAGGGGTGGGAAAGTGGGACATGGAGCAGGACAGGCTGGCAGGGCCCCACCCCGGCAGCTCCCAGAGCTCCGCTTCCCTCTCCCCATGGCAGGAATATTTCCCAGCCCGGGCCAAGAAATCCCACTTGCCTACTCAGCCAGTGCTAACAATGCAAACACTAATTATATTTCCCTCACCTATCAAAGGATGATTCATTTTAGGTGAGTGGGCACGGAGATTACACAAGATGAACACCACCGTGTGACCGCCCGGCCCTTTCGGGGTAGCCCTCCCGAGAAACGAGGATTTAGGGAGCGTGGGACATTCAGGATGGGGAGAGGACTGGCAACAGGATGAGGCTGGTTCACAGCAGACACCTCCAGCCTGTCCCAATCCCTCAGGGATGCTGGGCAGTGGGCGCCCAGGATGGGCTGGTCCCATCCCAGAGCCCCTGTCTGGTTTAGGATCCCGGTTGTTCAGCTGGGAAGAGGTGGGAGGAGGAGGAAAACAGCAGTGCTAGGGATGGAAAGGGCAAAACCAGATTTGGGACTTCCTTCGGCCACCCTATCTCATCCACCCCCACAGCCATGAAGGTTTCAGCAGCTCAACCCAAACCCAGTGCAGAGGAATCCCATGGGAAGTGTGGAGCCACAACTCCAGCTGTCCCCGGGGTGAAATCGCTGAGCATCCCCAAAGTATCCGAGGCAGGAAGCAGCTGAGATGTCTCCTGATCTCCAGACTTGATCAGAAGAGGGTCTCCAACCCTCTGCCCCAGGTCCCCCCAGCTCCACTGCCAGCAGCCCCAGCCTCATGTGGGTGCTGATCCAGGGGGATGCAGCCCCTTTCAGCTGAAGGGAGCAATTCCTGCTCCCACTCCGGAGCTGGGTGAATCAGACAAGTGCTTCAACTCCAGCACCCGACTGAAGCAATCCTTGGGAGCCTCGTTTATGTAATATCAGCTGCTCTGGAGGGGGGCAGGGGGTTTTTTGGCAGGGAGACGAGGATATATCAGCAGTGCTGGGGATGTCTGAGTGAGTGAGGCCTCGGGGACGACAGGACAGCGCAGAGGCCGCGTGTCAGCCGTGCCAGGGACGCTCGGCGACGCGAGGGCTCCTGGGAGAACAGCACAGCTCCCTGGGCTGATCTGGGCTCTGTGCTGATGGACACCAATCCCCCGGGCTGGGGGAGCAGGATTTGCTCTCCCGGGGGGGGGTCAGGGAGCGCGTGGGAAGGGCGTGGGGGGCTGGTCGGCGTGGGGGGACAGGCGTGGGGTGCGCGGCGTGCGCGGTGTGGGAGGTGTGAGCTCGGCAAGCTGCGCGCGGGGGCAGCGCTGCCTGCGCCGCCTGCGGGGCTGGCGGGAGCCCCCGGGCCACCGTGTGCCACCCCCGGCACCCAGCACAGCCAACAGTCCAGCAGGCACACAGCATCCCTCCCAGGAGAGTGCTGGGGCAGGGCGAGGTGTGCCCTTGCCCACTGTCGTGCAAGGGAGTGGGAAAACTGGAGCCAACCCGTGGATTCTGGGGCTCCCCGAGCCTCGCTGCGCATTTAGGGCCCCATCCCCAAGGGCTGGGGAGCTAAAAAAAATGATGTGCAAGGGATGAATATTTATCTGTGGGTGGCAAGTGACAGATGCTGGGGCGAGGATTCTTGGATACTTCAGTTTGCTGGAGGTAATAACTGGAATAGATTAATGAGAAACATCCTTCCCTACAGTTGCCTCCCCGCTGCCACCGCTCCGGCACGCAGCGGCCTCTGGGACCCAAACACACAAAGTTCAGCAAGGCTTGCTGTCCAAAAGGCTGGAGGTGCCCAGCTTTGGTGGTTTCCACCCAGAATGGAGCCAGGCAACTGGGAAAGGGACGTGGCCTCTGGCTGCTGGGAGCTGAGTTGGTGGAAGTGGCCTTGGAGGTGGTTCTGGCCCAGCTGAGGTGGGGGAAGCTGCTGTGGAGGAGCATCCACAGTTATCAGCACTCTGCATTTCCCCAGCATGGCATTCCTTCCTCCTTGCAAGGTCTGCAGAGTCTCAGGGGGACCATTCTGCCACAGACCCTGCCCTTTCCCAGCACTGCTCCTCTCCCCTGCTCCCGAAATCGCAAACGCGCGACATCGCTTCTGGGTCCCTGAACACCGGGAAGCCGGGCTGGCCTGACAAGATGGAAGGAGAAGCTCTTTGCTTCTGGCAGCTTCTCAGAAAACGCTGAAACTGCTGCTAAGCCACCCCAGCGTGGGGATGCTGCCCAGGTTTCCCTAAAAACCACTGCGCTGCAGAGGATGGGGAGTGTGCCGGGGCGGGGGCACGTGCGTGGCCAGGGACAGGGCCAGCCCTGCAACACCCAGCCCTCAGAGACCTGTAGTTAGTCCAGACTTGTGTCTGTCCTCCCTCAAACCTCCCAGGCAGGGGCCGGGTGCCAGGAGGAGACAGCACCCACGTTGGGAGCAAGCAGAAACCCCCCCACAGCCCCTCCTGACCGCCTTGGACGTGGGAGACGGCGACGATTCCCTGCCCAAGGTTTATTCTCGACTGAAGGACTGCTGGGATTTATCCATGGCTCCCAAACACACGCCCGGCACATCCCAGCTCAGCCCCCAGAATTCTTCCAGGCAGCTGAAACAAAAGGTTGCAGCTCTCTTTTTCTCTGGAAGAAAACCACGGGCACGAAATTATCATTAAAAATCCCGAGGTGGTTCCGCCTCTCCCTGCGAGAGCACAAAAAAAAAAAGCAGCTGCAGGTGAGGTTTAACCTCCCCTCCCTGTGCAACCACAAAGCAGCAAACTGGGTTTTCCAGAGCAAGGGCTTGCAGCACCTTTCGGGAAGGCTGCGATGGAGCTCCCCGGCGCTGCAATTTCCTCACCGGAGCCGTATGGAAAACCATAACGTCCTAAAAATAACCCGTGAGCCTGCTCCAGGAGGCCCCAATTCCTGGGAAAACAAGGGGCCAGTGCCCCTGGCTGCTGGCAGGTAGGCCTGCCTCGGATTATGGTGGCAATTCCGACTGTGGAAGTAGCCACAGCCCAGGAGAGAGGATGATACAGCCACTTACAGCACGGCACCAGCTGTTTCTCCCAGTTCAGCCCTAAAGCTTGTTAGCCCAGCAATTTTTTTGGGTTTGATCGCTCCAATTGGGTTTTCTTGTTTTTCCTCTAATCCCAGTTTCCCCTCAGCATCTCGTTAAGCCGTGTTGACGGCAGAGAAGAGCTCTGGTGATCCCTCTGAGCCCCTACGCTAAGCATTAAGCCGTAAACTAGGAATGTAAGACTCTTGTCTGAATTAAAGTCTTTTCCCTGGCATCACTGAGCGTGGGGCTGCCTTTGAGGAGGTGCAGAGCCCCCCGCCCCTGGCTGGGAGCTCTGGCAGCACTGGTGCTGCCCCATCCTGCCCGGATCCCCCCCCACACACACTGGCCTCCCTCCTGCCCCGCGCCGTTCCCATGCAAATCCTACAGGTTCCAGTGGTGCAGTCACAACTGCCAATCCCATGTGCAACTTGGGTTGTGTCCCCAAGGCCTGGCCCACCCCATGCTCCGACCCCTCTGGGCCAGAGTTGGGTGTCCCCCCACCAGCACAGCCCCTTCCACATCCCAAAAACCTGCCTGAGGAGAGGAAGGAGGGAGGACCCAGCACCCAGAGACCCCATGGAACATATGGGGCTACCTGTGGCAAAGAGCCGGGCTGGGGCCACGCCGGGCTGGTTCCTTCTCTCCTGCAGGGTGGGAGCATCCCTTGATCCAAGCCAGCAGGTTGCAAACTCCCAGGCTCCAACCCAAACCCCATTGAGAGCTTCTCCCCACCACCCTCCACCCCACCTGCCCCAGCCAGGAAGGGATCAATGCATCACCTACCTCCATCCGAGTAGGTCTCTGTCCCGTAGCCATCCTGTAATCCATTGCTCCAGGTGCCTTCGTACTTGGCCCCGTTTCCAGTGCATTCCCGGACCCCGTACCGTCCCTTAAATCCATGGGTCCACTCTCCTTTGTACACCCACTTCCCTTTGCTCTCCATGCCAATGCCATGGCGCTTGCCCTGCGCCCAGGTGCCCTGGTAAGTGTTGCCACTGGGCCAAGTGTAGACCCCCAGCACCTCAAAGCCGTGACTCCAGGAGCCCGAATATTCACCTTGACCCTTCGGGCCGGTACAGATTCCATGGCCATGAGCCTTTCCGTCCTCCCAGCCTCCACAGTACGACCCTCCATCGTCAAAATTAAACCTTCCCCCACTGGACATGCATGTAATTCGGTTTGCAAATCTCCCAAAAGGTGAAAAAAAAAAAAAAAAAAAAAAAAAAAAAAAAAAAAAAAAAAAAAGAAGGAAGAAATGCAGAAAAAAAAATGTGAACGATGACTTGGGGAAAAAAAAAATAAATAAAAATCAAAAAAATTAAATCAAATCGAACTCAATTGAAATCATGCACCAGATCCAGGGAGCTGCTTAAGCCAGTTTCTTGTGATTATTCATTCTCTGGGAGTATGTTGAGGATCAGTTCTCTCTTCCCCTGCTGTGGAAACAGGATCATTAAAAAAAAAAAAAAAAATAGCAGCAAGAACAGCAGCAGCTATTGGGTTTTGGTGCAAACGACTCCACCTAAAAACCATCCAAGGCAGGGAACGGGGGTGGGGGAAAAGGAGGAAAAAAA